>CAKOAT010078488.1:132659-167680 GCA_932364175.1 Eruca vesicaria subsp. sativa
ATTTTATGATTATTTGCATATTTGTGTAACAAAACTTTACACCAATGATTTATAAATTACGTTATGATTATTTGAATTTAAGTATTTTCCATTTTACATATACACTTCCATAAATTAAAAGGAATGAAGTTATTATAGTTAATATATGCAAATCGTTATCAAATCATATATTTTCCTTTTCTTCCATTACATGCGTGCGATATATATAAATAAATATATATATTATGTTACATGCGTTATATGCGTCTCTAATTATTTTTCCCTAGCAAATTTCAATTGAACCTAAAGCCGCCACGTCAGTTTAATTGATATGCTAATTGATTGACAACTAAGCAAGGTTACTTTTTAATTAATACAAACTTGAGGTTACATCTTTTCAAATGTTTCTCAATTAATATATAGGGGATAAACTAAACAAATTCTTTCTATATATAAATTTTTTCCTCATCATATAAAACATTTAGTAATAAATTAATATCATTTTTAGACATAACAAAAAAGTATAAAAATTATCTTTAATAATGTTTTGGATAACACAATATAAATTATCTATACATAAATTTTTTGTGAATTGATTTTTCATAATTAACTATATATTAACAAATAGAATTAGTTTTCAACGTTAATAAAGACATTATAACACAATATAAAAAAATTAGGTAAAGATAATTATCAAATTCATGAGATTTATTTTTTAATTTAGAATTAATTATATGTTAACAAATATAATTATTTTTCAAAATAAAGATTTTATCCCATAATAGAAAAAAATTAAAATAAGGATAATTATCAAATAAATGAAATTCGTTTTTTAATTTATAATTAATTATATATTAACTAACATAATTGTTTTTCAAGGTTAATAAAGACTTTATAACCCAATATAAAATAGTTTCAGATAAAGATAAATCTAAAATCATTGAAATTCCTTTTTATTTATTTTTAAACGATATTAACATAAATTCGTTTTTATTTTATAATAAATTATTAAAACATGAAAATAAGAAAAATAACCTAAAATCATGGAGAAATTGATAACCAAGCAAATTTACTTCTCAAATAATGTTATAGATTAAAAATATATTTTTAAGATAACAATCTAATACAAAAGAATTAACATATTTTCTAAAAATATAATACTATTAACATAAATTCGTTTTTATTATATAATAAAAACGTGAAATAATTAGAGAGATGACATAATTAGAGGAGAGAATTTATCTTTTATAATTTGAATAATATATATTCAAATTCATGAGATTCATTTTTTAATTTAGAATTAATTATATGTTAACAAATATAATTATTTTTCAAAACAAAGACTTTATCCCATAATATAAAAAATTAAAATAAGGATAATTATCAAATAAATAAAATTCGTTTTTAATTTATATTAATTATATATTAACTAATATAATTATTTTTCAAGGTTAATTAAGACTTTGTAACCCAATATAAAATAGTTTTAGATAAAGATAAATCTAAAATCATTGAAATTCGTTTTTATTTATATTTAATTATATTAAAAAATTTAATTATTCATTAAGGATATAAAGGATATTAACCACTCTAACTTTCAACTTGAAAGTTACAAATTAATCAACAATTCACTTAAATTTATATTGTTATGTTGAAAATCTATTTTCATATTATAAAACTTAGTTAATATATAAAAATTATATTATTAATAATTAAATATAAATCATCAAAACAATTATTTTGAAAGTGAATTTGTTGATTTGTCTCCATGATCCTAGGTAATTTTGATCATTTATCAGAAATTTCTCTTATTTGGTTTCTTATTGATTATATAATTAAAATTTATTTATTTTAATAATATGATATTTAGAAAATAAATTAGTTCTTATGCATTATGATGTTATCTTGAAAATATATTTTTCTGTTATAAAATTTAAAAATAACACATAAAAATCTATACTATTATTTAAGAAGTAAATTTGATGTTTGCTGATTTGTCGTATTTTCCATGATTTTTAGGTAATTTTTATCATTTCTATAATTTTATATATAATTTAATATATATTTTTAAAAAATATTAATAGTGTTATTATATAATTAGATGACAAAAAATATTTAAAATATACATTGAAAACATAATTTTATATTATATAATTTAAAAGTAAAATATAAATTATCACCCACGAAAAGTTATTTAAGAAGTGAATTTGTTGATTCATTAAGTTCTCCATGATTTTAGATAATTTTAATTATATGTCTTAATTTTATAATCTTATATAATTAAAAAATATCATATTATATTTTTATAAAATAAATAACTTATGCATTATATTGTTATCTTTAAAATATGTTTTCTATTATAAAATTAAAATTAAGATATAACAATTACAATTAAATATAAATTAAGTAAAAAAATTTGTATAAATATTATAATTAAATATAAATCAAGCAAAATAATTATAGAAATATATTCTTTTAGTGTTTTCTGAAGTTTGAGTTTTGTCATTAATAATGATTTAAAATAAACATAATTAATTTTAAATAAGATCCCACGACACGTGACAGTCCGCGATTAGTTCTTTTTCTCAATTTTTTTAATCAGAAAAAAAATTTAAGCACCCCCATTAGAGGGTGTTGGGATAATGATGGTCTAAAAGCATCAGTAGTGATAGGTAACTAGCTAAAGTCTCTCAACCAATTTTTCTTTAATACTGAGTAGCACACATTACATCATCATATAATCTCTAAATTCTATTAGATATTATAATCAACTACCTGCAACATATGTAATATTGATGAACAATTCCACAAATAATGATTCCACGATGAAGCTCTGTCTGAAACAATTTGGATCGACGGACGGTTATGCATGTACGACATCTCTGATGAACATGCTTTCTCAGCAACAAATGACCACAACGAATGGCTTTGCCTACAATACTTTAGAACTCCGAAAAAAATTGCATTCTATAATTTGTAAGAAATTGCATAGTTTGGAATTTAAACCCCATACCTGGAGATCGAAGACTTTAAACCTTAATCAATAGTCTAAAGTGCTTCCACACAGTCTCTCAACCAATTAAAAATTGTTTCTTAGTTTTTATTTTTACCTTATTTTTAAACTAATAAGATAAGACATGTATTAAATGGGTTTCTCCCAAACTCAAAGACGTCTCTCCACAAGAGTACTTCACCTCTCTCCTCTAATTATGTCATCTCTCTTACTTTATTCTTTTCTTATTATATTCGTTTAAGAAAAATAAACATAAAATAAGATCCAATTATATTATATAATTTTATAATATTATTTATTATATTTTCTTATTATATTCTTTTAGTGTTTTACCTTATTTAAATAATTATTTCTTATTTAAAATTTAATAAGAAATAATTATTCTTTTCTTATTATGTCATATTTTGTTTATAATAATTTTTTTCTTATTTTCATGTTTTAATAATTTATTATATAATAAAAACGAATTTATGTTAAAAAAAATAAGAAAATTTACTTAAAATAAGAAAATAACCTAAAATCATAGAGAAGTTGACAACTAAGCAAATTTATTTCTCAAATAATGTTATAGATTATTAAAATATGAAAATAAGAAAAATAACCTAAAATTATAGAGAAGTTGACAACTAAGCAAATTTACTTCTCAAATAATGTTATAGATTCCAAGATTCGTAAACTCTATCTACGATATTTTTTTTAATCCAAATTTATTGCGAATTCCGTTCTGTTTTTTTTTCTCCAGGCCTAACCGCAAACGACGTCGTATTGGTGTTGCGACTTGAAAAGCTCATCGGAATCTGAAAAAAAAAGTCTCGCCCTTTGCTTCTTCTTCTTCAACCTCCATCCTCCAATTTGACCATACCCAAAAAATGGATCGAACCGAACAAAGAGCGAGAAGCATCCTCGACACCTTAGGCGAAGAACTAATCGGAATCCTCACTCCCGTCTCCATCTGCATGTTCACCGTCGTCCTCCTCGTCTGCCTCCTAAACTCCGACCCCTCCTCCCCCTCCTCCGCCTCCTTCTCCTCCATCGCCACCGCCGCCTACTCCGAATCCGACTCCGACTCCCCCTGGGCCAAACTCCTCGGCGCCTTCCTCAACTCCCTCGTCTTCGTCGCCGCCATCACCCTCGCCACCTTCCTCCTCGTCCTCCTCTTCTACCTCCGTTGCCTCAACTTCCTCAAACTCTACATGGCTTTCTCCGCCTTCGTCGTCTTAGCCAACCTCGGCGGAGAAATTTTAATCCTTTTGATCGATCGGTTCAGGTTCCCAATCGATTCCGTCACTTTCTTGATTCTTCTGTTTAACTTCTCCGTCGTGGGGGTTTTCGCCGTGTTCATGTCGAGGTTCTCGATTTTGATCACTCAGGGTTATCTGGTTGTGATTGGTGTTTTGGTTGCGTACTTTTTCACTATGTTACCTGAGTGGACTACTTGGGTGCTTCTTGTCGCGTTGGCGGTTTACGACCTCGCTGCTGTTCTTTTACCCGTTGGTCCGTTGCGTCTTCTTGTCGAAATGGCGATTTCTAGGGACGAAGATATACCTGCTCTTGTCTACGAGGCGAGGCCCGTGATTCGGAATCATCATGACTCGCGTTTGGTTCAGAGGAGGGTTTGGAGAGAACAGAGACCTAGTAATAGTAGTGATGACGTGGAGAATAATGAGGTTGTTACGGTGGTTAGAGCAGAGGAGGAGGTATCTGTATCTGTACCGTTGATTGAGAGGAGTAGAGCTGAGGAGAGTTCAGAGACTTTTCTTGAAGGGATTGGGTTGGGGTCATCGGGTGCTATTAAGTTAGGGCTTGGGGATTTTATATTCTATAGTGTTTTGGTTGGGAGAGCTGCCATGTATGATTTGATGACGGTTTACGCTTGTTATTTGGCTATTATTGCTGGTTTAGGGGTTACGTTGATGCTCTTGTCTGTGTATCAGAAGGCTTTACCGGCTCTTCCTGTCTCGATCTTGTTGGGTGTTGTGTTTTACTTTTTGGCGAGGTTGTTTTTAGAGGTTTTTGTTGTGCAGTGTTCTTCTAACCTTGTTATGTTTTAAGAGATTGTTGAAAGTGCAAAAGCGTGCTTTTTGTTGTAAACGATTGGGTACAGTTTTATTTGTTTTTTTTTAAATAAAATAGCAAAGAGTAAGATCTTGATTATCCTAAGTACAAAAGGTAGAGTTTCTCTTCTAAAAGAAGATTTGGTTCCTAAGAGGGAAATCAAAAGAAATGGATTTGACAATTTGATGAAGCTCTGGGAAGCTTAGTAAGAGCATTGGTGATTCTCTGGTAGTTACTGTTAACATTGTTGGCTTCTTGGTGGTACTGAGCTTCAAGACCAACCTTGACAGTTTCAAGACATTTCATATTTCTCAAGAAATGCCTCATCTGTTTCCGCTCTCTCCGAGTTCCTCCGTAACCAGAAATCTTCAGGACTTTCACTTGACATGTCGATAAACAACATACTTCTTCCTCCTCCATCCTCTTCTTCTTTTTCTTAGATATGCAAACGCAGGCGTCCCCGCATTTATCAGTAACTTGGTGCACAAGACCCTAAAAAAGCAAAACTCAAGTATAACAACCATCTAGCAATCAAACAAATCTGGAAATTGGTATTTAGTTTACCTTGATGACTAAAGTTTCTAGGTTTGGAGAGTTATTGAGAAGAAGTGGCACCACTTGCCAGCCTTTTTCTTTGTTACTCTCAAAAGACAAAGTAAGGAGCTTGTGAAACACAGGCATTGATTTACAGTAAATGTGAAACACCTGGAGATTTATTTTTTACACCAAAAACCAAACAAAACATAAGATTTTGAGATTTAAGTAAACATTAGATCTGAAAACTGAAAGCAATCAATAAAAGAAGTAGCAAAGCTGACCTCAAGAGAATAAGGAGACAAGTGAAGAGTTTTAACGTTGCTTATCCCTGCAACCAGATTTGCAACATCAGGCAAATTATCCTCTCCATCACCATCACTATCATCATCATCATCATGTATATCATCATCATCCACACCAAAAACAATATCCTCATCATCAGCATAATCATTATGCTCATCATCATCATCATCATGTATATCATTATCCTCACCAAAAACATGATGATGATGATCATCATCACCATCATCACCCTCATCAAAGCAACTGTCATCTTCATCATCATAAACATCCTCACCCCACTCACCACCGTTACTAGAATCCTCATCAACACCATCCTCGTCCACCGTCTGTCTAATATCCATTCTAGCTTCAACAAGCGAGCTGAAATCAACATAATAATACCCCGCGACATAACCAGAAAGGTCAAGGTAGACAAGACTCGGTGTCCGAAACACCCCACCAGCGTAAGGCAAACAGTAACCACGAAAAGGGTAAGAGATAGTCAGTCTCTTAACAGAAGCACTCTCCACAGCCCTGGACTGAGTCACTACCATCCACCTACAAGCCGAGGGAGAACCATAGCGGATAGATAACTCCTCAAGCAGAGGGCAGCCAGTGATGAGATATTCATACACCTCCCAAGTTTCAAACCCAACCGAAAGGAGAGAAAGTGTTTTGAGCTTCGGGAAAAACACGCCACCACCAAGAGGAGGAGGAAAACCAGAGAGATAAAACCCATTTGATAAAGTGAGGTTAACCAGCGTTTTGCTAGTGAAAGACTCCGCTTTTATAAGATGCAAACATGCGCTGTCCAAGTGAAGCTCCGAGAAGCTTCTTCGGTCAAGGACAGTGCGAATCCAAGTGTCTACTTTGGTTTTGTCGTGTGTGTGTTCACAATAAAGAGAGAATCTTTTGATGATTGAAGAGGTGTTTAAGAGAGTGAGTGTTGTGTCCACGAAAGTAGAGAAGCCACGAGGGTCACCACCACTTGCGTCGGTTAGATCAAGGTTGTCTACGAGGGAGAGAAGGTTTCTCCACCGTTTGGACAGAACTGATGTGGAAGCAGCAAGTCTTGTCGGGAGAAAGGAAAGGATTTTTCCGAGGACTTCATCTGGGAGGCTGCTGATGGAATCTCTAGAACCAGGAGAGACTCTTTGTGCAGCAGACATGGATTAGGGTTTTTTAAATGAACCTATCTAACAAGAAACTCGATTAAGGTCACAAGTTTAGATATTTTTCTCCTCAATCGTAAACTAAGACAAGGAAGAGGGATGATATGAGATTATAACAGCCATGAGAAATTCAACCTAACGATGAAACACGAAGTAGCCTTGCTTCGGTTGAGCAGAATTAATTGACGAGGGATTGATTTCAAGAGAGAGGGATAGAACGCAGCGGTTCACCAATAATGACGTGGTATTTTTATATTATATAATTATTTCTATTTAGATAGAAATGTTGTTAGATATGTATAGATTGATGGGTCATATAGCATTTTGAGAATTTCCTTGTTTAGCACAATCTTACAAATACACTTTTTTATTGTGTTGTTGTTCAGTTGATTACAATTTACAGTGGTGCATATGGTTATGATATATTTATCCTGTGGCGTGGACACTTCTGTCACAGCTTGGGGACGTGGAGAGAATGATCGATGAGCCAATGTTACGGTCAATGAAGAACGGTACTTAGGCTTCAAACCAGAAGTGATGGGTGTGTCTGTTGCTATTCTTGTGCGCTCTCTTCTTCTCACGTTCAACCAAATACCTCAATTTTTAGAGAAAACAGATAGAAGAAACACACAACAGATTACTTTCTTACGATCCTGTTTTGCTCCTTCACTGCTTCCCTTTATGCAAGTAGGACCGGCTCTGAGATTTTGGGGGACTATGACGATTTTTATGAGAAAAAAAATTTTGAGGGTCTAAAAAAATTTTTTGGGTGCCTGTACACATGTAGTTTTTTTCAAAATTTTTGGGAGACTGAGACAAATGTTTCATTACGCATGCCCCAGGGCCGGCTCTGTATGCAAGTAGTTAGGATTCTAAAACAAAAAAAAAAGTTGTTAGGATTCTTTTCTATATCACACATAGATTTAGATTTAGTTTTGCTAAATTTGACAGAAAGATAAACACAAAAATATAAGAAATATGTTTTGCTCTGTTTAAGGTTCTTCAGTGTTGCTTTTCCAGTTTTGTACACTGATTAAGCTCTGGATTTTGCATGAATCATTCGTATAGCATCACTACTGTTATTGATTGATAATACATTTCCATGGTTCGTTGTTTGTTTGCATGTATTAAGGATTGAACTGACTCTTAGAAAAATAAGTTGCACCAGAAAGATGGATCTGGTTTGTTCTATTGCTAAGTCCTGATCATGATGTTCCGAGCTCACAGAGAGAACGTCCATCAATGACAGTAAGCAATGAATGTGAAGTGGATTCTTTTGCAAATTGTAAAACCCTAACTCTTGCAAAAGAATCCACTTCACATTCATACACGTGGAATCTTCGCAGTCTTTGATGTGGTTAATAGTATAAAACAACTTTAAAGTGGGTTTGCAATTTTCTTTTTAGATGCTCAAAATCATTTGCACTTGATGTAACCATGACTTTTGTTTGAATAAAATTTTACATTCATTCAAAAAAAAAAAAAAAAGGGTTTATAATTTTCCATCATAAGTGGAGAAGAAAGACAAATCTCACATAAAAAACAAACTCAAAAGTCTCGAGTTATTTTGTTTCGGTGGATAGCATTTGAAGCGTGTTTATAGTATAGAACAACTTTAAAACCCTAACTCTTCATGAAGAAGAAGAAGAAGAAGAACAAGTTCTTAGGGTGTTTTTAGAGAGGAAGCTCCCCACTGTCTGCAATAACAACGTTGCTCTTAGGAGTTCCACTTTGCTTCCCCTCAGCTTCAATCTTGTAGACAACATCCATCCCTTGCACCACTTTCCCAAACACCACATGCCTTCCATCTAACCAGCTTGTTGTCACCGTCGTGATGAAAAACTGCGAACCGTTTGTGTCCTCTCCAGAGTTTGCCATCGAAAGCAAACCTGTTTCCATTCACATTTTAAACCATCATATCAGCCTTTCATGACACATTTTCTATATGCTATTGCTAAACTTGGCTTAAGGGAAATAAATAAACAATGACCTGGTCCGGTATGCTTGAGCTTGAAGTTCTCATCAGCAAACTTCTGACCATAGATGGATTCTCCACCCATACCGTTACCGTGGGTGAAGTCACCACCCTGAATCATAAAACTAGGAATGATTCTATGGAACTTGCTCCCCTTGTAGTGTAGAGGTTTCCCGCTCTTCCCAACACCTTTCTCCCCTGTATCCATCCAACATCATGAAACACATCCCCAAGTATGATCACAAATCATATGACAGACTTGCAAAAAATGGTACACTCTTTGTAATAAAGAATATAATTGCTTACCAGTGCAAAGAGCTCTGAAGTTTTCTGCAAGAAGGGAAACACACTCATGGATTATTCATTCTCTTGGATTTATAAAACAAAGGTCATGATAAAGAACCTTGTAATTATTTATACCTGCAGTTTTGGGAACAGTCTTGCCGAATAGGCCAATAACAACTCGACCTGTAAGCAGGGAATCAAAGAAACCAGAATCAGATGCATCTAAAGTGGTGAACAGACATTTTTTTAACAAAAAAGACTCATTCATACGTACCAGCTTCTTTGCCGTCAATCTCAACATCGAAGTAAACTTTGTGAGTGATCTCCTTCAAATCTTCCTTTGCCTAATAAACAAACCCCCACACATCACACAAATCCAAGGATGCGTTTGATTAGATTCAACTACAAGACTACCGCAATACACAACTTAAAACTATAAATTACTAGTTACGATCTGATGCAATCATAGTTGTGGATCTGGATCATCGTGGTTTAGATTCAATCTCACGAAACGTTGACCAGATCCAGCATCGGGAGGATAGAAACTAATTACCTGGATTGAAGCCAGAGCAGCGAATAGGAGTAGCGTGAGGAAGAGAATGGAGGTTGATCTCGCCATCTTCGTGATCTCTTCTTCTCAATCGAAACACAGAGTAGTGTAAGCAGATGGAAGTGAGATTGTTTATGTTTTCATGAGATGCTAACATATGTCAGAGTTTTTTTATTGGGCTTTCAATGGGGTTTTCTGGTTATGGGCTTATCTATCTGATCCACAAACCAACTTACATGATGAATCTGATCCGATCACCTTAACATTTGCCTTTGACCTCTGCATTTTTTAGAAAACTAATGTATATATACATACTAGTTGCATACTACCCGCGCAAGCGCAGGGACGGAATCATTATGTTTGCGTATATTTTTTTCGATTTAGTGGTTTAGTGGATTCTTCTAATGACACCAAATAATAATGAAATGGAAAGAATGTAGTAAGAGTGTAAAGTGAAAATATTGTATATCTAATGCGTTAAATGTTATATATATGTGAAGTAAGGTTTATAGGAACAGTTAGGTTGTAATATAATTTTTAGTGTGTAAAAGTAGGTGTCTATTTTTTTTTTTTTTTGCTGTAAATAGTTTTTATATCGTATGTCAAAACTTGATATAATTCTATATTTATAGTATTTATATTTGTATTAAAAGATTTATCAATTTAAAAATAACCTTAATTAAGTTAATATTCGTTGTTTAAGTTTCATTAGATAGATTTTTATATATGATTTTTTGTAAGTTTGGGTTTTGTTCATAAATGATGTGGCATTTTTATCTACGGCGTCATCGACTGTGGAATCCATTCGCCGAAGTCTGGAGTCAATGGTGAAGAATGTTTTCAATGAAATTATAGTAGTTTTTAAAATGTAAGAGAAATTACATATTCATTTAATAAATAACGAAAAATACTTAAATTTTGTTGTTTATTTTATTTTATTTCACTTACAAATTTTTTGAAAATATATTTAGGAATGAGTGAAATGTTATTTATATGCGAAGTAAGGTTTATAGGAATAGTTAGGCTATAATATAGTTTTTAGTGTGTAAAAGTATGTGTTTTTTTTTGCTGTAAATAGTTTTTATATCGTAGGTCAAAACTTGATATAATTCTATATTTATAGTATTTATATTTTTATTAAACGATTTATCAATTTTAAAATGACCTTAATTAAGTTAACATTCGTTGTTTAAGTTTCATTAGATAGGTTTTTATATATGTTTTTTTTTGTAAGTTTGAGTTTTGTTCATAAATGATGTGGCATTTTTATTTACGGGGTCATCGACTGTGGGAATCCATTTGCCGGAGTCTGAAATCGGTGGTGAGGAATGTTTTCAATGAAATTATAGTAGTTATTAAAATGTAAGCGAAATTACATATTCATTAAATAAATAAAAATAATTAATTTTTGTTGTTTTTTTATTTTATCTCACATACAAATTTTTTGAAAATATATATTAGGAAATATGTGCAATGATTTCACTTTTTGAGCTCTTACTCTATATTATTCAAGCCTCATTAAGCCATCCACGTAGGTAGCCGCGTGGGATTCACTTTTTTTTTTTGGTTCGTTTTTGGATTCATTTTTTATTATTTTTGGGTTGAATTATATTATAATAGGATAGTTTTAAGGCTCTTTAAGCCATCCGCGTAGGCAACCTCGTGAGACTTGCTTTTTGTTTTTGTTTTTTTAATTGTTCGTTTTTGCATCCATTTTTAACTATTTTTGGTTTGAACTCGTTAAGCTTTAAGGTTTATCCAACTATTTTGATCTTTAAAACAATAAGTCATAAAAAAAACATAAAAACCTTACAAAAAAAAACCCCATATGATAATAACCCAAATAAAAAAATCAAAAATAAATGATGGATGCGTGGTTTGAACCCACGATCTTGCATGTTTAATTAGACACCTTATACCACTTGGCTAAAGTGTATTTCATTGTTTGTAATCATCTTACCAAGACTATAAATTTTTTAAAATACCTACGGGACCCATAAAACTGCTGATGTGGCGTGTTGTGAAGCCTAGAAAGTGTACTATTATAATATAGATTAGTGGTTAGCCCGCCCTACGGGCGAGTGTGTTTACACTAAATATATTTTATATTAAAATATATTTGAATTCTATAAAATATTTGAAAATTTACTTTACAATAAGATAATAAATATTTTTCTGCAAAAATGATACTGTATATTTTATTAAATTTTCTGAAAAAAATGATTTTTTAGTGTGTTTACACTAAATATATTTTATATTAAAATATATTTGAATTCTATAAAATATTTGAAAATTTACTTTACAATAAGATAATAAATATTTTTCTGCAAAAATGATACTGTATATTTTATTAAATTTTCTGAAAAAAATGATTTTTTAGTGAACACAAAATTAAGGAAATTGTAATAATTTATATTTCTTCTTTTGATTTTTTATTTCAATTTGATATAGTTGAAGAAAATTCAAAAGTTAAAATAACTTTTTTTCTAAGAGTTTCCACATTTAATATTATTATATTAATAATTTTCCCCGATAATTAATTAATCCTTCTTCAAGCTAAATTAATTAAAATATTATGTAATCTGATAAAACTGTAAAAATGTTTATTTTAAAGTACTATATAAATAGTTTCAATAATGTCATAGATAATAATTAATATATTTTATTTAACAATAAATTATGTTTTATAATATATGTTTTCAGTTTATATTAGATTTCCAATTTTTAATGAATTTTATTCAATTTTTAATATTTTATTAATTGTATTTTGTGAATTATTGTTGAAATATTTACAAACATGTACACTCATATCTAAAGATTATACCAACTATGTTTAGTACCTTTTTCAGATCATAGTGAACTCAAATTGAATTAATATCTGTAAGTAATAAGTTATATCAGAGAAGACATGAAGATGAAGTGTAATCATAATCGATTATAAGTTACTTTCCAAACTTAGTTACTATATAATTTTCCTAAAGTGAGATTAATGTTGTATATCAACATTAAAACATGCTAATGGACGATGGAGTAGATTTCAAGAGGTGACACTACAATTTTCAGATTAAGGAACTAAAAACATAAAGGAAACATAACTATAATGATAACCTTGACCTTGAGATCCCACCAGAAGAGATTGCAAGGTGAGGTACTCTTGGGACTGTAATTATAATGATAACCTTGACCTTGAGATCCCACCAAAAGATATTGCAAGTTGAGGTACTCTTGGGACTGTAATTATAATGATAACCTTGACCTTGAGATTCCACCAGAAGAGATTGCAAGTTGAGGTACTCTTAGGCTTTACAGTCCCACCTGCGCAAAAACATATGAAACCATAAAATCCTAATGGTCATTAAGCGAAGTAAATGTTCACAGACGATTGTACATCGGTTTGGGTCCCACTATTTTACATATATCTTGAAATGTTGGTGTAAAAGATGAGTTTTAAACAAAAAATTTCATATGTTTAACTAAAAATATCTTAAAATATAGCTATTACTCATTTATCTACAAACTTATCGAATTTTGAGTAGTTTAATTTTATTTACCTACCTCTAAAGTTAAGAAAATAAAAAATAATATATGTATGGTTTGTTTTATACTTTTTCTTAAACAAAGCTTATAAAAATAAAATAAAAATTAACAGATTCTCAAAGAAAAAATTTGTAATTTTACTGGCAAAAAAAATTGTAATTTTACCGGAAAAGAAATACTTGTTGTTGTTATAAAAATGTGAAGTTAATATAACATATCAAATATGAAGGAATTACAAAAAAACGCGAAAAAATTCTTATTTTGTTCATGGAAAAAAGTGTAAAGAAAAGATAATTCATTAAATTTGAATATTTTACTCATTTTCCAGAACTAAAACGCCCACCTCTTTCTTGCTGATGTGGACGATTTTAGAGAAAGGTGTGCCTTTTTAACTAATCTCTAGCTCAACATCTAACATTAAACCGGTATAAGAAACTTATTACAAACCAAGACGCAAAGACTTAATTTTTCTGGGTCAATTTCAATGAGTAATTGCTGAGGTGTCTTTTTTTACCCCATGTTCTGTGCTGATGTGGCAGCATGAGAACGGAGAAAATTCAGTTTTATTGTATAAGATATAGGTAGGCTTGTTCAATCTGGTGTTCAGTCCGGTTTCGGTTCGTTTTTTTTCGGTTTTCGGTTATTCGGTTTATAAAAATTGGCTACCCTATTGGAACCATATTTAATTTGGTTTGGTTCGGTACTTATACTACCAATTTTTGGTTTATTCGGTTTTATACCAAATAACATTATTATTTGATTTGGTTTCATATTATATGAATTTTTTAAAAAAACATATTGTCAAAACTATCATTTATTAAAATAATCCTAGGTGTTCATAAATATAAAAATGTGAAATTAACAACAAACAAAACGATCAACGATTCAGTTTTGTATAGCTTTTCTTATTTTCTCTTTGTTCTTCCAAATAAATTATATGGTACAAGCTAATTTCACAATTTCTTACAACATGTAAAAGCAAATCAAATTTAGATAATAATTGAAGAAAATAAAATAAAATTATCAAGATATATCTTCACAAGGTATAAAAAAATAAAAATAAAAAAAACTATTCCAAGAAAATAA
The DNA here is from genome assembly GCA_932364175.1 of Eruca vesicaria subsp. sativa. Taxonomy (NCBI): domain Eukaryota; kingdom Viridiplantae; phylum Streptophyta; class Magnoliopsida; order Brassicales; family Brassicaceae; genus Eruca; species Eruca vesicaria. The sequence goes on from CAKOAT010078488.1 coordinate 147,131, forward strand.
ATGGTTATATAATGTATATATTTATGTATTTTTTTGATCGGTTTTGTTCGGTTTATTCGGTTTAATCGGTTATAAATCTAACCATATCCAAATCCTACGATTTTTATAAAATCAATATCCATTCGGTTTACATGGTATATACCAAATCTAAACCATATTGTCTATTTCGGTTCAGTATCACCATATTGAACAGCTCTAGATATAGGTCTTTAAATAATTAATTAAAAAAATACTAAATTATTTATGTTCCTAATTTTATCATGACAAGTCTTGGTGTTTTGGTCATTCATAGATATGACTAGTTGAGTTGGTGGTGGTCATTCATATATGCGCGTAGGAACCGTTTCCTTTCCGAAGAGATGGACGTGATCGCCTCCGAGGGATGGAGGGGCACATGCGTTTGGTATCCTCTCCAGTCATGAATAATTAAACTGCTTCAAAAGATTAGTCTTTAGATCTAACCAATATGGAATCTTATTATAAAAATTTAGAAAGGCGCTTCAAAGTTTTTTTTTTAGTAAATAAGTCAGTACGAACATTGAACTCAGGTCTATAGTAGTGTATTAAACTCTAAATGTAAGAACGTTAGGACTGGTCTTTCCCAATCATTCCATAAAGTCTTCACTCCATTTCTGATAGTACTATGACACCACCAAAAAAAATTAATTGCCTGGTGGTCCAAGATGTATTCACTTGCCACTTTGATTGATGTTGGTTGATCGGCTGAGATTTTCCCTCGCCCCTCCTGCCTCTAACACAGCTTGTGTGGTATTTAAACTATGATACGAATATATATATATATATAAATATATGATACTGGTTGTATCATATGTTTTTCAAATTCATAAATCATATATATTCCGTTTCTAATTTTCTTAAAGTTATCGATTTTGACTCGTTACCAAAAGACACACCAAAAAGGTAGGTCACCAGAATTGACTAATTAACACAACATTGTCGTGGTAGTGTCACTAAGACGACAACACACCACTCAAAAGTTCCGCCTCTCTCTCTCTCCTCTCTACTCTGCATAATCATCGTTCGTCATTCCCATTTTTATTAAATCACTAAATGTGTCAAAGCAACATGTTTCTGGAGTATTTGCAATACATTTTTGATTCACATAATTTGAAACATTTGCTTTTCACCCGCAATCGTTGGAGCCTTCCCACTCAAGTACTCATAAAAAGGAGTCATTACACTTGTTATGAAGTAGTCTGGTTATAAAAGATAAAACATCTGCGTTATCTTTTGACATTTGAAAAAGTGTTTGTAATCCTTTATAAGGACATATAGTTATTAATTTCTTTTTGTTCAAAAAGCTTCAAGCCTCTACTCATATATTTCTAAAACTATGATTATCAATTAGCAAATTATTCCAACAAAAATCGAATTTCATGTTCTTCTAGATGCTTAAACTTTCAGTTTACATGAGTGATGGGTTCAACCACGGAACCACCAGCCCAACTTCGCAATCCAACCCGACGTTGATGACAGATATTTTTCACCCTAGCTTGTTGTAAAAGTTCAATATTTACATTATGGTCTTCATCGTAGAGAGACATATACACTTACATATTCACTAGAAACAAAATATGTCCACTTACCACTAAGGGAGGCTTATTGAATAAAAGATTTGAGTAAATCCTAAAAAGATTTGTTACAGGATTTATGGTGTTTTGAAGAAATTACTGAGTTTTTGAATTTCTTTTGAATTTTTAAATATTTATTTTAAATAATATTTTTATTTTTAAAATTATTATAATTTGATATTTTTTAAAGATTTATGAAATATATAAAATATATAAAAAATTTAAAGATTGATTTTAAATATTTTTTTTTATTTTACACAGTTTGATTTTCCTTTTAAAAACATGAACGATTTTTGTTTTTAAGTTTCAAATACCATCATAGAAGGTGGTATTTTTTTGGTATAAATTGTCATTCAAATTCCACCAAATCCCATTTGATGAATTTTAATGACAAAATCCATATATTTCAAAAAAGTAGAATTTGGAAGAACTTATACAAATGACTAATCTAATAAATTTGAATTTTATATAGAGTTTATAAATGCTATATACAATAAGAACAAATTTGAAAAAAAAATGAAATCCTCTCAATTCCTTGATCCAATAAGACTTTAAATGTAAGAATAGTTTGGAGCCTTGAAATTTCTTTTGTGTTGGCTAGAGATATAAATTTAATATTTTGAAATGAATTAGGTACTAATATATTAACAGTCTAAACTAGATTTTGAATCCGCACATCCGTCCGGGTATTTATTCATTTTATAAAAATATAACAAAACCTTTCATATATTGTTATATATTGTATAATTGTATAATCTTATAATTTTAATTATTTTTATGTAACATATTGTTGTAAGTTTTAAAATAAAAATATTCATATATACTTTTTATATAATGTATTTGTTGTGAGTTACAAAAATATATGTTAACATTTTTGTATTAAAATATTATATGATTTAAAAACTTTAATATTTTTTTAAAAGTGAGTGATATTTATTTATTTATTTGAATAAAAGAATTTTTTTAAATATAATCACCAATTTAATATATTTTATATTCATTTCACATAGCATTTTATTTTAATATAATATAGAATATAACTAAATTATAAAATACAACAATTTTTATTTTAATTAACATTAATATATATATATATATATTAATCAGGAAATTAAATAATATATATTTTATAAAAAATTTAAACTTATTAGTAAGATTTAGATATTTTCTCAACAAATTTACTACTAATATCTTATTAATTATTAAAACATTCTTCCAATTATATATATTTGATTGATTAATATAAATAATTAAATATGTCATATTAATGAGATGATCCAATATATTTTTTTAGTAGTAGATGTAAATGGTACTTCTCTTTTAATCAGATAATGAATCTAACTAACTGTACACAGTTTTATAATTTAGAAAAAAATTAATATGAATACTCCCAAGATATCTCTAGTCAACACAAAATGTATTAAAATTATAAACACTAAACTATTTTTTGATTTTTTAGTTTATTTGTTTGCTAATAAAAGACACAGTAGCATAACTACTAGCCAGGTGTCTATCATATATGTGCCAGGACAATCGGTTATCAAGAAGTCTGAAGAGCTAAAATATTTTTTGAGGTGTACTACTAAAACTTATAGAGGTCGATTCTCAGAAATAATATGTAATAGATTCTACTTTAAGAAGAAAGAAAAACACATTTGTGTATCCAAAAGATGGAATAATGAGATTTATTCTGTTCCAAAAAGAAGAGATTTATTCATTTCATTTGTATTTAATATTTATATTTCAGTGGAAAAGAGATAAGTATAATTACAAATAATTGTTTAAAAACAAAAGAAGTTGCCTTTTAAAAAACAATAATATAAAAGAAAAAAGTAAGAGTCAAATCGAATAGCTTTCTATTGGAATCGACTTTTGGGGAACGCATTTGGTAATTGGTATTGTATAGAGTTTTGAGCTCGTTACTCGTTACACATTTCTTACTCTCTGCTTACGTATCCATTATCTGCTACATCTCCCCTTTTCCACGTGAGTGTGAAATCGTAATGCTTAAGTCTACATCGTAATTAAGCCTTCTTACAAAAAAAAAAAAAAGTCTACATCGTAATTACAAGTACGTCACTGTAATTACAAGTTTGATATCCTTTTGTAACTGTAATATATTTTCCCAACTAGGAAAATCAAAACACTTAACGCTTGGTGTTATGACTATAACTGCAAATATATAGACCTACTAAATAGTTGATTACACCTTTAGAGATTTCCAATGATTTTTCTCATATTTATTCAAAAAGAGCTTGAATATTACTCTAATAATTTTCTACATATTTTTCTCAAAAAGAATCTTCAAAAATATTATATCATCAATACTTGTTAATTGTTATTACTTATAAAATATTTCTCATTTTGAAAACTTAAATATTTATCCAACTATAATTTATTTTAGCTAAAATTTTATTCTATTTATATAATTTCTGATAGAAAATAAAATAGTATATATCATGGTCTACAGGAATTTATAATTGTATTAAAGAAATATTAATAATTTCCTTAAAAGTATAAACACAAATATTTATCTTATATATATATAAATTAAGATTATTAAATCTTTCAAATTGAGCTATTAGTATTCATATCCTTAGTTAGGCATACAACATATCGATCACCAGAGAAGGTAGGGTTGGACATTTTATCAGTTAAGTTTGATCCAATTCGTTATTCGTTTTAACTTTATCCACAAAATCTTAATATCCGTAAACTTTCGAAGAAAATCAAATAATGAAAAGCAATATCCGTTAAAATCGAAGAAAATCAAAAATAATAAATTTCAAAAACGAATATCAGGTCCGCTTCGTTAGATATATAAATACATGTATATCTTGATTAAATTTAGATTTTTAAATGTGTGATTTTATATAACTATTTTTCAAACAGATGATTTAATAAATTTATTTACATTATTACATATAAAAGTATTAAATAGAAAAAGAAAAGATTAAAATTTACAAAACATGTAAAATTCCTACTTCTTTTAATTTTTATTATATATATCATGTAAAAGTATATTTTAAAGAATAAATTTATATTGAAATTTCTAGATCATCTGTATTAAACAAAATAAATAAGATATTCATAAATATCTACAAATAACCATATTTTAACAATATTTTTTTCTGGATATCCATATTTTATCATAACAAATCGGAAAATTAAGCATCCGTAACATATAAAACAAATCACAAACACATTCTAAAGAATACATTTATATCACGATTTCTAGATCATCTGTATTAAACAAAGTAAATAAGATATTCGTAAATATCTATAAATATCCATATATTTTTAGATATTCATTTTTTGCGGATATCCATATTCTTAGATGCTAAGTAAGGGCTCTAACCATAGTTAGGCATACAACATATCGATCACCAGAGAAGGTAGGGTTGGAAATTTATCAGTTAAATTTGATTCAATTTGTTATTCATTTCGATTTTATCCAAAAAATCTAAACATCTGTAAACTTCCGAAGCAAATAAATAATGAAAAGCAGTATCCATAAAAATTGAAGTAGATCACAAATACTAAATTTAGAAATGAATATCAGCTCCGCTTCGTCAGATATATAAATACATATATATCTTGATTAAATTTAGATTTTTAAATGTGTGATTTTATATAATTATTTTTCAAACAAATGATTTAATATTTTTTTACATTATTACATATAAAAGTATTAAAAAGAGGAGCCAAATTTTCTCAGCAACTAGAAGCTTGGAACTCCCATCAACCTCTCCTTTTTTTAACGATTTGTGCTTCATCAGAGACACATCACCACCATTAGAGAGCAACAACCGAGATTCAAATTAGAAAGAAAGATATGAGATGAAACCATTCTTACAGTATGTGTGCACAAGGAATAAGAAGGGTTGAATCTGGTGAAGCATGGAAAGTTCGAGTTTTCTTCATCCCTATTTATAGCATTCAGAATTAGGGGTTTGAGGTGGAGGTAAGAGAAAGGGTATTAAAATCGACATCGTGTGAGAAAGTTTGAATGAGAGATTAATCAGAGAGTCTTAACGCAACCGGTTCGTTATGATGCGAGGAATCGGAAAAGTCGCCAACACAGTAGATGGGCAAAGAATTTTGTTCATCACTGAGACATTAGGGTTAGATCATGTGTTGGAACTATTTTGGGTGATGAAACCAACTACAAAAGAAAATTAAGAATGAGCCAAAGACGATGAAACCCAGAGCTTTAAAATGCGGAGCTTTACTTAACGCGCTGGACACGTAGCATAATCTGTCCTACGTGGATTAATTGATGTGGCAGTTACGTGGCATACTTGAAAGGGATGAAACAAAGGATTATATAATAGACTTTTATTATTGCCAATATTTTTATTTTTAAAACTGTTTTACAACAATAATAAAAATTAATATTATTTTAGAAAACACCTTTAACTTTGTTTTAATTTATATTTTTAATAGTTTATTAGTTTATCATTTGTTTTTCTATATGATTTGTTAGGTGAAATTCTATTTTACCCTATTTGTTGTACCACAATTCATGTTTTCCTTCATTAAGGAGATATTTTTACAAATACATTTTTGCTAAATGGAAAAAGATTTTTCTATCAATTTTCATAAAAATATATAAATATAAATATTTATTTAAATACTTAAGTCATTTAAATTTTTTTTTTCAAAACGGTTTATATATTCAAAATGTCTTTATTAACATTTTCAATAAACTAATTTCTTTAAATATTTTATTAAAAAAAGATTTCGTAATAAAATATTAAAATATTAAAAACATTTTAGTTGATTGAAAGTGTTTCTAAAGACATTTATAAATATATAAAATAGTGTTTTGAAAAGCATTGTATAAACGACTTAACTATTTAAAATCCAAAACATTTTTTTATATATAAAACATTTTATTTAACCTAACACAAAATAATAGGGAAATTTTACTTTTACCTCACTTTCATACCATTATTAAGGTTCATCTTCAAATATACCTAATTATGTGTTTCATTAAAAAAAACAAAATACTTTTCTATCCTTATTTTATAAATATAGATAATTATTTAAATTATATATAAATATAAATGCTAAACTAACAAACTATTATAAGTATATAAAATTAAAATAAAGTTAATTTTTTTTCTAAAATAACATTAAATTTAATATTATTGTACAAAACTTTTTAAAGAAAGAAAATAAAAAATATTCTTAGTAATAAAAACATAAAATAAAAAGATTTTCCATATCTTCATATGTTTTTATATTTATATCTTTTATTAATGTAATAAACCTTGTGATATAATTAATACAATTAGTCTTGTGATATTAGCTACATAACAACATAAAAGTTCATGGATGTTAATATGCATATCAAATATTTCATGTAGCTGAATGTGCATTTTTTTTATTTTGCATCGTCAGCCATGTAGTGGCCGATGTTTGAGATAGCTGAGAATGATTTTTCCAAAAAAAATATCACAAACACATCCTAATCCCCCCCCTTCCCCTTCCCTCTGATTCTGAGAGAAGTCCCCTTTTTTTGTCACTGAGAAATCCCTCATTCAAACATCGCTTACTTTATGATCATCAACGCCCCTCACTCAAACATCACTTACTTTGTGATCATCAACTTTCCCTACTTGACATGTCCACTCTTTTTACTTACGTGCATAAACCGTTAGCCTTTATGTCTGAAATCTGAATCGTTAGGCGGTCAACTTAGTTCTGAAACGAAAATTACTCACTTGTAGTAGTATTTATTTTCTTAGTTGAAATAGACATAAAAGTAGCCGATGTTCCAGTGATCAATATTTGTTTGTCCTTAATTGGTCTGAAAAAATAATGAAAACTATTCCCTGGTAATAATTATTGCTCATCGAGTAAATTTCCTTTTCCAAAAGGGGAAAGACAAAAGGAGGCCTTTGTGAGTGAGAATATTTGTTAAAAAAAAAGTAAAACGAAAAAGGAAGTTTTATTTTCTTCTTCATTATTATTAATAAAAGACTTTTGCAATGACAATGACACAAAAGTAGCATATAAATGGTGGTGGTGGTGGTGGAATTTATAAAGGAGTTGGGGCCTAATCACTTACTCATGCTTTTATTCTTTACCATATCACATCCATCTAATCTCTTAAAAGTGAAACTATATCACTGTCTACCACTGAATATATGCTTAATTATAATTTAAGTTGACATGTCTTAATTAATCATTTCTTATTATCTTTTTAAAATCCATAATAATTCAAACTTTTCCTAAAGTATCAATTTTCTATTCAAATCAATCAAATTTCTAACTTTCTCCAAGCAAAGTTTTTTTTTACCATGATCATCATGTTTTATTTTCTCGTAAAAAAATAATCGATTAGTGCAACATCTATTGATCTTGACTGATTCTCTTTATTTGACTTGAGAACTGTAATGATTCTGAAATACTACAATGGCTTTTGTGTTTCCCTGTAACTCAATATGATCTTATGGTTTAAACATATTTTTAGTTGAGCGTTGTTGCTCCTTATCTTTGTCTTAGATTTTTACCTGATTCTTTTCAGATTAGCATTGACCAAGTCTGTTTTAATTAGTTTATCAGATATACAAGAATAAAAGTATATAACAAAACTAAAAGAAAGCTTTCAACAAAGGAATAAAACTTACCTAATAGATTCAAGACTTTTAAACCGAAGGACCAAATTTGATTTGAGTTTGGTGTGGAAATGTACTACTTCTCACGGATTAATTAATTTATTGTGTATAATACGAATACATAGTTGAAACATAACGGAAAGAAGAAGATATTGCATAGATACTCTCATATTTAGATATTTTTCATCAGCTGAATGAATAGATTCTTAAAGATAAGAATAAAAGAAGAGGATATTAGAAAATGTGACAAAATTTCATTAAGAAAAAAGAGAATAATTGTGAAAAACTGTTGGGATTGTCAAATCTAAAATTAATTGAAAATTTGAAAAAAACAAGCCAATAGAAGTAAAGGGAGATCTTTCACTTGGGCCATAGAGAATCTATGCTCACTGCTCCTTCAATATACACGAAGATTGGGGGCAACAACAAGAATACAAAACTATGAATATAAATTCATAAAACATAAAATATAATAAATTAGCGCGGGACCCATTGACAATAGACCAGTGAAACAGCGACTCTTCTTTCTTACATATCTTAGCGTAAGCCTGAGAATTGAAACCAAAGTAAAAGGAAGCAAACAAACATAAAACATATATATAAATAAACAAAATACTTTTTCGCAAAAGCGACTACTCGGTTTGATTTCTTTGTCGTAAAATCCATTTCAAGAAATTTCACGCGCGATTTGTTTATACATTTCCTCAGTGTTTTATTTTTCTGATCTTTGTTGTTGGTTGGTGTAACTGATCTTGGAAGTTGGTTTACTTTTTTTTTCACTTTCGTGTTTTGGATTTTATACTAAACCGGCGGCGATGCCTACACCGGTTAACACGGCGAGGCAATGTTTAACTGAAGAAACAGCACGTGCACTAGACGACGCAGTGGCCGTCGCGCGTAGGAGAAGCCACGCGCAAACGACCTCTCTCCACGCCGTCTCAGGTCTTTTAACCATGCCTTCCTCGATTCTCCGTGAAGTGTGCATCTCACGCGCCGCTCACAGCACGCCGTACTCTTCCCGCCTCCAGTTTCGCGCGCTCGAGCTCTGCGTCGGCGTATCTCTCGACAGGCTTCCTTCCTCGAAACCGGCGACGACGACGGAGAAGGAGGCGGAGGAGGAGCCGCCGGTGTCTAACTCCCTCATGGCGGCGATCAAACGTTCTCAAGCGACTCAGAGAAGGCACCCGGAGACGTATCATCTCCATCAGCTACACGGTGGGGTTACTACTCAAACGACGTCGGTTTTGAAGGTTGAGCTTAAGTATCTTTATTTTTCTGATCAAACGACTTCGGTTTTGGAGGTTGAGCTTTAAGTGCTGTTCTTTTCTTTTTTTTGAAGGTTGAGCTTAAGTACTTTATATTGTCGATACTCGATGACCCGATTGTGAGCCGGGTATTCGGTGAAGCCGGGTTTCGAAGCACGGATATAAAGCTCGACGTGCTTCATCCTCCCGTGACGCGGTTCCCGCGGTCTCGTTGTCCTCCTCTGTTTCTATGTAACGTAACCGAATCTGGCTCTGGTCGGGCTAGGTTCGGGTTTGGGGGAGATTTCGACGAGAACTGTCGGAGAATAGGTGAAGTGTTGGGTCGGAAAGACAAGAAGAATCCTCTACTTGTCGGGACTTGCGGTGGTGAAGCACTCAAAACGTTTAGTGACTCGATCAACAGAGGGAAGTTAGGGTTTTTGCCTCTGGAGATTAGTGGGTTAAGTGTAGTTAGTGTAGAGAAAGAGATTAGTGAGATGAAAGTTGATGAGTTGGGAAGAATCGTGGAGCAAAGCTGCTCGAGTTCGAAACCGGGGATGGTGGTTTTGAATCTAGGAGAGGTCAAGGTGTTAATCAGTGATGCTCTCGTGTCGAGGCTCTCGGAGCTTTTGAAGATTCACCGTGAGAGGCTCTGGTTCATCGGGAGTGTTTCAAGCAACGAGGTGTATTTGAAACTGGTGGAGAGGTTTCCGACGATTGATAAGGACTGGAAGCTTCATCTTCTTCCTATTACATCTTCGAATCAAGGAGTTTATCCCAAGTCAAGGTAATGTCTTTTGTAGTGCCTTTCTGTTCGTTTTCTTTATTTTTATTTTTTTCTGTTTTAGAAATATAAATATATAAGGCTCTTTTTTTATTTTTTTGTCAACCATTGCATATAAGGCTCTTTTCTACACAAAAAAAGAAATATATTTTGTGTTTCAATAACAAAAAAAGTATGTTTCAAAAAATATAACAATAGAAATATAGAATAAGTTCGGACATTTATGAAATTTTGTTCGGTTTTAATTTAGCTATTTCAACTTTCGGTTTTAGTTTGAGCAATAAGATTAGAAATTAGAAAATATCCTTTTTTGTCAACAGAAATTAGATATCTAATACTGTATTTGAAAAAAAAAAGTATTTGAAAAAATGGATTTAATTTGGTTTAGGTTAGTTTCATATTTTCGCATAATTTTAGTCAGTCCCGTAATATTTCGGACAATTAAGAATTTTGGATTAAATTTCAGATATTTAAGATTTTTCGGATAAATGTTTTTGTTTCTAATGTTAGGAAAGTTTAAACAGTTTTTGTTTGAATCGATGCGTTTTGTGGTTTCATCTACAGTTTGATGGGATCATTTGTCCCATTTGGAGGGTTCTTCTCATCAACATCAGATTTCAGAGTACCGTTTAGTAACTCAATGAACCAGTCTCGTCTTCCTCGGTGTCATCTCTGTAACGAGAAGTGTGAGCAAGAAGTCACAGCCTTAGGTAAGTCCAGTTCGATGACCACCGATGATCAGTGTTCAGAGAAGTTACCTTCTTGGTTACGTAATGTAGAATCTGAACAAGACAAAGGCATTCTCAGACAGGTGCGGTTATTATAAAACACACTCCTTCTACTGAATTCAAATATCTCAAAGTTACTATGTTGATGAGAGTGTGTACTTCTCATTCAGTGCAGGCCAAAGATGATCCAAACACATTAGCTTCTGTACAGAAGAAATGGGACGAAATTTGTCAAAGAATCCACCAAACTCCTGCGTTTCCTAAGCTCAGCTTTCAGCCTGTGAGACCACAGTTTCCACTTCAGCTTGTTTCTTCTAGCCACACCAAGATGAGTCCCCTTCAACCCGGTTTATCAGTACAAATCTCGAAGCCAAAACCTACAGCAGATCTCATAACAAACTCGCCTATGAGCTGTGTTACTACAGATCTAGGGCTGGGAACAATCTACCAGGAGTCAACCACTCCGGTATCACTTAACCGGAGAGGCTTTGAGAAACCATTGTCACGGTTTTGCAAAGACTTCAAGTCTCTCAGAGAATTACTCTCTCGGAAAGTAGGTTTTCAGAACGAAGCTGTGAACGCCATTAGTGAAATCATCTGCGGATACAGAGATGTTGCTTCATCCACAAGTAATGTTTGGATCGCTCTGCTTGGACCAGATCAAGTCGGGAAGAAGAAAGTAGCAACAACCCTCGCTGAAGCCTTCTTCGGCGGCCAAGAAAACTGCGTTTGCGTGGATTTCAAGGCACAGGATCGGCTCGACGAGAGATTCAGAGGGAAAACAGTTGTTGATTACATCGCCGGAGAAGTGTCCAAGCGAGTGGAGTCTGTTGTTTTCATCGAGAACGTGGACAAAGCAGAGTTTCCTGATCAGGTAAGATTGTCTGATGCTGTGAGAACTGGTAAACTCCGTGACTCACACGGAAGAGAGATCAGTATGAAGAATGTTATAGTTGTTGCTACTACTTCTAGGTTTGATAAAGACAGTGATCGTCATGTCAAATATTCAGAGGAAAGAGTTCTCACCGCTAAAAACTGGAAACTTCAGATAAAACTTGCCGACAATAATGGTAACAAGAACGGTCTAAATAAGCGAAGACAGGAGTTAGAAACAGAGGTTACAGAGCTTCGAGCTGTTAAGTCTCAACGTTCGTTTCTCGATCTGAATCTTCCAGTGGATGAGACAGAAGAAGCATACTCAGATGAAGGGCATGCAGTTTCCGAGAACACAGAAGCTTGGCTTGATGATTTTTTCGAGCAAGTAGACGGGAAAGTCACGTTCAAAATGATCGACTTTGATGGGTTAGCGAAGAACATACAAAGAAATATCTTCTCGCATTTTCATCGGTCGTTTGGCGATGAGACACGTCTAGAGATCGAAAACGATGTGATCCTTCAGATTCTAGCTGCGGTGAGATGGTCAACAGATGAAGAGAAAACAATTGATCAGTGGATGCAAACTGTTCTTGCTACAAGCTTCTCTGAAGCGAGACAAAAGTATAACTACACTTCTTCTTTCGGTTTCAAACTTGTAGCCTTTGAAGATTCAACGGCTGAAGAGGAAACCGCGGGAATACAGTTTCCGGCGAGAGTTGAAGTGATCTAATCATTTCGGTTGTTATTTTATGATATATATATATATGGTGATGGTAGTTATATATATAGATCCCATGAGAGTTTTGTCATCGGCTTTGGTTTGAGTTTGTGCTTTCTCACTAAAATGTATATTATAAGCTTAAAAGGGTGAGCTAAACTGTGGTTATATAGCTTTTAATGGAGGGCCAAATTGCCACATGTTTTGGTTTTAGTTGTTTTTATTTTATTTTTTATCATAGTTTCGATTTTTCTATTATTTTACGGTTTTCTGTATATTTTGTGTAATGATATGAGTATCAGTTTCATATTAGGTTTCTGCATTTCTTTTATAATTAATCAACCCAAAATTGAGTAATCGGAACTGTTACAGTGGGTTCGATAAATAGGAGAAACATGGACACCGAGATAAACGAAGATCAAGTTAAAGCAATAAAGCAGAAGAAACAAGAGGCAGACTGTAACCGGCGTGGGAAGAAGACGATGGGAGTACGGAGCTCCCCACTTTGATGAACACAGACAACCTCAAGCAAGCTCATAGTGACTTCACGGCGCATAGCGTGTCCAAGACCAGGTCACAGATCCGCATGCGACAAACACAGCAACCATGCTCGGAGGTGTCACGCAGCCACAAATGTCGGGGTCTAGAGAAGAGCCAACTTACATCTGTCATTACCTTTAAGCCTCATCGTCACAAGATCCCAAAAGTTGCACCCACCCATATATCCTTAATCGATCCCTAGAATCTGATGATTAACTTGTGGCTTCTCTGCGGCGTACCTGGCCATCCTCTAACATTAGATTGCCAACCTTCGAGTCCGACAAATCACCAGAACACCGTGGTTGCCTCATTTGGAGTTTTGTATGTAACCTTTTGGGAGTATACAGTATTTGTAATAGGAGGGAACATGAGGTCGGTTTCTGCATTTTTCAGTTACATGTCCTAAATTTGTATATGAAGACTCATTCTGTTACTCTCTTGCAATTAATTAACAAATAATTAAGGATTTTATTACAGAAGCAACTACTATTGCACCACAGAGTCCATTCCAAAATTGTCTATTACGTTTCTACAGGAAATGATTTTTTTTTTTCCTTTTTGTAGTTCGAATGTGGATTATGAATAAATTTTGTTTAGATGGCGCACTAAACTTTACATGGATGTTGACAGCAATACGAGATTATGAATTTGAAATTTCTATAGTGACTGGTTCATGATGTCTGTTTCGCAAAATAAAGTACGCCTTAGAAGAGAGGTACATAGCCAATTTGGGCACTCTTTATTTCCCCTTAACTAAACGAACAGAGGATTTGAAAGACCTAGTGGCCCTCTCGTTAATGTTTTTTTTTTCTTTTGTCGTAGAATTTATTGTCTATTAACTTATGCACATTCTCCACACAGAGGCTCGAGTGGAAAAGAACAAGATCTTACAATTACGATTTGGTTGCATGTTCCAACCTAGCATTATCACTCTTTTCTAGTTGAATATCAATTCAAGACACCCGCCCCTTATTAAAAAGAAAATCACGCAAGACAAAAGATTATTTCAACCTTTTCTCCTACGATATGTGGTTGATAAATTTGAACTACTATCCAAAAGCTTTAACTAAGCAAACATTAGGATTATTGCTATAGGCTAGCCTCGCCAGATTAAGTTTATATCGGTTTCTAATGCATTTTATAAAAGAAAATTTCCAACTAGAAAATAGACATTCATTGTACACCTTATGTATGAAACTCTTTAGAACTCCCACAATTTTAGTAGCAAATATGGATTTTGTGTGAGTATTTCATTTTATGTTTGGTTTTATGCTCAATCAAGATTGAATGGAAGTTTGTCCAAACAAGCAAAACATATCAAAAGAAAACGATGTTACATCCGGTAAATGGGCAACCATACTGTAGTCATTATATATTAGCTATATGTGAATGGTTTTGGTATGTTTGTGTACATGTTTAACGATGTGATGAAATGGCTTTACATGGTTAACATCAAATAAGTATGCAAGAGTTTATATAATAAGATTGTAATCGTAGATGTCATGTGTTTTATGAGAGCTAGCTTCATCTAATCATATATATAAGCTATATTCGTCGTTTTCTATAGTTACTTTTTTTTTTCTTGTTCGTAGTTTCGAGTGAGAAAAATATATTAGATCCTATAATAAACGTAAAATTAGGATTTGGAAGTTTTTTTCAACATCAATTAGATAAAAGACTATAAAATTCTAAATTAAAAGAACCAATTTCTTTCCACTAAATTCCAATATAGTTATATGGTTTTGCATCCGATTTAGTTCCAATATTGTTTTGCACCAAAAGATTCCAATACAGTTACAAAAAATTAATATACAGTAGTTGGGACGAATGATATGTCTGTAAAATTATTTAGGTCCTGGAATATCTGGCGCTCGCAGGCATGCGCATTAAAAAGGCCTTTATATATTTGGGCCGTAAAGTAATAGTTCATTAATTAAAAAAAGCGACAGCTCCGTGACACATTGTTGTTGTGATGGGACCCAAAAACGGCGTGCATTTTGTCGACTTTCAGTGGAACTGTCTTTTTCTTTTCCTTTTTCTTTTTGTCCAAACACAAAGTTTTAAAGATCCTTTTGATTATAACTATTAACTAAAATAAAAGAAAGAAAGAGATATAACAAAAACTTCTGCTTTTTGTAATGTAAATACTTTAATAAAAGAAGAGTTTCACGAGTACATTTTTCACTTAAAACAGCAGCAAATAAGTAAAAAGAAAAGAGTGTTTATTCCTAATAGAGCTAGGAAGATAGGTTAATTGATTTTAGATTTGTCAGAAGCATAAACGTAGAGATCTGGATCGGTCTCGTAGAAGACAATATCACCACTGTCACTGACGTAATGATCTTTTTTAATACTTGCGACCAAACTCTCCACCAAGTGAATCGGTATTGCTCCTGACGTCTTAGGCTCTCTGTAGTATCTTCCCAACACATGTTTAGCTGCTTTCGTCTGTCCACAATTCATTAATTAAATTAGTAATTAGTAACCCTTTAATCAGATGAACCTAGAGAGAGAGAGAGCTAAGATCACTCACGGCGTCGACCAAGTGATAGTGAGGGATTTGTGGGAAAAGATGATGGATCACGTGAGTTCCAATGTCGTGATGGATGTTGTTGAAGATTCCATAATCTCTATCAATAGTTGTTAATCCTCCACGTAAATAACTCCATTCCTATTGTTGTTATACACAACATAAAAAATCAAATTAAATCTGTACTAATCATTATTCATTTTTTTATATAACATTATTCATTTTTTTATATAATATTTGATTTAATTACCTTGCCTCTGTACCAAGGCAACTTCTCATCGTGACCATGATGATGCAAGTACGTGACAGCGTCCAACCACATCACAAAGATCTGAAAATTTTCCAAAACTTTGTCAAAAAAAAAAAAAAAAACAAATTCTGTTATAAATGATATAATAATGAAATATATGTAACTTACGATGTAAGGAACACCATAGACTTTGAGAACTGTGACTGGACCAACGAGGAACGATAGATAAACAAGAGTGGCCAACATTATGGACCAGCAAGTAGTTGAAGTTGCGATAAGCTTTCTCTCGCTTGGAGCAAATAAACTACTGTATGGGTTAAAATGTGACCCTTCTTTTCCAGGACTTCTGTACCACTGTTGTAAAATTTCAAACAAAATCAATTTCTATATTGGTTTAAAACTAAAAATCTAAAATCATTTGTAACATAAAATATAATAATTAGGAATTAAATAAAACTTTACCAGATAGATCGGGTAAGCGAGCATGGGCAGAGGCACAGTATATCTGAGCATCCGGGTACTATGGGGCAAGTTCTTGTACAACTTTTCTGGTAACTGAAATGCATAAATTCAATTAATTCGATTGGTTGACAAAACTATTTATTAATGCGACTTTTACTAGTAACTATTCATTGAAAATTTATCATTCTGATTATATATTCGTATTAATTCATTGCATGTGATGTGTTTAAAAGTTTTCTTCTATATTAGTTTTCAAGATTGCGGACAAAAATATTACGAAAACGCCAAAGCTGAAAAGGAAAAATAATGAAGAAAAGTAAACGGATTTCGAGGAGAATCATTTTATGCTAAGGATTCGAATATAAGTGGTCCATCGTTAATTTGGGTACTATTAAAAGTTTTTTTTGGGATCAAAGGGTACTATAAACCAATAAGAAAATCAATTACTGCTTAACTATGACACTTGCAAATTGTATTTTACTAAGCTAAAAAACAAATCTGACAAGTGGTCGGTCTGGCCTCAGACTGAAAACATAAACTAATAAAATAAAAATATAGAATCCTAAGAACATAGACATGAGAGTCGAATTTCGAAAAAGAAACAAATAATAAAAGACAAGAGAAATTATGAGCGAAGGAAAGATTACCGGAACCCAAGACTCGTCGTTTTCAACATGGCCATGGTTCTGGTGGTGTGTCCGATGGCTTATTCTCCTGCAAACCCCAATTACAAAATTATGTATTTATTTATTTTTGTGAAAATGAAATTGTCTATATAATGATCTAACAATCTCAAATCACTCTCTCAATCCCATTTATATATTGAACAGGTGACAATAGAGTGCTCTAACAATCTCACTCTTTTTAACTAATAAAAATTAGGAATAAGTAACAAAAATTGATGCATGGACATCTTTTTAAAAGATATCTGAAGCTGATGTAAACATTTAACAGTAAGTGAAAACCTCAAAAAATATCAAAATCTAATTATACTTGGAAACTAAAAAAAAATTCAGGCCCATATCATTTTTTTAAAAAGGTTTGGATTATTTTTCATTGGTTGCTATATATTTGATGTTTTTGAACAGAAAGGCGACCTCATATAGTCACATGCATTGTTTATTTGTTTAATAGGATTCTTATTTAATTATGAGATTGCTACTCTAGCAAAAAAACCAGTTGGTAGTTTCCAGTTAATACATATTACATTTTGCTAGGATTCCCCCAAGAATGAACAAACGAAAATGTAAGAAATACGAAAACAAGTACTAATCATTTACATAAAAATAGTTAATAAATGACTTACCAACCATGGTAAGGAACGAGGATGAATGAGTGAAGAATGTGACCAACCACACTGTTCAGCAGAGGAATGTCTGAGAAACTCCCATGTCCACTGCCATTATTCAATTTTATTTTCAGATCATTGTTTATCATACAAACGTATTTACATTTTTTTGCACTATTTCTTTTAACTTTCTATATTTGTTTTAATTCAAACTCTTTAACAAGGAAACAAATCAGGTATATGACGTGTCACTTGTCTAAATCTTGAAAATAGATTGGAACACAAAAAAAAAAGAAACAATATTTTCTGTAAAGAGACAATATATTTGTTAAAAAAGAAGAAACAATATATTTTCTTGATACTATACTATAATTATAATTAAAAGCTCCGGAGATCTAGAGAAAAAGAAACAAAAATTGAGAACATCAAACGTAGATCCATAAAATGCGGAAATAATATTATTTATAGAAAAGAAGATATTTTGTTACGAGTCTTACGACTGATGAATGATAATGATTGATGCTTGAACATTGATGAAAAAAATCTTAGATCCTCTTTTATTTTAATCTAGAAGTCAGTGACGATACTCATCGAACGTGCATTCAAGAAACTAATAAACTGAACAAAAAGAGACAAAAATAATTAATTTAATTTTACCAGTCGTGGCCAAGAACGAAGATGGCCCAGAAAAGGGTTCCTTGGGCAACCCAGTAGAGTGGCCAAAGGAACCAGCTATCAAAATACACAGCGGCGATGGCCAGAGCCGCAACCGCCAAAATGTCTCTGGCGACGTAGCTCATAGATCTCAAAGGACTCTTCACCCAACAGTGCTTAGGAATCGCCGCCCTGATATCTCCGATCTTAAACGGTGGTTGTGCACTTGGATCAAACCCTTCTTCCTTCCGGGCACTGGAATCTCCATTCACATTGCTGCGCTGGTCCATAGCAACACCCATTGCTGAAGCTGGTGAGAGAGAGAGATTTGGGAGGAGTTTCTCTCTCTCAAGATGTGTGGGCTCTCAGTGAAATGTGGTGAAGAAAGGTTTGATGGATTTTTTTTGGGTGTGTGAGGTTGGTTTATATAAAGGCCAGGGTGAACATGAATAGACATTGAGAAAATTGTCCAAATTGTTTTTTAATATTTAATAATTTATTTGTAGTTATTAAAAGAATAGAAAGGTAATTTAGCTTAATTTTTGTATAATGGGTTGGGTGTATTACTCTGTTACGTCGTTCAACGCAATGAAACCATATTGCAGAATAGTCACGCAAAAGTAAAGTTTTAAAATTCTAAGAACAACATTTTGCCATTTCTGGTCGTATAAATTGTTTTTTTTTTATATATACGTTTAAAGTTTACACTAGTTTCATAAATATGAGATTCGAAGATATTTACTATTCAATACGTTATAGAACAATCATATTTACAATTGGGGTATAGATTAGAAGCCACCTCAATCTATAACTTCACTAAGATTTCTTTTCTATTCTTAGATTTTTCCTTGGACGTAAAGGATTGTACCAAATAAATATTTTTGTTTCTTACTTTAGAGACAAATACCATATACTATTTATTCAGTGAATTGGAAACAGATATTCCTCTAGTATATTTTTTTGCTAAAATTGTCTGGATTACTTAAAGATTAGTTCATCATAAGAAGTTATTGAAAAAAATCCTAATGTATAAGAAATTCGTTAAAAAAACATTGAAGGAGTTAATGGATAGCCGACTATTAATTTGAGTAGAAATTAGCTAGCAAATTAATTTGAGGAAATTTGAGAAAAAAACAGTGGCCACATCACTGTGTTTCGTTTGACCTAACAAACATGTACCCAACGGTTTTATTTAATTGAGAGGGCTTGATTTAATTGCGATTTTGGGATTTATTCAACTACCAATTTAACATGATTTATATTTAAATAATACATTCACTGTTATTCAAACGTAAAAAATTAGTGTTATTGAACTTATCATTTCATAAAACACTATAAAATACATTTTTATTGAATAAAATTGAAGTTAGAGATTTCAGAATGCTTTAAATGTTTCTAGAGTGTTAAAAATACAAATCTCATAGTTTTAGATGAGATTATAAAGTTATCTAACAAAAATCACATCAAATTATCATATTCACTTATAATCATCTAAAAACTTATTAAAATCAAATCATTTCAAACTTCAAATTTTAGAATACTTTAAGTGTTTCTAGAATGTTAAAAATACAAATCTCATAATTTTAGATTAAATTATAAAGTTATCTAACAAAAATCACATCAAATTATCATATTCACCTACAGTCATCTATAAACTTATTAAAATCAAATCATTTCAAATTTCAGATTCAATATACCCTCTTTTGATTTTGTATCCCCCCCCCCTTAAAGGAGTTTTATTTTGGCATAATGTAGTTGGTCGAAACGAATTATTTGTTTTTCATTCATCACATAATATAATTAGGTGTTTTCTTGCACCATGTACAGTGATATATTTTTTAAAAGTTAAATTATATTTATAGTGAAATTTTTTAGGGGTTTTTGCAAAACCAACCTAAAATTTCAAGTCAAACACAAAACCAACCTCTTTTTTTTTGTCATTACTATTCACTCTTAAAAAACCTAAACTCTCCTCATGTTTCCACCTATTTACCAAAATGCCATTATTTTTAAATCTGATTTTATTTTCGAAAATTATAAAAAACCTATTACACCCTATACATTTCTCCTTATTTACCATAATGCCATTGTCATCAATATTTGCAACCACCCAAAACCACCATTGATGAGCTCTTTAAGCTTGTGTTTATGAAATTTCAACCACTTATTTCACTTTCTAAACAAACAATACTTCATTTCCTCTCATTTCCTCTCTATTTTCATCTAAACATACCTCATAACTCTCATTTTCATAAACA
>CAKOAT010078488.1:178288-249637 GCA_932364175.1 Eruca vesicaria subsp. sativa
TATACGTATCGGAGGTGTTAACAGACTGATAGATTTTTAACTTTCTTTTTTAAAAATCAAAGTAGATTAAAAAAAATAACAAATTTTCTTTCAACATTCAATTAAATTACAGGGAGAAAAGAAAGAAAAAGAGAAGAGAAGAGAACAAATATAATTGAAGAAAGAATGAGAGAAAGAGAGAGAGTGTTTCTAACGAAAAGGAAAAAAAAAATCTGACAAACCCACATGCATGAAAGAGAGAGAAAGGACAATTTGGTCATAAAAAAGAGATCAGTCCCATCAAGGGTATTTCTCTAATATCGACCCCAAAAAGGGTGTGGGAGCAAATAATCTCTTTATTTTTCTTCATCACAGAAATGCTATACGGACTAGTACACTGATAATAATTATATGTTCCATCTACATACATTATCTTTTTTATTTACACCACAAGACCGTATGAAATGAATTAACCGACAACCAACTCCGAAATACATGAATTAAGCAATCACGACCTAACCCAAATATACATCTTCTCAATTCAGTATCAGATCGATCCTAAATATTCGAGGCTACAATTTATATACCATTTATTAAAAATAATAAAATTTTGTTTAAATAATTGAGGATTATATAATTTATGTTCATTTAACTCATAAAAATGGGCTCAAAAAAGTTTATTTGTATATATATAAGCTCGGCCGTATCAGTATTGATGCATTCACGCGGCTCATGCATAGTAACAAAGCACAATGATATAGACATAGTGCATGACCCTTGCTTTGAAAAAAGAGATTTCCTGTACGGCATGAACCTGAGAACCACATTTTGAGTCACCACTAGGTCCACCATAAGCAAAAAAGAATCCTGGACCACAGTCAAGTTGTGCAAAGCTAGTCTTGCATTGAATCGTATAATATACTTCACTGAGGCCTTGCCTTCTAGTGGACCATAAGTAAACAATGTTCGAATTCATAGTCTCCGAGACTATGTTATCTAGTCCCATAATAAACTGGTAACTTTTTCCTATTTATGATGAAGTCGTGCCTATCCGAACCCCATATTGTCATGTAAATGAATTGTATCTACTTCTCATAACTACTAATATCTAACTCTTATAAATCTTCTGCAATTTACTATAAGACATCATAATACTAATGATCTAGTTTACCAATTTGTAATTAATTGTATAAGAGGAAATTGATGCATGATCCACCAAAGGTCCAAAGCTGAAAATAAAATGTTAAAGAAGTTGATAGTGATACATATCCGAAATTAAACAATAGAGGACAACTGGTTATCAAACTTATTTATTTTCGCTGCAGGTGTTAAAGTGTATGAATCCATGCCTGGCCGAAAGTTTTTTTTTTAAATACCCTCGTAGTGTCTAAAGTAGATTTTTTCAGTCCCATCTTCATATAGTCATCAATAGGGGTGGGCACAAGCCAAATACTTGCCATTTTAGACGTACTTGATACTTAGCTTGACTTGTTCGAGTAATAATATTTTGGACTTATACTTGGTTTATTATAAACGAGTACTTGCACTTTCAAGTATTTGCTAAAATATGGTATACTTGCAAGTACTTGATCCGTTTTACTACTTGTTTGCTTCTGAGCTAATTTATTTGATAATTGTTTAATAATTTTTACTACTTAAACCTTGTATATGAATTTTATTTAATAATAATTTATTAAATTTTCATACTTAAACCTTGTATATGAATTTTAAAAAAATTTAATTAGTTATAATTATAATCTAAATAATTTTTAATAAAGAATATTTATTTACTTTTCATATGTTTTAAATCGATATATGATAAATATAAAATTAAAAGAAAACTCTAAAATTTTCTATAATATATCACTTTTAATTCATTTATTTTATAAATAAGTAATTTGATTATAATTTAGAGATTTTTATGCCTAAAAGTTAAAAACGGGTAATAAATCAAGTAATAAATCACGAGTAACAAGCCAACAACGCCAAGTAGTTACTTTTATTTTAGTACTTGATACTTGTCTTGTACTTGCAAGTAATTGAAATAAACGACTTGATACTCGACTTGAACAAAACGAGTACTCGACTTTAAGAGCCAAGTACGAATCAAGTAGCGAGTACAAACCGAGTAGCAAATAATTTTGTCCATCCCTAGTCACCAACAAAAACATACATGATGTGGGCATTTTTTGGACTGCCACTCGCCGAAATATTATACATGAATGGAGCTTTGGATCGAAATACAGACTCACCAGTACCAATAATTGAAGCCATCACTAGCTGCCTTTATATAAGACCGAGTGATATAAATTTTGAAGAAAAAAGAGTTTTTTTTTTATATAAAAATAATTGGTTCTGATGCAATGTTAAAGAAGATGAAAAAGTTTGGTTCTTGTTTATACCAATGGAGACTGTTGAACCGATTACATAGACATATCTATAGGAAGATATACGTCATATCGCAATAGAAATATTGGTTGATGACCACAAAGAAATGGTATCTCAACGTCTTAAAAAATTAAGAAATGGTAGAAGAAGAGAGAGTATCACATTAGAGATACGTTGAGAACCTCCTTAGAAATTGTCTTGCCAAATGTTTTTATATGATCAAATAGATTTCTACAATCACTTAAACTTTAATCCAATAATCTACTTAATTCAAAAATTTAATTATTATAATTCTTAGATACCCATTTAAGTTTCTATACCACTGGGCATGTTCGTAATCGTATGCCATCAACATGAGTGAGAGGCTCACTAAAGTTAAGTCATTCACTACATGTTTGAATATATAAAATGCATTAGTTTCTAATGTTAGGACTCTTAAGGCGTCTTTAGGGTTAGCTCTATTTTTCTTTAAATTTTGAAGTTTTTCAAAAAATGAATCAACATGTTTTTCCATGGTTTACTTCATATTCTTCAGAAATGATTATTCTAAATATATTATATCATCATTTTATAATTAGTTATTAATATCACTTTATATTTCTTTTTCAAATTTACTAATTTTATTCAACTATCTAGGTTTAACAGTAATACAATTTATTATAAGTTAAATATTATTATATGATATAATTCTTAAATATAACATAATAAATAAGGAAATATATTAGATTTTATAAAGAAATTAAACACCAAATATATATTTTTGTTAAGTGATTAACCAAAGTATTCTGCAAAAAATGATCTTATTTTATTCTAGCAAACATAAAATTCTCAGAAATTAAGATTTTCATGTTCTTTGTTATTAACATCTAATTAGATGAAAATAATACTATAAATTTTGAAATTAATTGGGTGAAATCAACACTTGTATTTTATAAGTAAACAATTACAACAAGTTCATAATTACTTTGTAAATAGAAGTCCATCTTAAAAATGAAGACACAAACAGTTTTTTCAAATTTTTAAAAATACTGTTCAATTTTTCAACATTTTGAAGAAAAAAATAAAGTACCTTTAACTTAAAAACAAATCAAAAAATGGAAAATGAAGCTTCATTGAAGATAATTTTATAGTCGACAAGATATGTGTGCGTAAAATAAAACATGAAGCTATCTATACATGAAATTGTTTAAAAAAAAAATCAAAATCCATTATATTATCTATGCATTGATTTTGCTGTGCAAAAAAAAAGAGAAGAAGAAAAATTGTTTAATATCACGATCCATTCATGAATACACACGTCTCTTCAATTCAAAACCATTCATATGGATAGTTTAATAAGAAATCACTTTTGCCAAAGATACTACTACTCTATTAGGCTGCAATCAAGCTATTTCTTGACATTTATTTGAAAATTGAAACCTTTAAATAATTTAAATTGGATTTAGGACCAATAATTACGTTTTTACATCAATCTTTTTTTTTTTTTTTTGTCACAACGTTTTTACATCAATCAATAATAGTGTTTGAATGTATGGTTTTGGGGGATGTTAATTTTGAAAATAATTTATTTTTTTGTGCATTAGTAAATGACTAACAATCATATAACCGGATGAAGTTTGGTCGAATGTAGCTATCGTAAGCGTAAAAAGATAGACTTGTGATCAAAATAGACATATGGGAAATATGTAAGTTGAAAACCCTCTCGATATGGTATACCTTTTAAAATTAGAAAAAAACACATTTAGTATAATAAAAATATATTCCTAAAGGAAAAAAATATCGAACTTTAATGCTAATATAAATACAGATCTAATAATCATAGATTTATCATTACATAATCAATATATATATCTTAAATGGTCATTTACCTCAATTGTGTTTTGTTCTTAAATTTCTTTGCTTTTTTTCAGAGATTAGTTTGCATTTCTTCACAACGGAAGATAAGAAAAAGATAAGACGTATATGCAAGTGTGAAGCATTGTTATTTTCTTTTCTTTTTTGATCAACTGAAGCACTGTCTCTCTACTATCCAAAAATATCCAGTGTATTACTTGACCCTAAACCATACACTTCGTTCTACCCCAACAAATTCTTGGCTTCCTCCCTTTTTGTTTCAGGCTAATAAACCGTTTCTTAGGACAAAATTCTATTGTTCATGTCAGTGATCAAGTCGAGTGTCGGTTACAACCATAGAGCAACACATATTCCTATAGAAAGAAGATTTAGTTCTTGTTCTTAATTTTTGACCAAAAAAAGATGTTCTTGTTCTTATTTAGGTAATTTCCAACCCAATACTAAAGCTCTAATATCATGTAATTCTGACACAAAACTTTTCTAATCTAATACTAAAATCACACCATTTTACTGTAACACTATCATTTTACACCAAATTAGGTGTGATACTATTTGTCTTACTAAAATACTATTCACTCTATTAAAATACTATTTACTTATTTTATTAACAAAATGACAAATAAAAACATAAATACATATAATATTATAAAATAATTTTTAGTGTTAAATTTGATATTGTAGTTGGAGAAAAATTTATTTTTAGTAGTGAAATTACCGTAAAATAGTGTTTTGTGTTGGAAATGTCCTTAGGATAGTGAAACATAAATCATAGAACACCCAAATATAGCAAACAGTACTCACCGTAAAAATTACTTGACTAGTGGGTCCAATCACTATAGTTTAATAACATTCTTTGGTAATGATTTGTTTGTCGGAGTTAAGAAATTCTCACTCACTCATGAGTAATGTCGACAAAAGTAGACAAATGTTTCTTATAGTTGGTTGGGGGAAAACATAAGTAAAGGTAAATAGAGCTGAGGAAAGGTAAAGTCATAGTTCTGCTTTATGCCGGCATACTTATTTCACACATTTGATCACTTTTAGGAACTTACATCAACTATTTGAATAAGAGGTAACTGTTTTCTCAATTAACATCATGATTCATGAAGTAGATCTTGAAATAAATTTATGTTTTGCTGAATTTAAGATCTTCTAAATATATATTGAGGTTTGGATTTTAACCATTCAAGTGTAACCATGAGCAATCCGTTCACCAATTTTTTTTTATGAATTTATAAAAACTACACCATTTCAACTTGCCTAGTAGGTGTGAAAGAGTTATTATAAAAATCAAACTTGGAAGAAAACTGAGTGAGTAGCATCATGTCGTACGTTTTGGTTACCACTAACCACCACCAGTATAGTTTAGTTTAACCAAACTTAGCATCATGTATTCATATTCATTCTCAGCTCTTATTATCTTTATTCTCACATACATAAATCATATAGTGGAGTTGTGCTAATGTTCCATGAATAATTGAGAAAAACACCATTTGGTATCGGATCTAAACGAAATATTCTCCCAATAAATTGGATTATATCTTTAGAATTTTATAATGAGAGGAGAAGATATTTATGAAGACAATTATTAGTTATGCATGTGAACGTGATTTGTTTACTTTTGGATTTAGAGCTTAGTAGCAATCCGTAGATAAGAAATCGGAATCGGACATAAAGCCAAACAAAGAGTGATCAATAAGTTCTAAAGACATAACCACGACAATGTCACTTGTCCATTATTTTATATTCTCACTTCAATTTGTTCCCTCTCTTGTCTTTTCGCTAACTGTACATGACATTGCCTTTTCTTAAAATATCATTCCTTTGCATTATGATTCTGTGTTAAACGTACTAAAAAACAAAAAGACTTTTATGGTTTATTACCTGAAAAAAACCACAATAACTACAATGACTTTTAAAGTTAATCACGACGACATGAATATTTATTGAATAGCATTACAAGTATACTTTGGAGATGCATAAGCATACACTTGGAGAGAGTATACGAGCATGCATGACAACTGCCATGAACATGTGAATATGTACACACTTCAAACATTTTACAATTCAATCGAAAGAGAAACTTTAAATATAATTCCTTCAGGGGTTATGTTATTTTGCTTATGTACAAACCACGCCGCGTAAAGTAAACCGAGAGGAAAACACTCGAAACAGACACAGAGCAGATATGGCTAATGTTACGGCCAAAGATGAAAGTAGTGAACCAGTTGATAGCGACATAGAACTGGTTTCTCTCGAGTAAGATACACCGAACTCCATATGATATCCAGTTTGCTTCCTGTCCAAGTAATCTTGGCATGTAAATAATCAGACACAAAAAGAAACAATCGTGTGAAGCGATGAGACACACATAAACAGGAATTCAACGAATCAACTTCTTAAGAAAAAACTCTATCATAGATTCATAGTAACATGAATGTCGTCCTACAATATGAGCATATCGACATATCGTTGACGAATATATTTCATGATAAAGTCATTCAGTTCACCACTGAACTCTACCACGGTTGGTCACCAAATAAACATGGGTCGACGATCTATTTTCCCATGAGAAGTATCATATAACATCAAATGTTAACGGAACCATGACTCTGTTTTATACCCCTGAGAATAAAGTTTGCAACATATTTCCCCACCAAATTTGGTTTAGTTATGATTTCTGAAAATTCAATTTCAAATCTCCACTCTCATATAATAAAACCGAGTAAAACTAAACCAAAATAAAATTAAAAACCCGACCAAACCCTGATCTAGATCAGAACAGTAACCCGATCCAACCTTCGAACTTAAAAATATCCGATTGATTGAATCTTAATTCGGTTAGTCATTGCCTTAACATGATCTATGGTTTGTTTATAAACAGTAAACCAATAAAAATCGATTTTGTGGGTTTTTAGATTTCGATCTTTATAATTGTGGAGAAATATCGATATAACTTTAATTTGGTGGGGAAATAGGTTACAAATTTTATTCTCAGGGACAAATAGAACGGGGTCATAGTTCCATGGACATTTGGTGCTATACGATACTTTTCGTGTGGAAATAGATCGTCGACCCAATAAACATATCATGAAAGCATTTGAAAATACCTCGACGAAAAGTTGTTTCTCTCAAAAAAGATTTGTGCCAATCGAAAATGAAAACTTTTCAACTGTCTTCGGTACTTAAAACATAAAAATTCATTTTTCTTACCAGGCCTTGGGGCCATCTATTCTAAAAATATCGTGGGTCTAGATAAAAGAAAATAAGACCCATAACTATACATGTAATAAGAAAAAACCAAGAAGCTTGGCAGAAGTTGAAGAAAAATTATTAGTCAAGAAGAATCCTTATCTTAGGAAAGTCGTGATAGAAAATGTGTTTACTAACTTTGAAATTTTGTGTGTCACAGACTCTCAGCAATTCAAAAAGTCGTGATATGTATTATATTGATATAAAAGCAAATTAAACGGCACTAACACCGCACACACACACACACAAATGAACTGTACAAAACGTAAATCTAGTAAGAATAATAAGTTGAAATCGATGTCAAATAACTGAATAACACAAATGCAAACAGTTTGTTCTTTATGTGAGGTTACATAATTTTTAAAAAACTGTTATATTGCTCTCGCAATATACGTATTATTTGCAGGTATAAGAAGAGAAATGAAGAAGAGAAGAAAGATGGTTATATATCATCTCAGCGTCTGCGGCGTCGATCGCCAAACGGTGGATCGTGTCTGCTGTTAGCTGAAGGCTCTCCGTAGTCGTTGGTGTTCACCATCAGCGAACGTTCTCTCACCACCATCATTTCATTTCCTAGATACATTACAAGTTAATTAGAAAAGATTGATGATAAATTGATAACACGGAGTCAAGGATTGTACAAAAGATCGTCTTAGTAACATATAGAGTATCTAGACAGAGCGCAATACTTTTTTCAGTTATTTAACTATAAAGTAGAAATTCTATAAATTAATACCATATAAATTAATATAAATTTTACTGTTTTCGAGTTAGATTAATGTAAATATGATAGAAATCGATAAATAATAAAATAATATTTTTAAAAAAAATATCATGTAAATATATGATCACAGTATAAAGATTTATTAATAATTAATATATATATACATAATTTATATATATTGTATAGTTTGTTTTTATTTCACAGTAAAATGTATTTTTATTTTTAATAATTTTTCATTATGTTGATGTTATTTTTCATTTTATACTTCAAATACATCTATATTTATGTTACATATTTTCTATACACCAAATAATTGCATAAAATTCAAACAGTACATATACATCAAAATCAAGTATTCTTTTTATTTTAGGTAATAACGTATGTGAAAATATATTAATCAGTCTTTTTTGTAAATTAATAACTCTATAATTAATAAAATAACAAAGTCCCAACTATATTTATATTTTCTCCTTCAAGGTTGTCTATTGATTGTTATTTGCGTTTTACACAATTATTTACTCATAATCTTATATTTTAGAATGTTTTATATCTCAACTCAAATAATTAATAACATGTAAATAGTTTCCAAAAGTCAGCTTGTTTCGGTAGAGATATAATGGACTATATAATTTGTTTTTCAGCTGCCATCTATATTGAAATCTTATTTCCATTTCAACTTGCAATTAAAAAAAAAGTCTGTTGACTTTGATAAAATAATCGTCGTCTGATCTGTTCTTGTTCTTTTCTTCTAATGTCAACTCTTTTGAAATGTGTACATGAATTTTAACAGTAAGCCTTATGTTATAGGGAATAGTTTTACATTACAAGAAAAGAAAACTCGCATAATAATATTTGTTTTCATCATCAGATATTGTAGTTTATAATTTTAGGTTTATATGACGTACTTTCTTACTGGATTAGTCGGTATCAAAATTAATGTATATCTTTCCAAAGTAAATATGATTAGCCGAGTGAACAAAGTCATCGGCGAAAGGTAAAATTAGATGCAAACAAACTGGAAACAGAGTACACAAAACTAAGATATACAAGTATAAAACTCTAACAATAGATATATGGCACAATCAAAAAAGAAAAAAAAACAAAACAAAACAAGAGATATCTGCAACTTGTTTTATATATGAAAACATACATGTCAATTGTCAAGTACTTTTATTTAGACTTAGCGTGCCAGTAGAACGCATCCTCTTATTTATAAGGTCTATTGTCAGTTTACTTTAGTTTTATGTTATTCAATTGAAGTGAAATCTCGCAATTTTATTTGCATGGAATAAAAACTAGCTGTGAAAATACATGGGTGACGTTTAAAATAATTAGCTTAAGGGGAATATTGCCGTATAAGCAAGTTAAAGTGCAAGGTTCAATTC
The DNA here is from genome assembly GCA_932364175.1 of Eruca vesicaria subsp. sativa. NCBI lineage: Eukaryota > Viridiplantae > Streptophyta > Magnoliopsida > Brassicales > Brassicaceae > Eruca > Eruca vesicaria. Next base: position 187,871 of record CAKOAT010078488.1, read on the forward strand.
CAGCAATTGACATTTTTATTTCCATATAATTTCTTATATTAATACTATATATATATGTATATAGTGGACCAGATAAAAACTTGTGTTGTCAAACCCAAAACAAAAATACTCCTGATATATTAAAATGGCGAGAAAAACAACTTCAAAACAATAGTTTTAACATGCACAAACTGAAATTCATTTTTTCCTTTTAAACAATTTACTCCTGCAGAACAAACACCAAATATCACGTATTTGTTATTTCATGGGCTCATGTATTGTTCTTTTTGTGAACCTGTGTATGCATCAAGGATCATTTATATTATGTTGTATGTAAATATGAATGATAAATATACTATTTTCTCTTTTGTTTGTGTAATTAATAACTTTTTGTTATTTTCTCTTTAAAATTATAAAAAATTAAGGTATTTAAAATATATATATATATATATTAAGGTATTGTTCTCTTTGGTGATAATCTTGAACAATCTTTTATAGTATACACAGTTTTACATATGCATCATGTGAATACCCCACATCACCATGCAATAATTTTGTTGGGAAAACATTTGATTCCGATTTTTTAAAACTTGGAATATCCCGGTCATGTACATAGAAGTATACAAACTTGTGTAATACACACATAAATTATCTCTTCGAATATTCAAATGAGCAGTAAATAATGAGTTCATATCCGCATGCCGAATCGATAGAATATAGTGGGTTGTCGTCGAACTCATATTTCTTAGCAACCCAAAGGTCGACGCCAATAAACCACAAGCGTGTGGTTTGATTCTGAGATATTGCATCCAATAACTTATAGAATTGTTCTTTAACGTAATTTTGTCTTTGGTAAAACTTTTTTTTATGAAATGATTACTAGATAGATATACATACGATTGTGAATAAGTAGTAGATATGCTTGGAAATTCGATAACCAAAACATATAATCTTACACAGAAATATACATACTTGGAGAGGAAGAAAATTACCTGAAAATGAAAGACTGAGGCGAGCAGAAGAGACGAGAGCACATGTGAAGATGATCAGGAACAAACATAACACAATTGATGAAGATGATGAGTAACCCATTCTTTCTCTCTCTACATATATCCTTCTTGTCCTCCCTTCTATATTTATAGACGCCAGAAAGATGTCTCACACCGGCCTTTAGGTTTGAGGCTTTCTTACATTATATTATCACTTTGATTTAACTATACCTATTTCCAAGCCATAATAATTCATGTAAATTATAATTTTTTTATTGTGTTATTTTTTTAACATGATTACATTTGACCGGGACTGTAGTTTAATAGTTTTTATTAGTACTATACTAATCATCATTATGTTATCATTCATATTCAAACCTGGTCAAATTCGTGTGTATGTATTTGGATAGCCAAAAACTGATATACTATATTATGAGTCTGAAGGTATACCGAATTTACGGAATTACTCAAACTAATTTTAAAGCTCAGTTACAGTCCATGGATAAATACTCTCTCCAACTATTCAAATGAAATATAAAATATAACACTATTCCCAAACCTGTTTACGATTAAACTATACCATCGTGTAACTAAAACAAATATAAATATATATATATATATATATATATAAATATATTTAGTAGGTATTATTTATACAAATTGAAATTATCTCTAAGAGAATATATTTAGATATATTCATATCTTGTATTATACTTATCTAATAAAGATCTCATGCCATTTTATTAAACATTTCTGTATAAATATGTGATGAAATTTTTTTATCTATATATACAAAGTAGATTTTTTTCTCTTTTTTTTTTTAACGAAACATTGCTTAGATAAGATACAAAGTTACTCGGCTACAAAGGCAGGTGAACTTAGAACATACAAGGTTGTTTTCACAAGGGAATCAGCTACAAAATACGTTAAACGCGGTACAAAACAAAAGGAGATAGATTCAAAAGAACGAGCCGCGACAAGTATGTCATGAAGAACACCTTTCAAGCTAACATCTTATCACTGAGACTTCAAGAGCATGATGAGAGATTTAGAGGCAGAGCAGACACGAAGACTGCTGACATGAGAAGAGACTATTGCCTTAATTGCAGCTTTTACGGCCAGGGCCTTAGCCACAAGAGCTTATGGCACAAAGAGCCGGTATGAAGAGAATTTTTCTGTGCAAACATATCTACGGAATCACGGAGTTGCCAGCCAATCCCACACTTTCCCGTTGAAGAGTCCCACGCTGCATCTGAGAAAGAGGACCAAGTAAAAGAGTTAGCAGGTGGTAAGTATAATGATGGGACCACAATGTGTGGTAAGGATGGCTTTTCAACATAAGTTTGAGTTGCCTTCCAAGCTCTAACATCTTGAATCACTTTTAGCACTGAATTCTCCTCTGAAAAACTCTTGTTTTCAAACATAAATTTATTTCTGTTTGTCCACAGAATCTAAAGGATCCACGGGTAGAGAGGGGGTGATTCCTAGACCAGAAAGAAGGAGAGATATTATTCTTTTGCAGTGCTGTAACACTTGAGCAATAGAAATGATGTTGGTGCTTGATGGTTTGTAGAGGCTAGGGACCAAGTCCCAAATTCTCGCTGCATAGGGGAATTTAAGGAAGACATGAAACTCAATTTTCTGAGCTCCGCATCTTTTACAGTCCGGGGGAATGGAGAGCCCTCTAGACGCCAGTAACGATCCAACCAGGAGGGCCCTGCTGTTGGCTTTCCAAAAGAAATGTTTTATCTTTGGGGACGTTTCAATCTGCCACACACATTTTTCCCAATCAAACTCACAGTTCCTTGCATCTCCATTAGCAATTTTGGCAGCTGCATAACCTGATTTTGTCGAATAAACTCCCAAGGCGTTTGGTAGCCATACTCTTTCATCCTCCAGCAAAAAAGTACTCGGTACAAGTTTGCTAATCTCCTCCTCATACTGAGGTAAGTTCTGTCTGATAGTAAAAACATCCCAGTCTTTTGAGACTGGATTTATGAGTTTATTAACACACCATGATTCATTCTTCAGCGGTTGTGGACCAATGGGAGCCATAGGTTTAGTCGTAAACAGCCAAAGTTCTGTCCAAATGGTAACATTTTTTCCAGAGCCATGGGCCCAACCCAGACCTTTTGTTAAAAGGTCTCGACCAATGAGGATCCCTCTCCAGCCATGGGAGATCCCATTTGTTGCAGGCGTCTCTAAGAAGAATGTCCTACTGCAATACTTGCTAAGTAAAATCCTTGCAACCAGAGAATTTGGGTCCTTAAGAATCCTCCAAGAGATATTTGCCAACATAGCATCATTGGAATGTGCTATATCTGCAAATCACGGGCCCCATCACTTAGAGGTTTTGTAAGTTTCTCCCATGACACTCAACACATTTTTTTATTTTTGGGGAAAGATCCCACCAAAATCTTGTGAGGATTGATTGGAGTTGTTTTACTAGAGACATTGGCAGCTTGAAGCAAGACATATAGTAAGTTGGCATAGCAGATAATATCGACTTCAATGGTACCAATTTTCCAGCCCCCAAGAGGGATCTCGTCGTCCAGCTGTGAGCCTTTTGTCTCAAGCGATCCACCAAGGTGCAAAAATATTTATTTTCTTCCTTCCAAAGTGTTCCGGCAAGCCAAGATATTTACCAATACCTCCTTGAGATTTTAAACTGCTCCCGGATACGTCGTTTTGCCTCTCCCGGTGTCTTAGCTCCAAAGGTGATCGAAGATTTTTCAAGATTAATGAATTGACCCGAGGCAGATTCATATTTCTTAAGAATCGAGATAAGGGCATAGCAACTCTTCACATCCGTTCTTCTAAAGAACACGGTATCATTCGCAAAGAGCAAATGTTTTATTGCCATACTACAACGAACTGATGCTCCTGAATGCTGCAGGTAATGAAGAACCTCATGTGTAATTAAGACATTATCCGCAATCGATCGACCTTTGACAAAGGCTGATTGATGATCAGAGATCAAACTTGGAAGGAGGGGCTGTAGTCTTCGTGTTAGCAGCTTCACTATAATTTTGTAGTGTGTGTTGCAAAGCGCAATCGGGCGATACTCTGTCACTTTCCTCGGTCCCACAACCTTTGGGATTAACCTCACATGGGTTTCACTCTGGCGAGGGTCCATTGTTCCGGTCGCAAAGAAGGCTTGTATATCCTTTGTAATGTCTTCACCTATAATGTCCCAAAATGATTAGTAAAAACTAGCCGAGAAAACGTACGGTCCCGAAGCTTTATCCGGGTGAATGGAGAACAAAGCTTCCTTCACTTCCAGAGTAGTAGGAGAAGCAGTCAATAATATCTGATTCATCTTTTTGGTAACCTTGGGAACGATCCCTTCCTGAACCACCAGAGAGGAGTCTGACATTTGAGATGTAAACAACCGACAATAGTACTCAATAATTGTTTGAAAAATCTTTTCCTCTTTAAAAACAGCCTTGCCTTTATCATCCTCAAGTACTGAAAATTTGTTAATTGCTCTTCTTCCCCTTGTTGTAGCATGGAAAAAACAATTTTTTCTGTCACCACTGTGAAGCCATTGTATGCGACTTCGTTGGCGCCAATACAATTTCTCCTCCTTGTAGGCCGCTTTGAGATTTTCCGTGAGTGTTTCTATGATTGTTGCATCCGGTGTTACGCTGGATAAATCTTCCTCTAACTCAGCTTGTACCCTCTTGATGATGATGTTACTATTTAAATTCTTCTCCCGAGTCCATAGGATGATATTGTGTTGTATACGGCTGCTCTTAGCCATAATAGCTTTGACGGGCTCCTTGCTTCAATGATCAGCCGCAATTTTCCGGATTTCATGTTTGTCTTTAAGGCATCTATCGAAACGGAACAAGCCTCATTTCTTTCTACAGGTAACATCAAAGTGGACCACTATAGGTCGGTGATCCGAACCTTCAAATCTGAGGTACTCACAACGTCCTGCCAGAAAGCGTTCAAACCAACCGCAATTTTCCATTGCTCTATTCAATCTTGATTGAATAAAATGAGTATATCTAGTCCCTCTCCAGGAGAAATTATTTTCAGAATACTGAAGATCCCAAAGGCCCATCTGAGAAACAAAGCTCCTAAAAGAGAGGAAGGAATATTCCCAGCGAGCTGGACCTCCGACTTTTTTAGAATTATCTAGCAGATCATTAAAATCTCATGTAATCAGCCAAGCCTCATCTCTATCAGCGCCAATTTCCATCAATTTTCTTGAGAGGGTTGGGCGATTTGCGGCAAGTGAAGCTCCATAGATAAAGGATGCGAAACAAAACATTATTTGTGCCTCAATACGAGTATCAATAATATTTGCAGAGGATAAAAGAATTTCAACCTGAATATCATCCTTCCAAGATAGCGAGAACCCTCCTGCTAAACCCACCGGGGAACGTGAAATGGTTAGTGAGGCTTGAGTTCCTGAACAACCTGAAAATGGCTACATTTTCATTTTTTGTTTCCATAAGAAAAAGTACAGCTGGTTAGATCTTCCTATGGAATTCCTTTATACGCTGGACCGTAAAAGTTACCTTAATTTCTTGACAGTTCCAGCTCACACATGCTAAGGAAGAGATTTCGGAAGAGGATAAAAATCTTTCCCCTTTTTCACCACTGTTGAAAAGGGTTTAGGTATGGCCAGTGTGGATCTTCCTTGCGACACACCTTCTCTTAACATTAATACCTTGGGTAGTATTGAGGCTTGATCTCTTATTTAGTTGTGGTTTATCCATAACTTTTTTCCCTGCAGCTTTGGAGAGACCATGTTCACCCGGTTGTTGGTACTCTTCATCTTGCTTCCCACTCTCAGATTCAGAGGGAAAAGGGTATAAGAGAAGGGATACATTGATCATGTTTTCACTAAGAGATCGAATGGGTAATCTTTCACAGGGGCCCAATCTCCCTGAATCAAAAAAATTCGAAGTCGACAGGTGAGTAATGGTTACATTAGAAATTGAAGTTGGCGTTTCCACCAAGTCACGTACTTCTTCTTCCTGCATACTTCTCCTATTCGAGGAAGAATCGTTTTGCCTTGATCAACTTGTTCGTTGAGTCTGAACTGAGAGTCTTCTTGAGTCAAAAACATTAGCACTCAATGGGAGAGTAATGGTCCCAGTAGGAATTGGGATAAGATTGTCCTCCAAGTCACGTACTGTATTGCTTGTAAAAGCCTAGAATGTGAAGAGGAATTATCATGACCTGAACGGCTTGTTCGTTGAGTATGGACATAAATTTTTTCTTTTGCTGAAGTTCGTTCTTCACTATTTCAAGACTTTGGTAGTGGATCAAAGACGAGATGCCACATTATATTTCCTATGTTCTCTCAACGGGTTGGTTGGAGGGGAGTGGTAAGATCTTGAGCTGGCTTCCTTTGAGGGTGAGATTCTCGAGTCTCTAGCCGCTGGGCATGAAGAAAACGCTCAGGAGCAGCATGTCCTGACGTTCCATGATCATGGGATACTCATCTAGGAGAATATCTTCTTGTGAGCGAAAGAGAATTTGGTGTGACGGATACCAATCGTCATATCGTCTTCAGTTCTCCTCTAAACCAGAACTTTTAGCAGAGAAATGTCTGGAAGCTTCCTCTCTGGAGGTGCTTCGATGGTCTCTAGTTTCATTGCCCTTATAATTTGTCCAGCGGGCTTACAACCGGTAAGAGGTTTGATTCTGTCGGGAAAACCTTCTGTCTTCTTGGCATTTTTTTTTTCTTCAGTTTTGTCAAATGTGTTTTGTTGGGAGATTCCCAAGTCTCTTCTACATTCATTTGGGTATCTTGCTGAAGGTCGAAGATCACAGTCTCCATCTTCATGGGTGAGGGATTTGCAGAAGAAACAGTGTTTTTGGAGACCTTCATACTCCAGTTCAACTTCGACCACTGCCTTTGATGGAAGCTGGATATCCATTCGCATTATCAGCGGTTTAAGGCCGTTGATTAACACTCTCATTCGGTCTTTGTCGACCTTCTTTTGTCTCAATCGGCCCCAGGGGTAATCCGATAGCATTGATTGTTTCCTTTAACAAATAATGGAGAGGAATTGCATGAATATTAATCAAAAAAAGATATGGAAGCTGGAAAGGTATCTGATATTATGAGATCATCATCCATCTCTTAAAGTGGAAGGGAGCTTTATAAAGTACGGTCTGCAAATCTTTTTCAGATTCATAGTTGAAACAGAGAAGGACCCAGAGCTCTTCCGGTAATATGACCCACCACATCCTAGTGTTGGAGAAAGAAATCAACCAAAGCCCTAGTCTTTTGGATAGATGGGTTGGTGACTCTACCAATGAGAGCAAGTTTTTTGCGCTCTATGAGCTCAGAGCTATCAGATTCTGGAATTTGGATTAGTGGTTTTTTAAGATGGGGTATATCATCTTTCTATTTTCCTTTCTCTATCCTTGATAGATGGTACGCCATCCTTACAACCACAAAACTACAGAGATGTAGCAACGTAAGAGCTAAGAAAGAGTTTACTGAAGAGTGAAACCGGGAGTCGGTGACTACAACGACGTAGTAGATTGAAGAGTATGGAGCTGAAGCAGGGACATTACAACATATATGTTGAGGAGCTCCGGCTTGAAGCATCTCTGGACTGAAGAATCTCTATGGACGTAGAGAGAGGCTCGGTTGAAGTTGACTAGAATGCCCAAAACAGATAAGACTTTAGATAGAAGGATCTTCTTGAGAATATTGGGATAGTCTCTTGAACCTTTGTAGCAGCAGTAGAGGACTTCACCGGCGAGAGTGGCCGGAGAAGGCGGTCCCTCCGACTAAGTCTGAGGAAGAACCCGGTGTGTAATACTCAGAAAAGTATTTTAACCATAAGATATTACCAAACAGGGTAATATATTTGAAAAAGCAGGCCAGAGGTAGGTGAAAATCAGCCAATAAGGGGAAGTCAACTTTCAAAGGAGCTATGAATCCAACGGCTAAAACACTTCCTAGAAAAAGGTGCCTGGGAGAGTTTTTTGCTGAACACTGGAAGCTACACTATATAGCACTTGGTCATATATTGAGACACTGCAGATTTTCCTCTCTCTGAATTGTACCACGTCATTAAATAGAGGGAGGCAACGCTGTCACATGTTTCTCTCTTAAAAAACTATGTTTTTCGTTTTCAATATTTGGGCTTAACTGGATTTGCAGCCCAAAACAAATAGGATTGGCATCCCATGAACTTTATATTATTACATCTATATGCAAATCTGAAACTGAAAATTACAATTACTCGACGGGAAAACAGTTCACCAGGAAATTGAGAAACTTGAACTAGGCTCGAGATTGAGATCTCCCTGTCAACCGATTGAGGGACCACCGAGTCACGGCAGTATCCGTCTCTGGTTCTCAAGCTACAACGACCACAAACCTACCCCTTCACTTTACCGGATACATCACCAGCGAGAAGACCCTAAGAACAAAACCCTCAAGCTTTATGCCTACAACCTCACCTCTTAAATAATATCTCCATAAAAAACATCAAATCGCCGAGAATGAGTCAAAGCTTCAAAACCGGTCAAGTAGACATAGATTATGGTGACAGATCTTGACTAGAGGAACCACATCCTCAACCAGAGCTTTCAACGAACCACCAGGGTACTGAGATAAATGACGCCACTCACAAACCAAAGCCAAGCGATGAGCTTTCAATATATCATCTATAACAGTTTGTAGTGTAATTGTTTTTAGGTTAATTATTTGTTCCTGTTATTTATTGTCTCTTTGAATACTAACAGATTTTTATAAGGTACCATGGAAAAGTATTTAAAAAAACAATGGCTATCAACACCAAACACTAATTTGGAGAATGTGACTTCAGATCCCACAGTAGCTCCCATCAAAAACTAATTTGAAGGATTTGCCGTCAACATCAAAAATCAATTTGAAAGATTTACCTTCAGCATCAAAAGCTAATTTGGAGGATTTGCCTATATCAACATAACGAAAGAGATGAGGTAAGACGCAAATATCTTACTAAAGGTCCTTGTCAACCTCGTGGTCATGATTTTCCTAAGACATTGTAAGAAATAAATTTAGAATATTTACTCCAGCTTGGTTTAATCTCTATGGTAGATGGTTAGAATGTAGTATAAAAACAAACAAAGTTTTTTTATTGGTTTGCTAGATGTTTGGAGATTATACTGAAAACAAAGGTGGAAGTGATGAATTTGTGACAAAAGGCTTTGATACTTAGGAAAAATCCTAAGAGGTTAGGAGACCATGTGGGACTAGTGAATAGTTTTCACATCAATGCTTTGAAGATGGCTGACAATCTAATGAATCCGAATCAGTCAATCGTTCGTGCTTTTTATAAGCATAATGAAGCAGCCAAAAATGAATACTAGATTATATTGAATGCTTCCATTGATGCTTGTAGATATCCATTACGACAAAGATTACCTTTCCGAGGGCATGATGAGTCAGCGGAATCAGCCAATAAGGGAAATTTTGTTGAGCTTGTGAAATATACTACAGACCAAAATGAGCTTGTAAGTAAAGTTGTGTTGGAGAATGCTCCTAAGAATAACATATGGTGTCTCATAAAATTCAGAAAAAACTAGCACATTTCTTTGGGGAGGAAGTTATTCAGTCTATTATTCAAGACCTTGATCATGATGTATTTTGCTTGATGGTGGATGACTCTGCAGAGATTTCTACTAAAGAGCAAGTGGCAGTGGTTTTCGGTTTGTTGATAAAAAGGGGATAGTCAAAGAAAGATTTGTTGGTCTTATTCATGTTTAAGAAACTTCGTCTGCATCTCTAAAAAGTGCTATTGATTCACTGTTTGCAAAATGTGGTTTGAGCATGACAAAGTTATGATGGAGCTAGTAATATGAAGGGTGAATTCAATGAGTTAAAAGCTCTGATTTTATATAAGAGAAAATAGTTTTACATATTATGTTCATTGCTTTGCTCATCAGCTTCAGTTGGTTGTTGTGGCAGTTGCTAAAAAACATTTTGAGGTTAGTAATTTCTTTGATCAGATTTCTATCTTATTAAATGTGGTGGGAGGTTCATGGAAGAGACAATATGATTCGAGAAGATCAACGTAAGATAATCGAAGAGGGAGTTAGTAAGGGTGAAATTAAGACATGAAAAAGGAATAAATCAGGAGTGTTCAATTCAAAGACCTGGTACTACTCGTTGGGGTTCTCACTACAAAACCTTACTGAGCTTAGCTGATTTATTCCCTTCCATCCTTAAATTATTTGAGCATGTTCAAAGAGAAGGGTCAGATGGTAACAAAAGATGCCAAGCTAATGGTCTCCTCAAATACTTCCACACGTTTGATTTTGTGTTCTACTTAGAGCTGATGTTACTTATTCTTGGTCTCACAAATAATCTATCAATGGCTTCAAGATAAAGATCAGGATACTTTGAATGCAATGTCTCTTGTGAATTCTACCAAGCAGCAATTATGCAAGCTCCGGGATAACGGACGCGATTCAGTCATTGGAAATGTGAACTCTTTTTGCGAGAAAAATAAGACATAGTTATTTATTATGGAAGAAAAATTTGTTGATCCAAAGAGGCCAAGAAAAAGAAGCAACATAACAAACTTGCATTATTATCAAGTTGAATGTTTTTACACCATATTGGATATTCAAATTCAGGATTTTAATGATCGTTTTGACAAAATAAACACTGAGCTGCTTGTTTGCACTGCATCTTTGAGCCCCATTGATTCATTCAGCCAATTTGATCAGTCAAAGCTTGTAAGATTATTAGAGTTTTATCCTGAAGATTTTAGCTCTATGGAACGGATATCTCTTGAACATCAGCTTGGTATTTACATAAATAATATCTCTGAAGATCAAAGATTTGCCAATTTAAGGTGTCTTGGGGATCTTGCACGTACACGATGGTGGAGTCCAAAAAACATCTTTCACATCCTCTTGTTTATCGACTTTTGAAGTTAGTTTTGATTCTACCTATTGCTACTACTACTGTTGAAAGATCTTTTCGGCAATGAAAATTGTAAAGACTACCTTACGCAACCAAATGGGTGATGAGTTTCTGAATGACCTGTATGGTTTGCTATACTGAAAATGATCACTTTGATAACGTGACAAATAAGACAGTGATCAAAAGATTTCAAGATATAGGAGATCGAAGAATGATTTTATGAGATTTTTAAATTACATTTATTATATTAGAATTTTATATTTTCAATTTTTATAAACTATTTCAGTTTGATTTTAATTTTTAAGTTATTTATCTGATTTTTAATCAATATATTAAATTAATATTTAATTATTTATTATTAAAATATGTGTGTGTCACAGCTTATTAGATTTTTTGGTCCGCCTCTGAGGTCATCTTGACCTTTGCAGGCTACACACTTCTCAGTTTCCATGGGATTTAATTTTCTTCACTTTGTTTCAAATTTTCATTTTCAAAAAGATTCACGCATGACAAATCTCTTCAATCATGGATTCAAAATTATTAAAATTAACCAACATGAAAACCATTTAAACCCCACACAACATATAAAATATGTTTCATGTTATAATTCTTTAATAGAGAAAAAACCATCAGAAATAAGCAAAATAAATCATATCACATATAATCTCTTCTCTCCCAATACATTCTTAAAGACATATATCATTGTCATACATATTTGTTGCAAAAATAAACATAATATACCAACGACGAAAGCATACAAAAATATAAATACCTAAATCACAAATAAACTATATTATGCGCCTGTAACTGTTAATCATTAAAGAAATATGAGGAATAAAAAAGAAAAGAGTGAAAGAGAATAAAACAAGAGAAAAAAATGAATTCCTCTCTTAATTTGATAAGCAATAATTGTAGTTTATTATTCCTTATACATTAAGGAATATTAAGGAACCATAAGGAACAAAAATTCCTTGTAAATGTGTAAATTGTAAAGAATGATAAGGAATCCATTATTCCCATTCATTTCTTTGGTCACCATTTAGAACCTACAATATTTGAACCATGACATGTGTCATCATAAGAATCAATTTCAAAATCTTTATAAAATTAAATTGGTATATCTAAACATATAGAATACTTTTCATTAACCTAATCATTTAATTAGTTATTGATATAAAAATATTACTCATTATTTCCTTAAATAAACATACGAAATTACCTAATTTGATCAAAATATATATGATAATTAATAATTTTAAATAATTAAGATTTGGTAATACTTTATACATCCTATATAAGTTTTCTTTATATTAAGGTTCTAAAAAAAAATTAGACAATCAAATTAACCAAATAATAAAAAAAAAATCCAAATTTTCTATGTACGTTATATTTTAAATTTTTAAATACAAATATAAGTTAATAAAATTTCAAAAAATCTGACTTTGAAAATTCGTGATCATTTAATTTTAATTTCTAACAAGATACAAATGTTCATACACTTATATGAGTAAGATTTCTTTTTTTTAATAAATATTAGATTATATATATATATGTATATATATCATTTATATCAAATTATATATTATAAAAAATTTATAAATATTTTAGTTTCAAAATTTTCATTGAGTTTGTTAAAATGATTATAAAATAAGAAAAATATTAAAAGTTCCATATTTAAAATTTTGTTATCAATGTTTCAATATTTTGTTATAAAATCACAATTAAGCATAAAACCATGTGACTAGGAAAAATTTATTTAATAAATAGTCATTTTTAAAAGATATACTATACTTCGATATTCATATCATTTAAATTTAATTATAAACAATATAAAAAATAAAAATATTATTTGGATTTATATACCATAAATTATTTTCAATAACAATGATTATTTTGATTTATATCTCCGCAACAATTTAGTTATATATGTAATAGTTACTGACCTCTCATTAGTTTCATATAAGTAAAAAACACAAATAAATAATAATACATAAAATTATATGTATATACAACATTCATCCTGCACAAGACACATATCTTAATCTAGTCTATATTATAATATATATGACGGTTTTCTCACTCATGAAGGTGTCCACGTGTGCAAATCATAAAGTTTGTGGGTCCCATTTATTGCACGGTTTAGTTTGGTGTAATATGATTGTATTTTGGTGCGGTCTAATATGATTGTAGTTTGGTTGAATTTGTGTATTTCGCATTTGGTTTCATAAATGAGTAAAATGTTGTGTTTTGTGCTTCATCCGATTAGGGCTTCAGTGTTGTTCTCCTACAGAACTCATCCTCGCCGTTTCCGCTTTCATGATCTACAAAACTAATGTCTCTCTTCTCATCTCTTTACTTCCCATGTCGTTATCTCTTCACCTCCTCCAATGTTTTAGTGTATTTCTTTTAATTCGGGAATAATTTTCATTCACATTAAACTCTTTTGCGATGTCGACGCCTTCGTTTCCTTCGTGTGAAATCTATATTCCCTTCGTTTCATATTAAGTGTTGTTGTAGAGAAAAATCTTGTCACAAAATAAGGGTCATTTTCAACTTTAAAAATTAATTTATTAATTTTATATTATAATTTATTTTTCTGTTGGTTGAAATATGGTTAGGTGTAGATAATTTTGTTTTATATAGAAAATATGCAAAATTAAATGTTTTCTTAATTCGTGTATACAAATCTAAACCGACACTTAATATGAAACAGAAGGAGTATATATCAGCGGGTTGAGCCCATGATTGACCCTCAGAACCACTATCAGTTTATCATTTTATAAAGGGTAGAAATATTCTCAAAGATGGCTTCATCCGATGCTATATTAAATACACAGTTTTTCACCTCATTTTAGACGACGTTAATTATATTTAATGGAAGAAATTATTTTTTAATTAAACATGTGTTTATATTGTGAAAATAAAATTCCTTAAAAAATATACAAACTAATTTTAATTTGCTAATAAAGTACATGAACTATTTATTTAATACAGAAACTAATATTTGTTTTCCATTAAATACAAAAAAATTTGAAATTTTCAGTTTACACATCGATTAGACAATGTAAACTATGTTTAACATGATTTAGAAGACGATGTAAGCTATGTTTAACACGATTTACACGACTCTACTTAGAAGTAATATAAAGGGAAATCAAAGCGTTAAAAGAATAAGAAAATGAACAGAATTTAGAGAATAAAGGTTGAAACAGATTATGGTGCCAAATTTGAATTGAAATTAACTTGAATTAGGACTCAATCAATTTGAGAAGTTTCGGAGGGTGAGCGTGATTTTAACAGTTTAATCATGTGTTTAATTAAAACCAACTTCATCTTTTATTAAACATAGTCGATGTCGTCTAAATCGATGTGTAAAATCTACAAATTTTAAAAGTTTGTATATTTAATGGAAAACAAAAATTAGTTTGTGTATTTAACGGGGATCCAAAATAATTCATGTATTTTATTAGCAATTGAAAATTAGTCCGTATATTTTCTTAGGAATTTTCTTTTCACAATTTTAATACATGTTTAATTAAACACTAACGTCGTCGTCACTTCCGTTAAATATAGTTATTGCCATTTAAAATGATGTGTAAAATCTGCGAAATTCAAAAGTTTGTGTATTTAATAGAAAACAAAAATTAATTCGTGTATTAAACGGGTATCCAAAATAGTTCACGTATTTTATTAGCAAATGAAAATTAGTTTATGTATTTTTAAAGAATTTTCCCGTCTTAATAGGTATGAGGTTCATTTGTTTGAGGGGTGTTTATGTATGAAATAAGAGGGGTTATGTGTCAACATGTGCAGTTCCACGTAGATGGTATGAATTTAGTTTTTATTTGTCAGTCCCACCTTAATTGAAGAGATATTGGAATTTGTCATCACTTTTTTTATAGAATGGCTGGGGTTTTTTTTTTACATATTTGCTTATATGTTTGCGTAAGTGTCGGAAAAACTTTATGAGTATGCATTCGTGTTGTATGTTTTCTATTACTTATGAATTTATTTTTTGTTTTTAATGATACCAAAAAATTATAACTTTTATTTGGTGATTACATAGTCATGAAATATTAATTTTTATATTTATTTAGTGTATCTATATTATATAATTGTAGTTGTTATTTGGTGGGTAAATAGGTATTTAGGACAAAAAAATCAATTTAGTTGAGTTAAATGGATCAGAAGTAGACCCATTTGTGTTTTGGAAGAAGATGATGGGGGCTCTTTTTTTGATAAGCTTGGTATAGGTTTATCTCCGTTTTGATGCCGTTGGAGTTGATCAGCAATGGTGATTAGGTGGGGAACCATTTAGAAATCAGAAAAGGATGGTAATCAAATCAGTGCAAGGTATTGAGTGTTTCCCTCATAGTTTTTCTAAAGATTTTACCGAGTATGTGATTGTTCGTTTGAGTATGGAGAGGATTCAATCATGCGGAGGTAGTAAAGAGGGTCCGGCGAAAAACAAAATAGTAATGAAACAGATTGGTACGTTTTCATGAAAGTTATTTGTTGATTGTTCTATTTTTCATACATATCTGATAAGTCTTAAGTTTATGAGAGATATGAAGGTACTGGAAATATGTTTTTATGTTTCTTCAAGACCGAAAGTAAAGAAGTAAGAATGAACTATATGTACAATTTGTAAATCGTCTTAGAAATTGGTATTCTGAGAAAACTAGGACAATTTATATAATTTCACGGCGTGTTTTTGTGTCCTTTGGAAGAATGACAGTCATGTTTCAAGCTTTTTTCCGCAAAATATATTAACAATGATTGGATTATTTGATTTCTTTCTCTGCTTGCATAGTTTTTTTTTTATAGTGACAATTTGAACTACCTAGAAAAAGAGTAAAAGACTCTAATCTATTACATATGACAACAAAATTCTTGCATTAGACCATCCAATATGATAGCTTACTTTTATTTATGACATAGTTTTATATAAAATATATTAAAATAAATTTAATTCATCGTATTTTTACATTTAATCTCTTAAACATTAATATCATATTTTATGAATTTATATATAATAATAAACGACATTTTAAACACAAGTGAGACGGTGTTAACATGACAATTTTCTTTTTTTGCGGTGTTGACGTGGCATCGTGTGAAGAGAATCTCTTCTCTTTATATATACTAGATTCTTTGTCCGCGCTACGCGCGGATTATATTTTCACAATTTTTTTTTTTTTTACTCCATCTTAAATCATTCTGTAGAGATTAGAACCAATAAACTTAGAAATATTCCAAAGAGTAGAACAAATGAAAATATATTGATTTTTATTTGGTAATTTAGAAATAAATAACAAATTATTGACTATTACCAGAGACTCTTTAAAGGGAAAACCTTGTTTGTTTTGATTAATATTTTTTATAACAATAACACTAACATCAAGTTACTGATATATTGTTACTATTAAAGATAACTAATTGCCATCCTTGATAGGACTTGATAAAATTAGTTGCCATGATAGTAGTTCATGTTTCAGAGCCTTTATAAACGTATCTATATCATACTTTTTGCGTGGATGAACTTGTCGCATCTATACGTTTATAAGTGAGTATAAAACACTTGAAAGAATCATAGTGAGTTTGTTCTGGAATAAAACTCTACACTATTATTGGAGTTTTCATGAGATTATTTTTATTAGGTTGATTTATTATTAAAGTATGTATGCATGTATTCTGGTTGGTATAATTAGTTTTTCTGAAACAAAAATAGACTCTAGAGAATGAAAATCTATCTTATATTTTTGACGGTGGTGTTTGTGTGCATTGTACGGACTTTTCATTTTTAAAGTAAAAGTGCTCTATTCTTTCATCTATACTTGAGTTAGTCATGTCAGATAAGTGTTATTTCTTATTGTGTTTAGATAAACTAAGAGTTTTTCTGGACAGAATTCGAGTTGTTTAATGTTATCTCGATTTCAGGTAATCATATTTTGTATTAGAGTATATAGTGTGTATATATTTAAATTACCAAAGATTGGGTTATTATTTATATTTTTTACAACATTATGATCCAGTTACAGTATTTTGATATGATAAATCCAAAAAAAGGCATATGTTTTATCAAACAGAAAGATAAATACACTCTTAGTTATAAGCAAATAATTTCATCTAAATTTAATAAATCTAAGCATATTTGATCAATTTTGTACGACCTCTAAAATTTGTGCATAGCTGAAAATTATATATATATATTAAAAATGAGTGAGTTTTAGATAGCTGTACCTTTCAATCTAAATTTACACGCGTTTCTTTTGTCATCACTTGTGAAAAATGAATTTTATAAAGATTTAGGAAAAATCTTTGTCAAAAAAATAAAAGATGTAGGAAAATATGTCTACGAAAATTTACAACTTTTATTTAAATTACAAAAATATATTCATCCTTTAAATATCAGCATCGGTTAGGAAAACAACTTTTTTCGACGTCTACTAAGAGGAACAATGGCACAACTATTGGATGTTTGGTAATGACAAACTATTGTCAAGTTTGTATGATTTTTGTTAAAATATGGGACATGACGTGATTTAAAGTACTGAATGTATGTTTATTCAAGATCTTAATTATTTGGATAAAAAATCATGTGTGATAAATAAAGATCACAATTACGGTTGATATTTGTTAAATTGTCAATTTGTCACAAGTTATCGTGACATGTTTGGTTGTTAGCTATATTTTTATATGCGTATTTTTTCTCTAACCCATTCTTATCATGTTTGGGAACATAATTCTGGAAAGGAAAATGTTGTATGGCCACATCAGGTACAACAACGCCATCTCTATCAGCTTCTCATAGAACAGTGGGCACTTTGTTGGGTGTTCCCCTCTTGAAGCAGAAGCTCGGAAAAGTTTACTTAAGCGCAAGGATCCAATGCTGCTCGGAAAATAGGTAAAGTAGCTTTGAGATCAATATCATTGCACTGTGACAACAAAAAAGAGAGATAGAGAGACTAAGGTAAAAAATCAGTAAATCATAATAGGTAACATAATATTCTTTCATATATTGAAATTTTAAACCCAACTTAAAGTACACGCATGCTTGTGAAGGAGATTACCTCAACTTCAAAAGTCATGATTCATTGTTTTTTTAAAAAAAAATGCAAAAATAGAAGCTCAAAATATTTTAGTTGCTCAAAAAAAAAGATAAAGTTCTGCTCGTCCTCCTGCTGCAGCTATTGTTGTTGCTGCTTCAGTCATACTTACGGTGGATCCAGGCGACCCATAGAACTTGCCAAACTTCTCAAACGTCTGATTCATGACTGTTCCCTCTCTTCGCCTAAAGACTCAAATGTCCTCTCTCTGCACCTATAAGATGATTGAATGAATGCTTCATATCATTTCTTAGGCTTATAGCAAGACAGAACCCTTGTCACGAGCTGACTCAGGTGGATTGTGTTATAGTCATAACCTACGGCTTTGAAGCTAGAGTAACTAAACCCATCTTCAGAGGTCATAAGGATAGTGGAGTTTGCATTTCTGATTCCAGTGTTTTCAGTCATTGATCGGGTCTTTCCCACTTTCCTTCTAGTAAAATACCTTGTATAAAACAGTCATGCACATATCGAAGGTTAGACATTTTTGTTGCAGTTGCTAGGGAGTAGGAACTGGCTAGAGGCAGCATAGACATACCTTTCTTTAGACTCATCATCATTTCCCGTCAAGTGATCGCTGTAGAAATAAGAAACGATCTTGGATGCATACAGGTGAGTATTTCGTCCAATTGGGACTTGGTCAGGGCACAGAGACAATGTGCTTCGATCAAAGAAAGTAATCTCGAGACGCTTCTCTTAACCTTCAAGAACGATTGTGGATAAGACCATAAACACCATCAGGAACCAGCAGAAACAGATCTTAGAATAAAGTAAATTATAGAGTGGATATTGTAGAAACAGATATCTTAGAAGTCTCAGTGCAAGCTACACCTCAGGATGGCTTTTTTAGAGCACTGCAGAGAATAAATATAAAAACAATTGACTGATCAAGGCACTTGATATTTAGGATTGAAGAGGAGACTCAAACCATCCGAAACTTGATGAACATCTTCAAGGATGTAACCAAGGGGGCTTCATAAGATAAGGAATTGCTACTCTAGACTTCTTTTTACCACCTTTGGAGTCCATCATAATCTCTTTCTTACGTTCTGTAATTAAGATAAACAAACTCATATTGGTAGGTGAGGAACAGAGATTCAGTGTTCAATGATGTATTGAACCCACGATAACCAAAAGGAAGCTTAACACCATAAATCTCAACAGTGATGACAATTTTTTTTTAAAAAAAGAAGACAATAATAAGAACTTTCATAACATAAAAAAGGGTCTCACATTGTCTCTCTCTAGAAGCTTCGGAAATTATAAACTCACATGTATGTGACATCACTGAAACCAGGACACAGCCCACCACATGAGATGATCACAACCTTCACTTGTTCCTGTCTGAAGTATATCTTCTTCCTTGGCCCAGCATGGGTAATCCTAACAATCCCACAAATAACAATCATAAAACCACTCGACGGATTAACGTTAAAATCCTATAAGATGTTTCTTTGTGTTGGTAAATTACCTACATAGGAGGAGCAAAGGCATCTTTGATACTGAAAGCTATGTGAAGAGCTTCAAACAATCAGTTGATGCATGATTAGCTCTTTATTTTTAATATATTAACTTAAGAAGAGAAAGCGGCACCACAAACCTCTTCATTGGAAGGAGGAAATGACATAAAATAATTTGAACCTTCAATAGTTTCATTGCCATGGATGTAACTTCTTCATAGTAAGTTAATCTCTTCCCAAATACAGGCCTAGAATCTTCAATCTGCAAATATTGGGGGAGGAAGTGTAAGTCTAACCGAAGAAAAGCTTAATCTCTTCCCAAATACATAGAGCATAGATGCTAAGCTAAGAGAAAAAATAATGAGATTAAACCTCTTCTTCCTTGTCATACGAAAAGCCATCATCTGCTATTCCATTGAAAGACTAAATCTCATCTTCCTCATCCAATCCACCAAGCCCAACCTCATCCAAAACATCGTTACCTAAAAAGGCATACTCAGAATGAAGCCAAGTATTGAGTAGAACAGACAGTGGGTTAGATTACTGGAAAAAAAGGAAGTGAAGTAATGGAGTTCAGGAAGTCGAAAGCTGAGGGAGCACATCTATTCTAGATTTCTCCGCTCCTCTAATTAACCTAAAATCAGACTATCATTTTCGACTACAAACCAAACCGTATTTCGCAAGATTATCGGACAGAACAGAAATTCAAACCGGGTTTCTCTTGCTGTAACCAAAGCTGACGTGGATAATTAGAGGCTTATTATAGGTTGAATATAAATGCCTATGTGGACAACTTCAGAGGGGTTTATTAAGCCCTTTTATTTATAGTAGATATATATAGATGATTAATAAACGTATGAATTATTTAGTCTCTGAATGAATAGACATGTGTTCAAAAACGAACCGCCTAGGACTGCGTAATCACCGAATAGGCAATGGGCAGTGGGAAACTATTAATAAATTTTATGAAATAAAAACAAAAATTCATAGGTGAACCAAAATCAAATCGGAAATCAATAAATACAGCTTAACACAAATCTAAGTTTAGAAAATATCATCAAACATTTAACTGTAATTTAAAAACATAAACTATAAATGATTCTGCGTAACCGCGCTGGTCAGAATCTACTTAGCTTCTAATTTATCCTTCATCAAATCAGAAACTACCAAATGAATCCTGTTATAAACATTTTATAATATTAGTATTTATCTTGTCCACCAAAATTGCCACTTAGATTTACTAATCTGAATGGTCAGTCGGCGTGGCTATCTTGTTCCCTCGTAAAATAACCGGACTTACTTGTCACCAGTAGATTAAACCCCATAGAATTAGTTGGACCCTCGGGTTAAGATACCTCCGGACTTTACAAAAATGACCACTTCAATCAGATTTAGTCTTAGCACATATAACCCTACCATATACCATGTGATCTTACGACTAAAGCATAGAATTGAAACCCTAGATAAATGAATCCTAGTTTGGGATAGAAATCACAAGTTAAGGGAGTTCATACTTGAGCCAATCAAGAAGAATGTTGCCATTTGCCAAGATCAACGAACGAAGGTGACTGAAGCAGGAGGATGAGTAAAACGAATCGGATCTGGTTTTAAATCAATGACCAAATATCCAGATAAGTTAAGTCGGTCCAATTATTTGGGCTCTACTGTACAATTCTGTACTAAACAAAACCTGCAGACAATCTAAACCAAAGCCCAACCAACAGTACCCACTAACCGTATTAAGACCCGGTCAGATTGCAATTTGCGGTTTCATTTATCGTTCAGACCAAGTTGCCCAGTGTCACTCTCAGTACCAGATTGGTTTTAATATATAAAATTTTATTTCACTGGCAGTGCCGCGAGCTTTGACTGGCTTTGACCAGCGTGACGTAGCTTTTTCGCTTCTCCCAGGACGTGGCCGTTTTAGATAAACGAGACATGATCATATATATTCTAGACATGAACGCCAAGTTACGCAAAGAATCTATATATTTGTACTTTTTTTTTTGGTAAATCTATGATCATATATATTTGTACTTGCTTTAATTAACCAAACAAAAAATGTATACCTTGGAATAAGTTTGTCATATTTATATTTGTATTTCCCGAAGAAGAAAAAACACACTTAGAAGGAGAACGAAAAGAATTTTCGATATACAATAATCCAGAATGTCAAGAACCCTATAGAAATTTACATATGAGTTGTAGTATCCGAGACCGAGCATCCGAGACCGAAGATTATTATAGGTGAGCCACATGATAACATCCTAACAGTGTCATTGTTCGCTTCGGTCTCTAGTCTAAACCAATTTAGTAGGGTCAAAATATTCGGTTAGCAAAAAATAAACCATATAGAATATGATATTTAACACTTAACTAGCTTTTTTAAAAATAAAAATAATAATAATGTATTGACATATATCGTATAAAACACTAGGGCTAAAACTCATAAATGTTGTTATTTATGGGTAAAACCAAAAAAAAAAGTAATTATAAGTTTATTACATAAAAAAAATTAAACCCGGCCCCATAATAATTCGTCCTCTTTAAAGGTGTAGCTCGTTGAAGGCTTAAACATACGATATCGTAGCAAGCTCCATGCAAAAGGACAACATCTAATAACAACACTTCCCTTTTTCTCTCTCTTTTTCTTTTTCTCTTCAAGCTTCTTTAATGTTTCCTCTTCAATGTCTCACTTTCCTCCTCTTGTTTATCCTCCTTCTCCAAAACGCAACCTCAGGTTCGCCTCTCCCTCTCCGCAGGAGGCCGGTTCAGAACAACAGCACTCACAGCAACTTCGCTAAGCATCCACGACGTCGGGTTGTTTTCCCGGTGAACCGAAGTAGCTGCGATCTGTTTGCTGGTGAGTGGGTAAGGGACGAGACGTACCCACTTTACCGGGCGGAGGAATGTGGCAGAGGAATGATAGATCCGGGATTTGATTGTCAGACTTACGGCAGACCTGACTCCGACTATCTCAAGTTCCGGTGGAAACCTTTTAACTGCGACGTCCCAAGGTTAACAAAACTCACTCACTAGTCACTAGCTAGCTATTTCATTAGACTAATACATTTATTTAAGTTAATGTTATTTTTATCTTTGCTTTTGAGGGACATTGTTATCGAGTTTATCATTTCTCCTCGAGTATTTAAACACCCAAGGTTATGTTTAAAGACATTAAGATTTACACCATAAATATTATTTGGATCATATATGTCAGTGGTCCCAGGAATTACTATATATCTACAACAACCACATACAATTTCCTATGGTTATGAACTTTTTTATTAATTAAACATATAGTCGGAGGATATATTTTTTATTTTCTTTTTGTGCGAGTCGGAGGATATTTCTATAACTTAAAATATGTTATGGAATTTTCGCCTTTACGGGTTGGGTGATAAGTACAAGTTTAATAGATTCTTTATATTAACAAACCGAATTGATTTGCTGTTGGGGAAGTTTGGTGCGATTAAGATGATTAGTTATTATTAGTTGTAGGGTCAATGCAATGATTTATTTAATTAGTTTTATTGTAACTGATTTATTTGGAAAGCAGGTTCAATGGGGTAAAGTTTCTACAGAAGATGAGAAACAAAACAATAATGTTCGTTGGTGATTCGTTAGGTAGAAACCAATGGGAGTCGTTGATGTGTATGATCTCTTCATCAACACCGTTCATTCGTACACATCTCATCCATGAAGATCCTCTTTCTACCTTCAAGATCCTTGTAAGTGATCCCACACAAAATAATTTATAGTGTCGGTTAATGAACTTTTTTTTCTCTTGGTTACATTTTTATCGAATAAACTCGTGAAAATTGAATCAGAACGTCGTTGTCAATTGCTTTTTTTAGCTGCCCAACTTGTCGTCGTCGGTGAAACTTTCACTGGTCCAATAAAAGGGACAAAACAAAATAAAATTCTCGAAAGCAACATCAGTTATTCTATTATCCACTTTAAACTTACACAACTTATTTAGGCATCAAGCTGAACAAAGGTGACGTATTTTGTGATCAAAGACGTCTCAAACTTTCAAAAGACCTTGTTCAAAAATCAAAACTAAAAACAAAACTTTTTACTATCTAGAGATTTTATATTTACCTATAATTTTTTTTTTATAATTATAGATATTTTATGTGTGCTTTTCTTTGACAAATTATTATTATAAAAGTAGATAAAAAAACATAAATGATGATTTTTGCGTAGGGAATTTGGTGAAGAAATGTAGTATATTTCTCCCAATATCTATGATAAGACTAATTAATAAAATTTTCTTAAACATAATTAAATTAAAACATCAGTTTTCTAAACTAACACTGAATATTCAAACACACATGAACATCTATTTTCAAAATATGTAATTGCTATTTATGTTAGTTACTTTTTAGTTTATTTATTTTTGATTTGGTTATGTAAACAAAATCAAAATATTTTTTAAATTAATTATATTGACATTTGTTGGTTAATAAATATGGAATTAAATATAGTTATGCTGATTTTTTTTTGTTATAAATGTATGATTATGAATTTAAACGTACTATCAAGAAAAAATTTGTAGACCATTGCCCTATTCAACAGTTGCACATGAAAAACGGCATTTATCTATGACACTTCTGTAGTTATGTCCACAAATATGAAACATGACATTATTTATTTTCAGATACTTATCGAAGATCTAGTTTCGGTTTAGATATAAGATCCAAAAACTAGTACAACGATTTAGAAATTTAGAAATAAACCACGGTGTTTTTTTTTTTTTCTAAATCACGATGGGTATTTTTTATTATTCTTTGTTTCAGGATATTATGGCAAAACTTTATTTAAGTTTAATATTTTTACTAAAATTTGAAATTATTTCACTCAAAATCAGGTTTAATTTTTTAATTATTTTTTATTTTTTACATTTTGTATACAAAGAGCATTTACAATAGAATTATTCATTAAGTATCTATATATTAAATTTTAAAAGAAAAAAAGAAGAGAAAAAAAAGATATGAAAAACAATTTTGTGTAAAAAGATTCACAAATAATTAGGTGTTCTTACATGATTCGTGCTTTCTAAAACTAGTTATATTTTATTGATTATATCTTTTACGTGGGTATCTCACAACGACTTAATTGTTTAATAAGGTATTACTTGGTAACTATGACTGAAAACAATTTTAGTTTGCTGAAAACATTTTCAGGTCTTTCCTTTAAAACTAGTTGAAAAATGACGTTTAGCACAACAAAATCACAAAAATTTCTTTATTCTGTTCATATTAGCTTCAATATCCAATCTTATCTCAAATAACTTTGAAGTTTCTGCTAATACATGGATGCATCAAATGACAGGATTACAACGTTAAAGTGTCATTCTATAGAGCTCCTTATCTTGTAGACATAGACAAAATTAACGGAAAGACAACTCTTAAACTCGACGAAATCTCTGTGGATGCATCCGACGCTTGGCGCACGGCCGACGTTCTACTGTTCAACACTGGTCACTGGTGGAGTCACACAGGGTCTCTACGAGGGTAAGCTATAAACTGTAATTTACCTCTATAAGATGGATTTTCACGTAGCTAGCTAAGGGCCTAGGGGTTTGAAAAAGATCTTTTGGGTAAATAAAAGAGATATTTGCGTGAAAACAGGTGGGAGCGGATGGAGACAGAAGGGAGATATTACGGCGACATGGATAGGTTGGTGGCGTTGAGAAAAGGACTAAAAACATGGTCTAATTGGGTCCTTCGTTATATCAACTCTCCTCTCACTAGAGTTTTCTTCCTCTCCGTCTCACCCACACACTACAAGTATGTAACCTTTCTCTTTTTCCCTTTCTCTACTAGCTAATTTTTTTTCCAAGATGGTAACTCATGTTATATGAAATGATGACATGGTGGGTTATATGATGAGGTTGACTCATATATATAAGCACGTGTAGTGTTGGTAATTAATAAATAAATCATCGTGCTTTCAACGGCAAAGTATTTATTAAAAACAACAAATATAATTAAACACTTTCATTGAATTGTTAGTTTTGCTAATATGTTGCCAAACCATATTAAATAGAGTAAATACTATCTAGCTGGCTTTCTAGTTGCTACCAAACTACTCTAGTACTAGTAGTGACCATTGTGGCCTAAATTTTGCTAGCTAGCCAAAAAGTCTAGACGTGAATAAAATACATGTTTATAAACAATTATTTCATTAGAAATTACTTAAAAAGGATAACGATGAGACTAGTCTGCTGATAAAGGTCCACATATGAGCTGTGTGTGTTTATTTATGGGCCCAAATAATAGTCCAACTGATTTAGTTTTGCCAATGAGAAAGCTTCTCCTCAATGCAAGTTGGATATGTAATGTACCACCACCAGACATAACAATTAATGTTGCATCCTACCATGCATAGTCATTCATAAATATCGTTCCCTTGTTATAATTTGATAAAAGATTTAGCTTTGTCTTTCTTAATATGCATGATGCATCAAATTGTGATATTAACTTGGATTTCAAAATTGCATCTTTAGTCAAATCTAGGAGATAATAAGTATTTGTTGATGATATATACAAACTTGATGTGAAAATGTGATACAGTCCAAATGAATGGACTTCAAGAGCAAAAGCTTCAACGATAGGTCAAGGAGGAAAAAGCTGCTACGGCCAAACGACACCTTATAGTGGGACAACGTACCCAACAAGTTCATACGTGAGCCAGAAGAAAGTGATTGATGAAGTGGTGAAAGAGGTGAATTCTCATGTTTCATTGATGGATATATCTATGCTCTCTGCTCTACGAATCGACGGTCACCCTTCAATCTACAGTGGAGATCTCAATCCTTCTCTAAAGAGATTTCCTGACCGTTCATCGGATTGTAGCCATTGGTGTCTTCCTGGTCTCCCCGATACTTGGAACCAACTGTTCTATGCTGCTTTGATGTTTTAAGATTTGACTAATCAAATATCATCCAATTGTATCTATTGAATTATAGCTTTGTTCTTATTGTAAGTTGTTACGTTTGACTAAACGCGTAACTGTAATTCTATATGACACTTGTTCACTAGTTGTTGTTAAGAAATGTATCTTAATCGCTTGAAGAAACAAACAATTTTTTTGGTGGATAATCGAACACTTAAGATAAAGACTATTTGCATTCCATACACACCAATTTTCCCCTAATTCACTAACTATCCTAAATTACCCTTATCTCTCATCCCCTCATCACTACTTTTTTCCCCTATCCTTATAGCAAATCCCTGATTTTCTACTTCTTTTGGTATTTCTATCTAATTTACTCTAAGAGCATCCACAATGGTGGATTCCATTGTGGAGTCCTTAAGGAGTATTTTAGTATTGTTTTTTTTTTTTGAATAGTTAAGGATTTTTAGAAAAATAAGTAATCCAATGGTGGATTCCTTTTTAGGAATCCTTAGAATTTTTTTTTTTTATTAAACATAAACCTTAGTTTATACAAATATTGGGAAATTCATGCAGAGATTGAGAGATAAGTGAAACATCTTTTTTTATCAAAGATTTTGTGATGTATAGATCAGAGACCATCTTACGTAGTCTTCTTCTTCTTTTCACTTATATTTGTGCCAGCATGAATAAGATATTGATGCCAGCGACCACGAAAGGATATTCCCACTCAGCTCTAGTTCCATCTTGTTTATGTAACAAACTTTGGAAAGATTCCTATCATGAGATTAAAAGGCAGAGAACTATGTTAGATACGTTGTTGCATCAAAGATATATATGTCAATGCTGGATAGGTCTTTGCAAAGAAAATTAGATTCTCCAGTGATATAATCAGGATGACCAACAAGAACCTAACAACAAACAAATCTCCCTCTCAAAACAGGAAAGAGACACAACAACTATGCATCAAAAATAGAGCTTCTCGATCTAGCAAGCTAAACACCAACCATAAGGGAAAGTGTCTCTCATCCACTCCTCATCCACAATGTCTATAAACATACCTAGACTCACTTCTACCATTGGAATCCCTCAAAGATTTCTACTGAATAAATGCTCAAATATCAGATGACAAACCAACAAAATACACATAAATAACTGAAAAAAAATCTATAGAAAACTTCGTCGGAAAGAGAAGAAAAAAAGATTAATGTTTCTATTCAGGAATTTCGTCGAGCAGGTTGTGAGCAATCAAGCAAAATAGAACCAGATACAAAACTCAAACCCATGAAGGGAGATACGAGGTTCATCACGAAAAAACCTTTCTTGGATTGGATTAGTCAAGAGAATTTGTAGAGAGAGACCTGTTAAAGACAATGGAAGGAGAAAGGCAAGCAGTTTTCAGAAAAAAATCAAACCTTTAAATCCAATTAAACAAATCTTCGAGCAATCAAGCTAGAAACATTTAAAAAATTGATACTTTCAAATCCAATTGAACCAAATTTCGAGCAATCAAGCCAGAAACATTTACAAAATCCGGTACCTGATCCGCGAAAATCTAACAACGAGCTAGAAACCGAAGAAAGAAAAAAAACAAGACGCCACGTCAACAAGGACCTAGTAATTTTAATCCTTAGCTAAGGATTACTCCTTAGCAAATCCTTAGCTTATTTTGGTTTTATATTATTATTATATTCACTTTAGCTTAGGATTATGTGTCAAGGATTCCTATAATCCTCCGTTGCAGCTGGTCTAAGATAAAAGGTGTAAGATCAAAGAGAAAGGAAAAAAGGTCCATTCAATAGGCCTAAAGTTTATAATTTAATTTAAATAAAAGGCTCTTGCACTGGGCCTAAAGCCTCTAATTTAAAACACACCACAGTTGTAAGATAACTGTCACTCGCATTGGGTGCAATACAACTAAATTATGTTCGTGGTTGTAGTTTCGGTCCTTCGAAAATCTTATTCGTCGGATTCAAGGTATTCCGATGAAGTCCTTCTTTCACGTGTAAGAGTCTTACCTGGGCATTCGGGTAGTCGGGTCGGGTTCAAATCGGGTCCTTTCGGGTTCGGGTCTTTCGTGTCTAGGAGTTTAGGACTCGATAGGGTAATTTTAAATTTTCGGTTCCGGTTCAGTTCGGGTCGGGTCTTAGATAGTTGGATCCATTCGGGTAATTAGAATTTATCGATTCGGATTTGGTTCGGTTCCGGGTCGGATTCGGTTCGGGTTCGACCTAAAAAATACCTAAATATATAAAAAAATATCTGAAAATATTTATATATCCGAAAATATTCAAAAATTGTGTTTTCATTATATTAAAATGTGTATATATATTAAAATATGCGAGATACAACAACAATTCATTGTCTCCTAGTGGTTGATCCCCTTACTATCTATAGAAACAACGCGTCTTCGACTTCCCCTCAATGCATTTTATTTAATTTACACTATTAATTCGGGTACCCATCGGGTTTCGGGTTTGGTCCGGGTCGGGTCCAAGACCCGCGGGTCCTCTACAACAAGACCCCATAGGGTAATTTGACCGGGCCGGTTCCTACCCGGACCGGGTTTTTTCGGGTCGGTTTCGGATCGGGTCTTCGGGTCCGGGTAAAATGCCCAGGCCTATGTAAGACTAAAAGCTGCAAAGGAATTTTAGATGACCATATGAACTAGATAGATTTGATTAGACTAAGACACGAGTTTCTGGCTACTGACCCGTACATTGATCTCGTGTGCGATTTGTTGCCCACAAATTCCACTAGTATATAGCAAGATTACAAGCACTAATGGATCTGTTTTTACTTTCTTTACACATGTATTCTCTCTATCTCTCTGGAAAAGATAAGCAACAAGAAGAAACTCTAAAGTGCCACAACATGATCAAGAGATAGCAATAAACCCTAGAAGTTATAAGTCTTGTTACTTATATCTCAAGTTTTTGTCGACCTGTTTATCTAGTTGGAATGGGCCGTGCGCGCACGTCTAAATAAGCCTGTAAAGTCAAATATATGTGCATTCGCGCAAGAGTGATAATTGAGGTGAATGAGCTTATTTCCTTTTACATGGATCAACTAGGTTGTTTTGTGGATCTCAACGACTAGAGTGACCTTAAGTTGTAAAAGCATTGGGCTCGCTTGCCACATACAAGTTTCTTGCATAAATATTGCTAACAAAACTACAAAAGCTTTGAAGACCAATTCAATGTGATTCAGTGGACTATCATATTCAATCAAAACTAAACAATTCAATTATTCAAACAAACCTAAGACAAAAACGAACGGCGGACCGTACAAGTGCAACAACTACAATTATGGAGTGGGAAGCTTCTTTGCTTGATTAATCATTCTATATGGTCAACAAATATATACTCATCTTGATGACCAAGTCCAATCGTAAAAGTAGGGGTCTTGTCTTATATCTGACTAATTCTTCAGCTAAACACAGTATTTGAACACAATATATAATCATACCATTACTGATTAATGTAATGATTCAAACTGTGATTATTCAAACAAAAAAGTATTCTTATAAAGATGTTGTATATCTGAGAGTTGCCATACTGTAGTAGTAGTTGGAATTCGTGAACGACCGAGAGAATATCAAATAAGAATGTGCATAGAAATATAAATTTGTTTACTTCTGGTTACTGAAATCATGTATTATATGAGTAAAAGGACCAAATAAATGAGTAACTTATGTGTTGGAAAAAAAGACCACATACAAATTATGAATTTGTACTTAAGATGAGTAAGACTATAATGACAGGTGAAATGTTGGTAGTCTATATGAAATGTTTGCCAGGTCTTTCTTTAGAACCCCTCTCCTCCTGACGTAGCTCACCACCTGAAAAAAGAAGTAAAACTAGTAGTAAAGTTCCATATATTTTACAAACAAAGCATTGGTATATATTTAAGTTTGGTGTTAAAGCAAATACTGATTTTCTATATATTTCCTGTCATTATTAGATCTCTGTTGCAATTTAAATCCTATACAAATGTATGTATATTGTTCTATATAAATTTGTCTACCTGGTAACATAAAATGTGTATGTATTTTTAATTTTTACTCTGAGTTATTCTCTCCATCAGAACAATAGGGCCGTTGTACTTATGACGAATTTTGTTGACAAGATAAAATATAACCAATGTATATCTTTTTATAACTCATATATTATTAATTATAAATTAGAAGATCGTATTTATATGAAATTTAAAAGAATATGATCTAATTCACATATTTTAATATTTCGACTCTGCAAAAACATTAGAGTTTCCAGAATATTAGTTTGGTTCTTCGTTCTACTCTTATTCAGCTTTGTTGTCAAGCTCTTCTCCATCAGCCAATATGAAACCCTAATCTCACTTCTGATATTAAAAGTAACGGATATAAGTAGAGATAGTTAGATAATTTGTTCAAGGAGGCCAAAGTTTAATCTTTCTAGCACATAAATCGATACTATTCCTTGTCCAACGAATACCGTTTGTTAGAAAATAACTATCCGTTACTGAGGTCACAACTCATAATTTCTGTACAACATCTAAGGAGACTTGTATTTATTAATTAGAAGACCTCGTGTGAATTGAAATAATTAAACGTTTTGGTTTCACAACGGTCACCAAATGGAAACCAACGAAAGAAACAAACAAAGAAGGCTCCTCTCAGTCCCCAACGGTCACTTGCTGAGAAGCTGCGACCGCGACCAGCAAATATTATACATCCAATAAAATTACAACTCGGTAGCTCTAACGGGACCCATAACGGTCCTAGAATCTGTTTCATTCAGTATATAAAAAGAAAAAATAAATTAAAAAAAGTGAAGAGTTATCAATCAACACTTCTTTAACACAGATACGTTACCTAGTAGAAACGCCACATGCCCAAGTAGACGTGTTCTTGACTTAAACTGAAATGTCCGTTTAATCCTCACAAAGCAGATCAAACAAAAATGCGTACACATTCGTAGTTCTGGTTTGGGGGCGGTGAAGTACAATTTTGCCCTCTAGGATTCTCCTCTGGTGTGTTGCTGTATTTCCTTGAATTTTATACTCACCGACGAGCCTTTTCTATATAATTTGAAATGCTCTTTTCTTTACAGAATTAGTTCTACACTTCTACTCCACTATACATAATTTGTTTATGTTATCTTTGCACATTTTATGCATTGTTAGAGGGGAATTGCTACTTGGGTGGATACTTGTGATAAAAGACCAACTCACTTTCCAACAAAACAAATAATTAAACACTACCACTAGATACTTATCCAACTCCTCTGCATTATTTATGTCATATAAATCCATCATTAAATACATTTTTATTAGTCTTTAATAGAATAAAATTTAAAACTTATATAAAATTAAAATTACCAAAAACACAGAAAACAGTTATCTTTTTTATTTGTTCTCTACAAAAAAGAAACAAATGACGATCTCATTTCTGGTCAACAAGAGTTGGATTCTAGTAATGATCCTTCTTGTGGAAGGTGAAGAGGGAGGGGATAAAGCAGTAAATGAAGGGCTCAGGAATGTAAGTTGCAAAGGGTATATACGTAATTTCCAAAGTCAATGAGTTTGAATAAAGAGAAGCGGCTCGATAAACACGGACTCCATTATTATTCAACAATATTCAATTCATTCACCTTCCTTCTCTTCCCTCACTCTTTCTTTATATTTAAACCTCTTCCTCTCTCTCCTTATCACACAAAACATATCTCTCAACGACCAAGATTGAGAGAGAATTAAAAAAAACAAGACACAGATCATCAATCTTCAAACTCGAGTTTCTCCCAAGTGTTAAAAAACTAAACCATCATGTCTTGTTCCGTCGCCGTCTGCAACTCCCCAGTGTTCTCCCCTTCGTCCTCTCTTTTCTGCAACAAATCTTCTATACTCTCTTCCCCTCAAGAAACAATCTCTCTCACTCTCTCTCATCTCAAACCCACCGCTTCCTCTCCCTCCTCCTCTCCTTCCGCCGCCGCCTCCCCTAAATCTCCCTTCCGTCTCCGTTTCCAAAAACCACCGACCGGATTCGCTCCCGCGCCGTTAGTGTTGGGATCAGACTCCGTCTCCACCGGTCAATCCCCTTCCGCTTTGAAGAGGAAACGACCAACAAAGCTAGATATACCCATCGGCACCGCCGGTTTCTCATCTCCGGCGTCGGAGGAAAGCAGAGAGGTGGAGAGGGAAGGCGACGGTTACTCTATTTACTGCAAGAGAGGAAGGAGAGAAGCTATGGAGGATCGTTTCTCCGCTACGACCAGTCTCCAGGGAGATCGCAAGCACGCGATGTTCGGAGTTTACGACGGCCACGGAGGAGTCAAAGCGGCGGAGTTCGCCGCCAAGAACTTGGATAAAAACGTTTTGGTGGAGGTGGCTGGTGAGAGAGACGAGTGTGAGATAGCAAACGCGGTGAAACGCGGTTATTTAGCCACAGACGCTGCGTTTCTTGACGGGGAAGACGTTAAAGGCGGTTCCTGCTGCGTCACGGCTATGGTTAGGGACGGGAACCTCTTTGTGTCCAATGCTGGTGATTGTCGCGCTGTGATGAGCGTAGGAGGCGTCGCGGAGGCTCTTTCTTCCGACCATAGGCCGTCTAGAGACGATGAACGGGAAAGAATCGAAACCACGGTGAGAATCTAACGTTTTTTTTTTTGTTATAATCTGTAAATAAGGAAAGTTTCTAATAATAGTTTTAATTATTTTTTTGCAGGGTGGATATGTGGATACGTTTAACGGTGTTTGGAGAATCCAAGGCTCTTTAGCTGTGTCAAGAGGGATCGGTGATGCTCATCTCAAGAAATGGGTTATAGCCGAACCGGAGACAAAGATGTTGAGAATCGATGAGGAACATGAGTTCTTGATCTTGGCATCGGATGGTCTATGGGACAAAGTGAGTAACCAAGAAGCGGTGGACATTGCTCGTCCCTTTTGTGTAGGAACCGAGGTGAAGCCATTGTTGTTAGCCTGTAAGAAGCTGGTCAATCTATCGGCTTCACGAGGCTCATCGGATGATGTTAGTGTGATGTTGATCCCTTTGCGTCAGTTCATCTAGAAAGAGAGGGAGAGATTCTTGGAGGGCTTCCTTTGATTTAGCTTTTATTTAGAATTTCAATAATTCATTTATTTATTCTTTCTAACTTAGTTATGAGCTCCATGTGGCCGATGTACTTGTATGGATTGAGCACTGGTCGGATTTAATCTAATTATCAGTTAAGTTATTATTATTTTCTATACATTTCAACACACAAGTGAGACTTTGTTGCTAAATAGAAGAGAATTGACCAACCTGAGAACAAAACTGCATTGTGTAGTTGTATTTTTTTCTTTCACTAGATAAGGTGTGTAAAACTTTTGCCCCCCAAAAAAAGGGTGCGTAAAACAAAACTTGATGTCTCATCGCGTGAGCCACATTAGAGGCTGATCAGGATTCAGGCCTTATCACTGGGTTCAAAACAGTCCAATACAGCATTTTTGATAATTGTAAAACTTTTTATAATTAGCGTTGGGCCTTAAAGAAATTTTGTACTTGTTGGCCCGGCACTGGGTGATCACAAAGTTGGAGAAGAGTGTAGAAGATTGGTAGTATTTGTTATCTACTTACCGACGAGAACTATCATATAACATATCCCCATTGAACTATAAACTTATGCTAGATTTTCACGAATTGAAAATTACAAATCTCTTTCTCCCTGAATCAATACTTTAAAACTTAATTACTCACTTTCTCCCTGAATCAATACTTCAAAACTTAATTACTCACATACGATAGTTTTAATTGGTTTATTTTTAACCAGACATCTTAAAATCAGTTAAATCAAATCAAAATTCAATTTTTGTATATTTTTTTATCAGTTTCCAATGGTGATGTATTTTTATTTTCTAATAAATACAACAAAATCTTCTTATGTTCTAAAATAAACCCATTAAAATGTTTACATAAGAATGTTTACGGTGATTCAAGTGAGGATTTAATGGGTTTATTTTACAACGGAAGAAGATTTTGTTTTGTTCATTAGAAAAAAAGATATATCACAAATGGAAACTGATCAAAAATTATACAAAAGTTAGATTTTGGTTTGGTTTACTTGATTTTAAGATGTTTGGTTAAGAATAAACCAATTAAAACCACGTATGTGGGTAATTAAGTTTTGAAGTATTGATTCAGAGAGAAAGATGTTTGTAATTTTCAATTCGCGGAGATCTAGTATGAGGTCATAGTTTGATGGGGATCTGATTCTATATTATAGTTCTCATGGGTAAACAGATCGTCTAGAATGAAAGAAAGAATACTGTATGTTTTGGTTTGTGACTGAGTTTGTTATACATCATATCCGCAGATTAGAGCATGCTTTGTGGTCTAGACATGCGTTTTGAAGATATCTTTAAGCTCAGTCGCGTCGTTAAGGTCTCGATTGGTACAAAGACAATAAAGTAGTAACAGTATGTTATAGAAGTGGTATACTGTAGAAACTATATGATTTGATTAGATTTTTTAATAATAGCAGTATATCATTTTAAAATTATCATAAAAGTTAATATAATAATATATTTATTTTATAATAATATTTATATATTTATAATATATATTAATAATATATTTATTATTAAAAATAATGAATCATATTCGTTACAGAAATTATATTATAGTTTATATGTGAAATTTTATTTTTAAAAAAATATAAAATTTATTTTCAAATATTTAATTTATTTTTGGATACAAACATAATTTTTAATATTACTAAATAATTTAATTAATTATATATAATGTATATAAAAAATATTATTATTTATTTATTAGTAGAGAAAAATGATTAATATATAAAATTATCATAAAAATTAATATATGTTATATAATTTATTTATTAGTGTCTAAATAATATATATATGTTTATATATATAAAATATATATATTATGTTGTATTTTTTTATTAAAAATAATGAGGAATATGTGTAATTATATAAATTATACTATATTTTAAATGTGAAATATTGTTCTTTTAAAAAAGTTAAAAAATATTTAATTGCAATTTCTAATTTTAAAAAATACAACTTTTATTATTATTATAAAATATTATATGTTTATATATATAAAAATATATATTATGTTGTATTTTTTATTAAAAATAATGAGCAATATGTGTAATTATATAAATTATACTATATTTTAAATGTGAAATATTGTTCTATATAGTCTAAGTATAAATGCTATTCCAAAAATTTCATATGAGAGCATTGAGTAAAGAACATTTGAAAAGTATTAATATTTGGTAAACATTTTTCCAAATACTTTTTAGGTAAATGTTGATTGGATAATAAAAAACATAATGTTTATACTAATTCTGTGCCAATTAATCCCGTAGTTACCTTAAGATTTAGAAGATGCACCACACTAATTTAAAGAGCATCGAAACTTCAATCAGTACAACAGAAACGTATATATTCATTTAACTATAAAGCTTCTTTTTATTAGCTTGAATCTGCGAATCCAACATGAATGATGATATAACTTTTTGATCGTTCACTGCTGATAGACACTCACGCCAACCCATTTGATCCATGGGTTCATTTATGATGATATAACTTTTTGATCGTCCACTGCTAATAGGCACCCACGGCAACCCAATTGATTCATGGGTTCATTTCCTGTGATGGATGGTGTTTTAATTTTTTGGAAGTTCGAAAGTCTTGTTTTATTGACCCTGGAATCATTACATTATATTTTTACATGTTTTGGCATTATTCACACCATATCTTGACTCACTTTCTAATAAGTAACTTATCATTCCACTACTTCATTTTAAACACGTTTAACTTTGAAATTTTAAACATATGTGTGCTCGAAAAGATACGCGCACCTTGGTAACATATATAACTAAATTAATTTTTTTAGTCTTCTATATACAACAAATCGGGATATCAAAGGATGAATTGTATATGAGATATAACGTGAAATCGACATGACATGTGATGCTGGTCAAAGAGTCACTCTCCAATATTGTTTCGAAGTGGAAGCAAACAAGGTTCAAGAGTACACTATTGAGAAGAGTAAAGAGGGCCAAGAGGCCATTCGCCAAAAAAAATTTATCAACGTTGGGCCAAATTCAAAACCAAATAACCCGGAATGAATATTTTTGTTACATAACTTTTAACTTTTGTTATCAGTTATATTTCTGTTTCAGCCTATTCATTCATTGGTGCTTTCTGCATTTAATCTTGATAGACATTGAAGCTAAAACAAATTACCTAAGAAATCTTATTTATACAGCACACATCCTAACAATATTGATGAGTGTTGTCATGAATTAAACCCGTTAGCTTTCGATGCATTTGATGAAATAGTTTACAAATTGTGTGGTGTTGAAGCGCATCATTTGCAAAAGATTATGAGTATTATAACAGAGGAACAAGGACCAAAGAAAACAAGTGTTTCTTAAAGAATGCTCTGTTTTTTTCTTATTAAAGCCTATGACCACAAGTCTACAAGTACCACTTTTAAATAGATCAAGCTACCACTAAAATCCTAAAAAATACTGAGCTTCCTATATACTACGAAGACTTATTCTAAACCACAACAAACTTAAACTAATCCAAAAGACTCAGACACTAAACTTTATACTTAAATGAGACTAATCACACACGAATTGCAAGTTGAAATGATCCGAAGAATAGAAACATTGAAAATAGCTTACTGGATTTTACGAGTCAGCCAGAGAAGTTGAAAGCTGGAAGCGAAAAATGTAGTGGATATGGCAGTTTAAGAGGTCAAAATTGTTGAACGTCTTACATAGGAAGAAGGAAAAACTTGTATCGCATAACTACAAGCAAAATCCCTCCACCACAAAACAAGTGTATCTCCTTAAAGACATCTATAATGTAGATTATTTGCTTGCTTGGTTAAGTCTTTTAACCAATTAGTCCACTGGTTAAAATTAAAATCCTTAAACCCAGAACACTTGGTCAGCTAAGTCTAGTAGTACAATGACCACATTTTCTGTCTCCACAAGAGTTGGAACCAAACCAGTAGGTGGTATGTTTCTTAGGATATACCACAAAGGCAATCACCTCTAAGCCACTTTTGTTATTTTAAATCAGTGGAAAAAAACGTCATAAATAATTATCATAGACTCAACTATCATAGACTCAACTTTTTTAACATATCGAAAATTAGTTTTAAAAAAAAAGAAGTTTTTTAACATATCAAATGAATATTTCTTGTGCGGTGATAATGATTACCGACATGGAGAAGGTT
This sequence comes from Eruca vesicaria subsp. sativa, assembly GCA_932364175.1. Lineage (NCBI taxonomy): Eukaryota > Viridiplantae > Streptophyta > Magnoliopsida > Brassicales > Brassicaceae > Eruca > Eruca vesicaria. The sequence goes on from CAKOAT010078488.1 coordinate 225,451, forward strand.
GATAAAGGATAAGACTAACATATAAGAAAAACAGGATTGTGTTTGTGAAAAGAGGAAGAAGACAATGGTCAAAGTAAGATCGAAAAAACAACACGTGAAAGATAAACACATGTTTTTGTGTTGTAGGCGGAGAACACGTTGCTGTTTTTTTGTTCTCTCAATGGACCCCAACTCGTCTCATTGTTAAGCCTCTCTCTCCGTTGTTTGCTTTTTTCTAATTCAGTTTAGTCCCACACACATCATGTGTTCCACCAATTCAATTCAATGTAACGGAACTAAATGTCTGTTCACTTACTTTTAGCTTCTATCTGTCGAATTAATTTCATTGTTCCCCTTATTGTCAAAAACAAATTATATAAAGATGAAAGCCTAACAATCAACACTATAACCTGTACACTATCGACATTTGAGTTGATCGACTTAAACCTAACTTTACTTGTAATTTTCTTCATATGTTTATTTAGAAAAATTAATGGTTTTCACACCTATATCATCTCATTACAAGTCAAAGTACATTTCATTTTGTTTCGCTTATCACATTGTTTACAAGACGAATGACGCTTGAAAAGAAAAAGTTGTTGAGTTAGACTTCTCAACAAATCAATAATTTTAAAAATAATCAAACACTTGCATCGCATGCAATTAAATATGCATAATATATATCAAAGACATAGTTTGTTACCTACAACTGGCCATTGGTTGGCATTTACTATTCTTTAGACGTTAGAAGTTGTGTCTTTGTGTGTGGTCCATCATTTTGTTAAATTGCATATAAACTATAGTGAACCAAATCATTTACTATTCTTTATAAGTTAGAAGCTGTGTCTTTGCGCGTGGTCCCTCGTTCTGTTAAATTGAATATAACTAATAGTGAATCAGATCATTACTTCTGTAATAACCTGATTGTAATTCAGGAATTAGTTAAATGAATTGAAGGGAATCGTAAATACGTAATACGTGCAAACAATTTGAATTATCTAATTCTAAGCATTGGTTTAATGTTCTAATCGAAAATGCAATTGTCTAAAACTTTTTATCGAAATATTTGATAACCTTCAGACTTACTCGGATGCTTGGACGATCTGAAGTAACAATTAGATTGATTGTTTGCTTCCATCTATTTAATGAAACTAGTTGTATTAAGGAAAAACTATCAAAATCTTACAGTTTTGCTTACATTTTGACTTTAAATCATTGATAACAATATTTTTTTTATCAATTAGAATACATGTAATTATGCATTCAACTTTGTGACGGTCCATAACGCCTCAACTACGCTTATAATGCTTTGGACTGTATACATTCTTTAGTTTTGTACTGCTGCAACGTTTACTACCGTTCGGATCGTTATCTTTGTGATACGAAGATCAGTGTGCATGATCTTGAATCAATCTTATATAGAAAAAGTTTGAAGATGATATTGTCAGAGGGTTCTTCCGAGTTGCAATAACGTAAGCATGTTATGTTTGTCGGCCACCTTGATTTCGATTTCTTTTTGCTTCGTCTTGTCTTCTCCTCCCACGACATTTATCAGCAGAAACAGCAACTGATGTCTCTATTGTGTTTTCCTCTTTGACATGCATCTTAGTACCCAGAATATTATTTATTAATTTAAAGCAAATCAACGTAAATAACCACGGGCTTTGATGTCCAACAGTTCCTTATAGGCCTAGTTCCTTACTATCTTAGCTTTTTCTTTTAATAATTTTCTCCATTCCAAGTAAATACATGATCTAATTACTTTAATCATGAACCATACATGTATAGAGTCGATTTCTATTAGAAAAGAACATTAAAAGTTTAGTAGCAATGAATGACATGTTGCACTTGCATTGTCTAATATGTTTTCCAAGTGGATTGATCGGTCTGTAACTTGGTAATATGGTATGGGTCCATCAAATCTGAAGATAATATCTTATTTTTTGGACTCTATTTGAAAGGATATACAACAAGTGGCGCACCGTTAATATAGTACTTCACGTTCACGGAAGGGCACACCCAAGAAGCAAACAAATAGAATACAATTTTATTTTTACAAACATACATATCTTTGCCTATATATGATAGTTGCGGCGGATTTTTTCCCCAAAAAGTGACGTTTTTTTTGAATAAGTAATTAACATAGTTGGATGGAAAGTGAACAGAAGCAACAAAAGTATTTGAAAATATCAATTAAGGAGTTGCCAAAAATAATTAATGAAACGATTTTTGTTAACTTATGAATTAATAACTATTAAATCTATTAAAAATATATGAGCCTTTTTTTTTTCTTGGTCAACAGTATTCGTAATAGCCGTTCAAATTAAAATATCATTTTTATTTTTATTTTTCATTCCTCACGGATCACGTTGAGTAAATTATCTGTTTTATTACCTAACAAAAGAACAAAAAAAATATATTTGTTGGCGGATCTAGGATGAATTTCTACCCGGGGCAAAACAACAAAACACTAGTAATATATTTATAAATCCAAATTTTTATCTAGGGCATTGTTAAATTTGTAAGCAAAATTACACCAAAAAAAAAAAATCATGGGGGGCAGGTGCCCCACCCACTCTCCACCTAGTTCCGCCATTGTTTGTAGAAGAGGTGGTGGTGGAGGTGGTGAAGGCACGTCATAGTGCAATTTTCAAGCCGAAAACATAAGTGAGTTAGGACAACTGGAGTCTTTGGTTCTCTGTTGGAGATCGTGGACCAACAATTTCGTGACACGTAAGGTTCACAAGTTAGCCCCACCAAAGATTTAGATGCGCAAGTGATAAGTGAATAGTAGTGATGAACCTTTCTCTCAGTCTCATGTCTCATATCAACTTCTTTGGACAACAAACTCTGTCGCTACGCGCTACTAACTCGCTTCCGGTTTTGATTCATTCGGTTCACTAATTAGAATCCCATAATTTACGTACACAGTACACACAGTGTACACAGCCGATGGCCCCTCGTCGACATTGATGATTGAGACAATGTTTAAGCGCTAATAATTAGTTGGTTTAGTTACAAAAAAAAAAAAAGAAAACAATTAGTTGGAGGATCAAAAATGTTTAAAGTGATTAGAGCATTAATGATATAAATACAATTTTGAACGACACGAAGACATGCATGCAGCTTACTGGTTTTTATTAGTACGATCGTTATATCCCATCTGATTTCACATTTGTTAGAGACAGTGCTACATAGTATTTGAATGATATATTAAAAGTTTGTTGGAACACAACGTTACATGTTATTTGATGAGATACTAAAAAATATGTTTTACTATAATGGATATATAAAATAAGAAGACTGCATACTTCCATCTTATTCTCTGATTGTATTGTTTTTAACTAACAAAGGTTCTTCTTTAAAAAAAACTCACAAAGGTTCTGAAAACGAAATGTATATAGATATTTTGCAATGTTCTAAGAATTAATGTAGATGACATATCGGTCATAAATAAAACGAGTTTTCTAAAACGATTTGTAGAAAATTGGTTTAGACGAAGTCTACGCATCAACCTAACCGCAAATCTCATATAAATCACATAATCACCGTTTAACTACTTTTTAAATATTGGTATTTTAAGACAAAAGATCAAGAATTCAAAGTAGTTAATCGTACAAATTAACTACTTTGCTATCAAACTCTTTCACTTTTTAGGAGAAGTATCCAAAATAAAATCGATTTACAAAAACGCATAGAGTTTAGATACTACAAATTTACAACTGTCTACATTGTTTCATTATGCCACTATAGTTCATTATCTGAATTCAAATCTGGCATAGAGTATGTAATGTATCTGTAAGTTTATAAATAAAGAAAAAGTTCGATGTATATGTTTGGCTTGTTACGTGGTTGATTTAAAGTATCACGATTTCAAGACGAGTGCTTGATTGGTAGATTACCACCGTCTATTCCATGTCTGATCGTGTAATCAACTCCAGTCAACAAAATAAAACTATAACGCAGACAACCAACAACAAAAGTCAACAGAAAATCAACTGACACGTTTAGTTAGTTTGCCGCTCCCACGATTCGTTATAGAGATTTCATCACGCTAATGGCTTCAAAACAGTAAATTAAAACAACTGTTTTCTTGGTTGAAATTCAAAAGAAAAGAAAAAGAAAAAATTGACAAAAAGAACTGACATTGCTCGAAAACTAGAGCCGTTGACTTATCAAGTTTTATCCTTTTGGGGTAACGAATCAACGGACCTGATGAGACCGCAACTTGTTCCTTAAGGATAATATGGAAAGTACTCGGTTTATTACCGAACATCCCGAAAACTTCTCCAAGTGTCGTACTGACGTCATCAAACTGTTTCTTCTAATTATCCATTTGTCTAATTAAAAATATACCTAAACTTACATTTCCCAAGTGGGAAACTTTTTTAAAATGGCTTCACGATTTCAAAATTCAGAAAGACAAGTAAAAAAGAAACGTCCACGTTGGAAACTAATAACAATTCCAACTTTATTTCTCGTTCACATTTGACACTTGAACACACCTATAAATACACCGTCGTGTGCCCTTGAGAATTTACACACGAAAGTTAGTTCAAGCAGACATGGAGAAACAGAGCAATTTTTCATCTTCATCACCTTCTTGGGTTCGAAGTTCTTGTATCGGCCAAGGATGTTTCGGAACAGTAAGCAAAGCCGTTAGTAAAATCGACGGTGGAGTTTTCGCAGTTAAGTCAGTAGATCTCGCCACGTGTCTTCCCGCTCAATCCGAGTCTCTGGAGAACGAAATAACAATCCTCCGCTCTCTCAAATCTCACCCGCACATCGTGACGTTCCTCGGCGACGACGTAACTAACGAAGGAACGACGTCGTTTCGGAACCTCCACTTGGAGTATTTACAAAAAGGTGACGTGGCTAAAATCGTTGACGACGAAACTCTCCTCCGCCGTTACGTTTGGTGCCTCGTCTCCGCTCTCCGTCACGTCCACGCCAACGGAATCGTTCACTGCGACGTGAAAGCGAAGAACGTCCTCGTCGCCGACGGCGGAAGCTCCGTTAAGCTGGCGGACTTCGGATCGGCGATGGAGTTGGAGAAACCGACGGTGGAGATCGCGCCGCGTGGAAGTCCGCTCTGGATGGCTCCGGAGGTGGTTAGGAGAGAGTACCAAGGACCGGAGAGCGACGTGTGGTCGCTCGGTTGCACGGTTATCGAGATGCTCACCGGAAAACCGGCGTGGGAGGATCACGGTTTCGACTCGCTGAGTCGAATCGGGTTTTCGAACGAGTTACCGTTTATTCCGGCGGGGAGTTCGGAGCTCTGCCGTGACTTCTTGGACAAATGCTTGAGGCGAGAGAGGAGTAAGAGATGGAGTTGCGATCGGCTTCTGGAGCATCCGTTTCTATGTCAAGATCATCACTCGTTGTTAGCCACCGAGTCGTCTCCGCGTTGTGTATTGGACTGGGTCGACTCGGAGTTCGAAGAAGAGAGGGATGAGTCAAGTGTTGAATCTATGGTTTCAGCGGTGACGAGGATCAGTAAATTAGCAACGACCGGAGGGGTAATTTGGGAATCTAATGGTTGGACTGAGGTTAGAGGCAATGGTTTCGAAGAGCCAGGGGCAGAATGGGAATTAAACTCATCGGATTCTACCGGTGATTCCGGTACACGGACGGTGGATGAAGACTCGGAGTTGACGTCGGTGATAACGTGTGAAATATTGGTGTTGGTATTGTTATTGGTGGTAGAGAATATTCAGATATATGCCACGTTTTACACCAATGTTTTTATTCGTATTCTGTGTTGTTGTTATCATTATCAAAATATTAATAATAAGAAGTTGCGCAAAATTGTTTCGTTCATTTTCAGCCTTAACTTTTTGTTCGGTATTGCATGTGATTCGGATCGGTCTATCTATCTCTCGAGAACTCTTTTACGTGGTGTGAATTGTGATGAGTGTCCTAACGCTCAACTGTTACCTCCTTTTGTTGATAACTCTCACTTGCACAAACCAATTTTGGTTTGGTAGCTTCTTGGCCTAATACTTTTTAAAGGTAGTTAGCGAGGAACTAAGACCACATAATTAGTATGAGTAGGCCTAATTGTGATGAGGGGTCAACATGGAACTGTCAGCACAACTTTAATTTTGTTACTGGTGTAGATAAAACTGGAAGGTCGAATAGTCGATTTGAACTATAAACTTCGATCAGTGTTAGAAAAAAAATAAAGCATGCAATAAATAAGGAAATAAGAAGAGAATGGAAGATGACTATGATGAAGTGGTGGGCAATGCTGGCTTACCACAACTCCACAAGTTTTTAATAATGAGAATGGTATCAACATAAATTATACGCTAAATGTTAAAGAATATTCCACTTTCTTCAGAGCTTATCCCTAACTCAAAACAATTTTCCTTTTGTTTTTCTTGCTGGCTACGATTGTATTGGATAATTGGCCTAATTAAGATTAAAATACTTTTCTTTTTTTTGGTATTTGGTTACCCCGCACGAATACTAGATATTTAATTGCTTACGATTTTATAACAATCATTTTTGTTCTCACCTAATTACGTACTCGAGACTCAACATTTTTCAGATTATTTATACATCGCCAACTTAGCCAATATCTACGTGGTAGTGTCGTCTTTTTTTTTTTTGATCAACATGTGGTAGTGTCGTCAAGTTCAGGAATATGACCAACGATAGATGAAAAAAAATCCTAGATATTTTTTGACTAGAAACTGTACACTAGCCATTCATAAAATCTCTTAAAATTTAACAAAAGACAGGTACATAAGAGAAAACATAATAGTAAAATAAAATAAGTAAATAAAAAGTTTGATAGTTCTTTTCTATGTTTATCAAAGATTAGATAATATTTGTTTTGAAGCTAACAACTAAAAGAAATAGTTCTTTTTGTTGAAAAAGCTTCTTTTTAAAAATAGATAAAATAAATGAAATCCTATTATAAATCAATGGATTTTTTCTCCTCTCTCAAAAGTTTTTTTTTCTTATAAAAATAGATTTAGAATAATCGGTGGCTTAAAGATTAATTATCATAGCCAATTCCTTTATTTTTGTGCTTGTAATTTGTTTTTATGTAGCTTCCCTTCTTCATCTTCTCTTTATTTCTCAGCATATTTGAAACTTTCGTTATGATTAATTCTTAGATTTGTGGATTTAGTTTTGTCGATGTGATAGCTTCCGTTTGGTATTGATCTTTTGTGGTTTTGTTTGTTTGCTTTGGCAAAACTTGTCCTTCTTCTGTTTTGTCTTTCTGTTGTTTGCTTGTTGATTAAGAGTGATTGAATCCGATTAATTTTTCTATGATTTTAGAGTTTGTCTTAGTTAGTATCTATCTCAATAAAGACAATGTGACGAGCAGAACAAAGTTATCATACTTGAGAAGAAGCTGGTTTCAAGTTACCTCTCCATATATCCCATCTACCAAGAAGTAATTCTCACGGCCGTTGAATAGGCGATCGCCCCGGTTTGTCTTCTCCCCATGTTGTTCCTTTGTAGGTTTTCTTTGTGGAAACAATATAAAACAGTTGAAGTTTAGTAGTAGCTTTCAGATGAAAGTGCGGTTGAGTAGGAGGATTTTACTCGGAGGTGTTGTTTCTTCTAAATTTTCAATGTTGGGTTTGTTGAATTTGTTTTCATGTTGTTTTGCGAGGTTCGGATGAGTTCTTCTTCTTTTCATCAAAAAGTCTTATGTGTTGCATGCTTTCTTGCGTAATTCAATGCAACAATTATGACTAGTGAAAGATAAGTAAGTCCAAGTTATATTATTTTATTTGGTTTAATTTTGTTTCAGTTTTAGTCTTTAGGGCTTATTTGCCAAAAAAAAAAAAAAATTTAGTTTTCTAGTGAGAGAGTAGAGAGAGACAGGGAGAGAAATGAAGAGAGAAGGGGAGATTAGTTACTTAATTTTATTTTTTTTCATGGCTATTTCACCTAATATCCCTAGTCTTTATTTGTATGTATTCTTGTTTATTATTGTTGTGTCTGATTTTGAGCCGTATACTATGGTAATACCGAACCATACCGAACTGTTTTGAATTTTTGGATACGATTCTATAGAAATTGTAAGAATTGATATGAATAGGTTTATAACCGATTAAACCAAATAAACTGAACAAAACTGATCAAAGTAAAAACATATAAATATATAATTTATATAATGATACATGATAACTGATTTGTTATATAAGTTCATTTTTTTGTAATAATTAATATCAAAATATTCTGAACTTATTTTTTTTGTTATAGTCTTCTTTTCATTTTCTTTTCTTTTTGCTATTGATTAACTGATCCATTGAAGGTATGTCTTAATATTTTTTTTTCTTTTTCTACAACTCTAGATTTGATTTAATTTTGCATGTTTTATAAAAGTTATGAAATTAAATGATAGCATGAATGTTCTTTAGAAAAACATAGAAGACAAGAAGAACTGTAAAGAAAAAAAAAACAGAGTCATTAATAGTTTGTTTGTTATTCTTTGACATTCTATTATTTACGAACATCCAGTTCTTTTTTTAATAAATTATGGTTTTGCCAACATACAATTTAAAAAAATTCATATAATATGAAACTAAACCAAATAATAATATTTTTTGGTAGAAAACCAAATAATTCGAAAATCGATAGTAGAGAAACCGAACTAAACGTTTCAGTATGATAGCTACTTTTTATAAACCGAAATCCATATTGAACATGTCTATTTATTCTATGGAGATTTCTATGTATGTTAGAGTCATGATATTTGAACCATGTATTATATCCAGTGTTATTAATGAAAATCAGATGAGGAAAAATTGTATAAAAGTTTAAGATCAGACTGAATCAAGGATCAAAGATTCTGAAGAAAAACATAAAAAGTAGGATATTGCCTTTTCTTCACTTAGATCAAGCATTTGTCCTCGATTATATATAGTTTTTTTCATTTGAAAGAGGCTTAAATCGAACGAGCATCCGGTTTTCTGTTTGAAAGGGCTTATCAAACAGACCATCCGGTTTTCTATTTGAAAGGGCTTATCAAACAAACCATCCGGTTTTCTATTTGACCCAATCGGTTTAGACTCTGGATTAATTCATTTTCTCACCAAATCTCTTCTTTCTTTAATCAGCTTCCCACAAGCGAATTCTTCTCCGCCGATCCTCTTCTCAGTCTCGATCGACAGTGCGTTCAGGTACGATGTCTCTTCCCTGAGTTGTTTCTGCCCATTGCCTTATTCTCTTCTTCTTTTTTTCCAGCGTGATCGATTTGTATTTGATACGTCTAATGGAATCGCATTTCTGAATCCATCTCTCAACATTTGTCAATCTGCGAATTTTTTTAGCGCAGTTGTGTCTTCTGCTTTGGATTTCGATTTGTTATCTTCGATTTGTGCGTTAACGAATTGATTCTATGAGCAAAAACTATGATCGTTAACTGCGATGTTGTGTATGTGTAATTCGACAATACATTGGATATATATTGTGATGTGATCTCTGCTTCTCCAATTGTTTCTTCCCTAAACTCTGTGTGTTCTTATTCAACACCTTTATATTGTTTGCTTTTTAAGAAACAGGGAGAGAAAACATGCCGGTCAAAAAATCGAAACAGGTCACGAGGACACCATCCACGATGTCCAAATGGATTACTACGGAAAACGAATAGCAACCGCCTCATCCGACTGTACAATAAAAATAACCGGCGTCAGCAACAACAACGGCGCATCGCAGCACGTAGCTACACTAACCGGCCACCGCGGTCCCGTCTGGGAGGTCGCATGGGCCCACCCAAAATTCGGATCAATGCTAGCCTCATGCTCCTAAGATGGCCAAGTCATACTCTGGAAAGAAGGCATCCAAAACCAATGGATACAAGCTCATGTCTTCACGGACCACAAAACTTCAGTCTTAAACCTTGAATGCCTGAATCTTTCCACACATTATGTATACTGATTCGTGTTTGTCTAAATTAAATCCCCAGAAACTAGTGTGGAGTTCATTCACTTTGGTAGTGCTTAACTCAAAGGTAAAATCGCAAAAAACCTTCAGAGTGTCATTTACTCACACTTTAAACCTTAAAATATTTTCACTAATATTTTTAAGTTTCAAAGTGATATTTTTATCTCAATAAAAACATCTAAATTAAAAAGTTGACCGGGTACAAGTAAAAAATGATATGCTAGATTTTTTTTTTTTAAATAATTATTTAATTAATAAAATAAACAAAGTTAATAAATTTTTTGAAATTTAAATAAAAATCAGAAATAATAAAAAAACTTAAAATTAAATAAAAATCAGAAAATATCCAAAAACAAATGTCCAAAAGGATCATAATAATCATATAACATATAAACGGGCCAATTAGCGGCCCATAGATTCCAGAATAAACATGAAATTAATCCTATGATTCGTTTCTATGAAAGGACCGTCTCGTATAAAAAGTATATTCACATTTTTCCTTTGTACCAAGAGTCTCTCTCCTTGAATCTCGTACGTGTACAACTGAACCAACCAACCAGCAAAGCTTTACTAAGATGGCGACTACTAGCATTAGCAACGAACCATCGCATGAGCACAGAGTCGAGGAGGAAGAGTCCGGAGCCGCCAACGAGGATGAAGACACCGGTGCTCAAATAGCTCCGATCGTCAAACTCGAAGAAGTCGCCGTCTCTACCGGCGAAGAGAACGAAGATACAATCCTCGATCTGTAAGCATATCCTCTCTATCTTAGATCTAAAAACCGTACTGGATCTGATTTGTTGATTGAAATTGGGAATCTGTTAGGAAATCGAAGCTGTACAGGTTTGATAAAGATGGGAGCCAGTGGAAGGAGAGAGGTGCGGGTACGGTTAAGTTCTTGAAGCATAAGGAGTCTGGGAAGATTCGTCTCGTTATGAGGCAATCCAAAACTCTCAAGATCTGTGCTAATCATCTCGGTACAGATTCTCCACGACTCTGTTGGTGGCCTGGATGATCTATATTTTTGGATCTTATGGAATGGATTTTGTTTGCAGTTACATCGGGGATGAGTGTTCAGGAGCACGCAGGGAATGACAAGTCTTGTGTATGGCACGCTCGTGATTTCTCTGATGGGGAGCTCAAGGATGAGCTTTTCTGTATCCGCTTTGCCTCTGTTGAGAGTGAGTCTCACATTTATCTATTCTCTATTTTTTTGCTCGGTTTATTCGTTGGAACTTATTTTGTGTAGCACTGACGTTTCTCGTTTCATGTGAATCTGGTCATTGTGGCATCCTTTGTAGTAGCTTAAACCTTATGTTTTGATCCTTGTTAGGAATCTAGACTGCATTTCTTTTACTTATTAGCTTAGAAGATCACATGAGTACGTAGAACCCTAGTGATATTGGCTTTTAAAATTGAGTAATTCCATAATGGAGTTGATTTTTTTACTTTAATCCCACTCCGCATTTTAGTTTATTGTAGATTTTTAAATAGGATAATGATGGAAAATATTTTGTTTCGAAATTTCATTTTAAAGTGGAAAATAGAGTGGGGCTGGAGACTCCCCTCTTAGATATGTTAGTTGCTTGATTGGATCTCTCGTAGAATTTGGAGTCATTTTCTACTCCTAAATAGAATTTGGAGTAAAATCTTATCCAACCAACCCCACTTCATTCTTTTACTCCATATTATGGAACTTTAAAATAGCATTACTCCAATTTCTCATTCATTATTCTATTGTTACTCAAAAGTGGAGTATGGCTGGAGTGAATTTAACTTATAGAATCTATTACGGTGATCAGAAATCTTGGTAAGAGTATTATATTCGTTACCTGATGATAACCTTTTGATGGAGGCAGTCAAAGTAGAGGTCTTTGGGCTTCTCCGTAGATTCAGAAGTTAACTATATAGCATCATCTACAAAGACAAAAGCAGTTCGTTCAGTGCTCTAGTGTAGTAACTAGCATCTCAATGTAGACTGGTATTGAGTTGTGTAGTATTGGAATCTTGTTTCTCTGAATATTTTCCAATGTTTTGTGTTTCTCAAACGATTTACCACTCTGTTGACTGGTTAAAGTCATTGTAGAGCTGCATAAATAATCAAGTCTTTATTTACTTTATCAGACTGCAAAGTATTTATGGAAAAGTTCAAGGAAGTTTCCGAATCTGAAGAAGAGAAAGAAGAGAGCAAAGACGCCTCTGAGACCGCTGGTCTTCTTGAGAAGTTAACAGTGGAAGAGAAGGAGGAGAAACCAGTGGAGAAGGTAGCATCAGCAGAGGCTGAGAAAACTGTTGAAGAAAAGAAAACTGAAGACCCTGTGCCCTCAACTTGAGATGCATATGCATAGATACACAATACAAGGCCAGGTAATATACAGCCTGGTGTGTCTGAAATCCATCCAAGACCTGCCTTCCTTTTTTTTATAAATTTGATACATGTTTTATCAGTGTCATCATGTTCACTTACTGAGCCGCGTTGAGTATATATATGTTAGTGTCACAAGAGTATCACATGTGACATTTCCATATGAGAGAAGAGTTTTTCAGGTTTGTTTTGGGATTCGTCAGCTGGAAAAATATCCCTTTGTTTAGTATTGTTTTTGGAAACAGTGTGGAGTAGTCAGAACATGCTCCATTTTTATTCTACAAAATATATGCATTGGATTTGTGTTTTTTTTTAAATTACAAGTCGTGTTGCATCACATTAGAGCCTTGCATTTCGATAAAGAAGCCTTGCTTGAGTTTAGTTCATTCATCTGATAAAATAATGGCGAGAGATAGACAGCTGTGATAAAATCGAGTTACTTGATTGGATCATAATGGACGGTTGTTACATGACCGGGTCCGATCATCCGACCGCTATTGGAGTCCTCAAAAATCGGCTACTAGCGTATCACCAAGTTACTTGTTAGTAAAACGGTAATAGTGGTCGGTAGCGACAAGGCCGGCTTATAGATTTGGATAAGACTCTTTGGCACAGACCTCTAAATTGTAAAATGGTTATTTGTATTACAATGGGACAAATTACAATTCAGGTTCGGTCAAGTGTCACAGTAGTTGACCGGACCTACACATTGGTATTCTTGGAAGATTGTGGCACTGGCTTTAATCGGACTTGGATCAGAAATTAGGAACGCCATTAAACCCCATGGGACTTTATCTCTCTCCCTTTCGTACGTACATACTCTTGATATTCTGTTCATTGTGTGTTAACTTCATTTCAAATACCACAAAATATCTAGGAGTTTTTGTAGGATTTTTCTTTGTAAATGATATCTTCTTAATTGGAATATGTATTTTTAAACAACACTAAAGGCTAAATAATATAAATAGTATTTATCGAGAAATTCAAAATTTTTGTATGGGTTAACCCACATATTTCAAGATAAATTAACAAATATGATATTAATTTTTAATGCATATTTGAATCATGCACTAACATAATATGAGGATTAAAGAGGATTGAGACCTTAGGTGCTCTTATTTCTCTAGAAAATAGAGATTTTATAGGGGTTAGTATATTAATTAAGTCGTATATGAAGTATACAAAACTATACTCTGGAAAATTATAAATGATGCTCATGTACCATTTAAATATGTTTAGAATACATTAATATACATTTATAGTGTGGTTAGATATTAAAATAAAACATTAATGAGGCTAAACTTTAGTATATTAGCATTTATTGAAAAAAAACTCGATCTTTAGTAAGATAAATTAGAAAATATAGTATTTTAATGTCTAACTTTATAATGCATTGACATGTAATGATAATTGTAGAGATTTGGGACCTCATTTGTCTCTGTTTCTCCATTACTTATATATTTTATAGGAGTTATTTCACTGAACTAGGTGGAACATGAAGTTTTATTAAACTACTCATTAAAATATTAGAAACGTTGTCCGTGTACCATGAAAATAAGTTTAACATCCATTAACATAACTATATATGATAAATATCAAAGAATTTTGATGCCTTAGTTTTCCAAATGTTTCCAGATAATAGAAATTTTATAGGGTTTAATTCAATGATTTTGGTGGTATATAGAGTTTTATTAATTTTTTCAGTTAAAAATTAGAAATGATGACGATATACGATGAACATAAGTTTAGTACATTAATATAAATTTTGAAATTTGGTTAGATTTTTTTAAACAAAACTAAAAAGGCCAATATATAACAATTTGTCGGAAAACTCAATCTTTTTGGAGGGGTTAACCCACATACTTACTATAAATTAGGAAATAAGATATTTTTGTTCAATGAATTTCTGTATCATGCAATGACATAATATTGAACATAAAAAGGGTTGAGACCATAAATGTCCCGTGTTTCCATAAAATAGAGTTTTTATAGGGGTTGGTCTATTTATCAGGTGATATCTGAAGTTTGAGTAAATTACTCATTGGGGAATTAGAAATGATGGGCATGTACTATGAAAATAAGTTTAGCATACATATATATATATATATATATATATATATATATATATATATATAAATTTGGAGTGTGGTTAGGTATTTTTAAACAACATTAAAGAGGCTAAATAGTATAGATAATATTTATCTGAAAATTCATCTTTCCTTAAGGGGTGGTTAACCCACATATTTCAAGATAAATTAGAAAATATGAATTTTTGTTTTAATGCATAGCTGCATTATGCACTGAAATATTATGAAGATTAACGAGTTTCGAGACATTAGGTGCTCTCATTTCTCTAGAAAATAGAGATTTTATAGGGGTTATTATACTAATTAGGTCGTATATGAAGTTTAAAAAAATTACTCGTTGAACAATTAGAAGTGATGTCTATATACCATCAAAATATGTTTATCATACATTAATATAAATTAGATTGTGGTTAGGTATTTAAAAAAAAATATTAATGAAGCTAAGCTTTAGAATAGATAGCATTTATTGGAAAAAAAAACTCGATCTTTTTGTAAGATAAATTATAAAATATGATATTTTGTTTTAATGTATAACTTTATCATGAAATGACACTGATGTAAATTAAAGAGATCTGAAACCTTATTTGTCTCATTGTCTCCAGAAATTATATATTTTATAAGGGTTAGTCTACTAAATTAGGTGGAATATGAAGTTTTAGTAAATTACTCATTAAAGTATTATAAATGTTGTTTCTATACCATGAATATAATTTTAACATATATTAGTATAAACTTATAATGTTATTAGGTATTTTTTTTAATCAACATGAAAGAGTTTAAACTTTAGTATATAGTATTTATTGGAAAACTCGATGTTTTTGTAGGAATTAACGCACATATTTCAAAATAAAATAGAAAATATAATACTTTTCTTTCAATGCATCGATGCATCCAGAAGAGATATATGATGAATATCAGGGATGTTTGACACCTTTGTTGTCTCAATTTCTCTAGAATATAGAAATTTAATTGGGTTTAGTTTTTGAATTTACGTGTTATATGAAGTTTTATTAAATTACTTGTTGAAAATTTATAGCTAATGTTCATGTACCATGAAAATAAATTTAAGATACATTTGTATAGATTTTTAATGTGGTTAGATATTTCAAATAACATAAAAAATGCTAAACTTAAGTAAAAATAGCATTTATCCGAAAAACTTGATCTTTTTATAGGAGTTATGAATCCACAGATTTTAAGATAAATTCGAAAATATATAATTTTTTAATTATGCATAGCTGCATCCAACACTGATATATGATGAACTCAAAGAGTTTTAATCCCAAATTATCCAAATTTCTCTAGCAAATAGTAATTTCATAGCTAAATAGCTGCATAGGTACATCCAACACTGATATAGGAAAATTATAATTTTATAAAATTACAACTAATGAGAAAGAAAAGAATGCATGTGTAATTTACCAGAAAGAACACGTTGCCAAATAATCATATTTTGACTATACATATATTTTTACTTGGCTTCAAATCTATATAAGTATAGTACACTTTTGAAGTTCCTCAGCGTGTCCACGTCAGCAAGTTTGTGGCCGCGCGCGTGTTATTAGGGAAAACAAAAACATATAACATTTTGTAAGATTGAATGTAATGAGTGATGAAATGGCCCAGTGGTGTAAGTTGGTGACGAGAAGTTGGTACCGAGAGTACGAGGGTTTGAAATGCAGTTCTTGCATATAATTTTTTTTTTTAATTTGGGCTTTTTGGGATACCTAAAAGCTTAGGGAGATACAAAATGGCTTAAGGATTTGAAACTTTATGAAACCATCTTAAATACTTTTATGAGAAAGGTTATCATGTTCTAACCTCCAATATCATTTCAATTCAGTTATAATAATCAAATAAAATAAAAACCATATTTTTCAATAATAAATATTTACCCCGAACTATTCAGATCGACCATAAATTTCATATACATCACAATTAAAAAAATATATATATATACAACATAATTTCAGAAAGAAAATTACACTAATAAACACATGTCATTTTTTGTCTTGTCTCCATTAAATTATTTTTAACATGAAATCACTAATAACAGTAATGCTCGATAAAAATCACTAATAAAGAAAATGCTCGATAAAATCACTACGAAGATAAAATATGAAAATATCAACCCATATGAATAGGATGTTTATTCTTTTATCAGACTAATCAAGTTGTATGACTTGTAATGTTTCATTCATCACCATTATAGATAAGCCAGATAAACAAATGCTGAAAAAAAACAGCAAAATCTGATACACAAAACTATACAACACATCAACAACGTATCCAACGGGGACTATGCATCTAGTAAATTATAAATGTTATACTCATCATTACAATTTACCGTATTAGTTTAGTAAATGATTAGGTTTAAATGTGTTTGCTTCTTTTAAATAGTTTTAAATATATTAAATTGTAGTTATACTTTGAACTTACAAAATCCCAATAATAATAAGATATTTTTAAAATGGTATTGACGTATTAAATTGAATTATAATCTAAAATGTGTTTCTTCTTTTAAATAGTTTTATAATATGGTGCTCCAATCCTCTAATTTATATCTGCCTTCTAGAAATGGAGGATGTAATACTTAGAGCAGGCATATCAGTGAACTCCTACCCAGGTTTACTGATTTTTTTTTCATTTTTTATTATTTTTTCGTTTGATATTTAAAAAAAAAAAATTAGAGTGGACTAATCGCGGATCGCCACATGGCGTGGGGTCCGCGAAACTGTGTTGATACCGGTTCACTCCACTGAACTTCTGCGACCCAGGTTCATGAAATATATCATATTTTATTTTATTTTTTTCTTGGGTTTTGTGTGGATCTCCCCCATCATCCTTTGATAGGGTGCTCTTATAATTGAAACAACTTGCTCTCATCTCTAGTTACATATTTATTTTCTAAAAACGAATAGACCTTAACCAAACAAAACTCCTACGTAAACAGTAATTCAATCACTACATTATACACACTAGTTGCATACTCCCCGCGCAAGCGCGGAGCCGGAATCATTATATTTGCGTATATTTTTTTTGATTTAGTTGTTTAGTGGATTCTTCTAATGACACCAAATATTAATGAAATGGAAAGAATGTAGTAAGAGTGTAAAGTGAAAATATTGTATATCTAATGTGTTAAATGTTATTTATATGCAAAGTAAGGTTTATAGGAACAGTTAGGTTATAATATAGTTTTTAGTGTGTAAAAAAGTAGGTGTCTATTTTTTGTTTTTTGCTGTAAATAGTTTTTATATCGTATGTCAAAACTTGATATAATTCTATATTTATAGTCTTTATATTTGTATTAAACGATTTATCAATTTAAAAATAACCTTAATTAAGTTAATATTCGTTGTTTAAGTTTCATTAGATAGGTTTTTATATATGGTTTTTTGTAAATTTGAGTTTTGTTCATAAATGATGGGGCATTTTTATCTACGGCGTCATCGAGGAATCCATTCGCCGAAGTCTAGAGTCGGTGGTGAGGAATGTTTTCAATGAAATTATAGTAGTTATTAAAATGTAAGACAAATTACATATTCATTTAATAAATAACGAAAAATACTTAAATTTTGTTGTTTATTTTATTTTATTTCACATACAAATTTTTAAAAAATATATTAGGAATGAGTTAAATGTTATTTATATGCGAAGTAAGTTTATAGGAATAGTTAGGTTATAATATATTTTTTAGTGTGTAAAAGTAGGTGTTTTGTTTTTGCTGGAAATAATTTTTATATCGTAGGTCAAAACTTAATATAATTCTATATTTATAGTATTTATATTTGTATTAAACGATTTATCAATTTGAAAATAACATTAATTAAGTTAACATTCGTTGTTTAAGTTTCATTAGATAGGTTTTTATATATGTTTTTTTGTAAGTTTGATTTTTGTTCATAAATGATGTGACATTTTTATTTACGGCGTCATCGACTGTGGGAATCCATTCGCCGGAATCTGATATCGGTGGTGAGGAATGTTTTCAATGAAATTATAGTAGTTATTAAAATGTAAGAGAAATTACATATTCATTAAATAAATAACGAAAATAATTAATTTTTGTTGTTTTTTTATTTATCTCACATACAAATTTTTTGAAAATATATATTAGGAAATATGTGCAATGGTTTCACTTTTTGAGCTCTTAATCTATATTATTCAAGCCTCATTAAGCCACCCACGTAGGTAGGGTGCGTGGGATTCACTTTTTTTTTTGGTCGGTTCGTTTTTGGATTCATTTTTTTATTATTTTTGGGTTAAATTATATTATAATAGGATAGTTTTAAGACTCTTTAAGCCATCCGCGTAGGCAACCGCGTGAGACTTGCTTTTTTTTTTATTGTTTGTTTTTGCATCCATTTTTAACTATTTTTAGTTTGAACTCGTTAAGCTTTTTAGGGTTTATCCAACTATTTTGATCTTTAAAACAATAAGTCATAAAAAAAAAACATAAAAACCTTACAAACAAAAAGTCCATATGATAATAACCCAAATAAAAAAATCAAAAATAAATGATGGCTGCGTGGTTTGAATCCATGATCTTGCATGCTTAAATAGACACTTTATACCACTTGGCTAAAGTATATTTTATTGTTTGTAATCATATTACCAAGACTATAAGTTTTTAAAAAATACCTACAGGACCCACAAAACTGCTGACGTGGCGCGTTGTGGAGCCTAGAAAGTGTACTATTATAATATAGATTCAATTAATCAATCAAGTTAATGATCAAGAATAACAAATCCAAAACCGAATGCTATTAAAGTCAATGAGCCGACCACCAGCTCACATTGCACTGACCAAAACAACACGCGCTTTCGAAGTCTGAATCTCTCCAAAAATACGACATTTAATCCACACAAACACTGTAGCCGACTTAGTCGACTCACACGTCATTCTCTGACATTAGACCATCATCAACGCAGGTCCTTAGTGGGGTTTTTAAGAAAAATTAGGCATTTAATTAAATGGAAACAAAATTTAATTACTATAACCGATCCTTATTTGAAGATTTCGTGACCGATCACAAAGGAGGTCCTTAGACCACGTGTCAGCATAATGTCTTTTTAATTTT
The DNA here is from genome assembly GCA_932364175.1 of Eruca vesicaria subsp. sativa. NCBI lineage: Eukaryota > Viridiplantae > Streptophyta > Magnoliopsida > Brassicales > Brassicaceae > Eruca > Eruca vesicaria. The sequence goes on from CAKOAT010078488.1 coordinate 244,878, forward strand.
CCTCTTTCTCTCATCTTCTCTCTGTTATCCCGATTGATCCAAAGTCCAAAGAAAAAGAGATACTGTTGTTGTTGGCGAGCGAATGGCGATGGTTGGGCACCGTCCTCGTCGTGTTGATGTCACGGCGGTTCACATGGTACTCTTAATAATCAGCGATCTGTCAAGAGATAAGCATCTGTTTTCAGCTCTTTTTGCTGGGAAGTTAGATGTTTCAGATCTCTTTATCTTGATTTTAAGTTCGAAAGCATCGTTTAGTGGCAGTTTTAGTGAATCTTTAATCTTAGTTAGCTTCTATGTTATTCAGTTTCTGTATTAGTTGATTCTATCTAATTGAATCTGTTGTTTATTTTGGTCAGGTTTGTTTCTAACAATGTATTCAGAAACAAGTTGTTTCCCTGTAACACTCTGATCAGTGTTAATGTTTGGTTTCAGTATGGATGGAAGGACCACTTGGATTCGGTTTGCTTATGAGCTGCCGTATAACTCAAGCGTTTCAACATACTTCATATTTGTCAAGTAAGAAGAATAAATTTGAATAGTCCAGTCCTCTCTAGATTGTTTCAATAATGTTTCTTCATGATAATGTAGGAAACGTCTACCTCCTGTGAAATCATACACCTTTCTTCTCCTTGTTTTATTACTATGGATCATTATAGCTGCAAGTAAGACTTCTCTGTGGCATGGAAGCAAGCAAAACCTCCACCACAGACGGCAACCACAAGACTCTTGGTTAGTAAAATCTACTATAACCAAGTTATGCAAATTATGCTTCGCTTTAATTGATCTGTTTGGGGCTTAACGTGCAAGTTTCTGAAGGACTTGGGAGGTGCGTTGTGTGGTGAAGAAAAGCTCAAGCAAACTGGTAAAAGATGTTAACTTTAGTTCTGTATAAAGATGTTTCTTCATTTTATGTATAAACAAGTTATTGTTGGTTGTGTATTGTTCCTTTTCTTATGTCTATATGAGGTACATGGAACTAGTTGAGGCATGGAAGCCTCTACCACATACGGCAACCACTAATTCAGACTCGGTTAGTACATTCAACTGAGCTTGGAATCATTCTCTTGCCTTGGTTTTAATTGCTTTGTGGATAGTAGTTAGGTTTTAATAGATGCTTGTTAGAGGTAGGTTATGGTCAGGGAATATGCGCGTGATTAATGCCTCTGATGAATGCTTGTGATAGAGGCTGATAATGTTCTGTTTGATGTTATAATCTGATAAGTTTTATGGTTTGATGTTATAATTTTTTTTTTTTAAGAATCACTAATTAAGAAACTCCCATTGGACCACTCAAAATGGGAGTTTCTTAATTAGAGTTCTTAAGCCCACTAAGTACATTTATTTAATTAAACAATCATTAAGAAACTCACTTTAAGAGTCATGGGATAATCATGCTCTTAGTATCCTCTATAAATAGTATTCTTACACGAACTAACTCAACTCACTACAACTAGAAACAAATGTACAACCTATAGAACCATTTTAGTGTCAAATGTAATTTAGCATCAATTTTTTTCTTGTCTCCAACCACAACACTAAATATTTTTCATTATTATATTATAAATCATGATTCTTTAGTTTTAATAGTTTTGGTAAATATTAATTATTTGTATGACTAAAATTTTAATTTTAATTAAACTTTAATGTATTTTAGTTTTTATATTTTACATAAATTAATATTTCATGTTAATTGAAATTTAAATATAAAAAAATAACTATGAAATTTTAAAAATATTTAATCCAATTTAAAAATAATCTCAGAATTCAAAGGTAATCAAACATATATGAATAATGTGTAGAATAAACAATTTTGAGAAAAAAGAACTTTTGCCGTTTTCAACTGTAAGCAGTTGCATTTGCCGTTCCGTTGGAGTGAATAAACATCACATCACACGGTATTTTAGTGTTTTACCGTAGCGTTGGACTTGTCCTGGAACCCTAAAATATAAAAGTACAAGATGGGTTTGGTTAGATCAGTATGCTTAGTTATTACCTTCCTTGGCTATATAGCCATCTCGGTCCATGGACAAGCCACCGCAAGTAATGTGGAGATGATGGAAACAAGTCTTGTGATAGTTTGTTAACCAAACCGATATTTTTCAGCTATCAATTAACCAAAGATTTTCGATCATTAAAATTAACCGAATATAATAAAATTTGGTTAGGGTTTGTTTAAAGATTGAGAACCAACATTGATATATCTATATCTTCATTTATTTTCCAGAAATTGTTTTAAGTTTAATTGTTTTTGTATGTATGCATAGACACAAAATTATATCTTTCTCACCTTTGGATACATGTGGCCAGACGAGACGATACACGTTCGACCTTTACTTTATATAATGCGTATATATAATATATATATATATATATATATATATATATATATATATATCTAAAGAATGGTAAGTAAGATATTTTTTCTAATAAAACAGAAAAGAGAATATTACGTTTTGTATAAAAAGAAAGATATTTTTTTTAATAATGGTAAGTAGATATATTAATTGATCAATTGCATGCGTGACATCTGGCGAATCATCATTAATTGTTAATTGTCTGTGATTGCCCTTGACCTAATCCCTCACCAGTATTTATAAACGTCTCATTCCTGTAGAGTCTTATTTGAGAACCTTCTCTCTCCTTCTTATACCAGTTTATGAACGCCCTCTTCTATCATCGTTTCCTTTATGATTCTTCCATCAAGTCTATACATATTTTATTGTCTTATATATATATATATATATTTTTTATTTAGGATGATCGAGTTATATTCTTGTGATTTTATTGATTTACGTTCTGTTTAAAACTTTTTTTTTTCTAGTTTCCAATGACCAATCTAAAATCTGGATACTGGCGATTGATTTTGTACATACTGGTGGCCAGTATCACCGGATCTGTTAATTGGATTGGCACGGATTTGCATGATTTGTTTGTTTGGTCACACCCCTATAGATTCATTCTTTTATGTTTTGGTTATAAGGCTAATTTAGTTAGCCTGCTATCTAATTAAATTTACAAATCGAAGACAGTGATACCTGGATCCAATTTCACGTATCTGTCAATTGGTTTTTATATGCTGGTTTTATATCTATCTAATTTAACATATTTAGTTTCCATTTGCAAGTCTGAAGTGGATACTTGCCATTGGTTTTTTATATATGTGACCATCAAACTGGGATCCATCATTTTGTTTGTGTATTTTCTGTTTATCTACTTAATTCAGATTTTTTTTTGCTCTAGTTTCAAATTCATTTACTAATCTAATACTTGAATACAATACAAATAGTTTGTATATTTTGGTTTTTATTTGCCTGTTTCAACCTTTTGTTTTAGATTTCAATTACAAATTAATAAAAGATCTAGATACTAGCCATTGGTTTACTTATAACAAGTTCTTTCAATTTTTTTTTGTATTCATGCATATTCAAATTTTTTTGTTTTTTCATAAAANTAATCTAATACTTGAATACAATACAAATAGTTTGTATATTTTGGTTTTTATTTGCCTGTTTCAACCTTTTGTTTTAGATTTCAATTACAAATTAATAAAAGATCTAGATACTAGCCATTGGTTTACTTATAACAAGTTCTTTCAATTTTTTTTTGTATTCATGCATATTCAAATTTTTTTGTTTTTTCATAAAAACTTTGTTTCTATATTTTTTTTGGTTTTAGTTTCAAATTCATCTACTAATCTAGTATTTGAACATTTGTTTTTAGATTTCAATTACAAATCAAATCAAAGGTTTATATATTATTTACCTATAAGTTAATAACTACTTACTAAGGCCCCTGAGATTATGGCCCTTTTACAAACGGGCTTGAAATTGAAACCTGATATATAATCAGCTAGGGTTTCTAAGATATCTAGCAGATTAGATTTCTAGCGGTGAGAAAATTTCCCCTAGGGTTTTAGCTTCTTTCCTGTAACAGGCACAGAGAGAGATGAAAAAGAAGAAAGAAAAGGAGAGGAAATCTCCCGAAAGTTAGTTTTTCGATGTTTAAGATTTTTTTTTTTTGGTGATTGTTTTTTGGTGTTTAAATCTGTGTTGGTATCAGGTTCCTCTTCTACGGAGCATCTTGTGATAGAGAAGAAGAAGGATAAGGATCTGAAGAGTAAGAAGATGAAGACTGAGAGTAAATTTCTTTTGCTGTGTTTTGCTCTTTTGAGCTTGAATCTTTGTTTAATATTCCTTTTATCTTTTCAGGCTCTTCTCTCTCAGCACCCGAGGTAGAGAAGAAAAAGTTGAAAAAGGCTTCTGAGGAACCGGAAAGTAAGATTTATAGTTTATGGTAGTTTATGGTAGGAACTGGAAAGTGTGTATTTATAGTTTATGGTAGTGATCACGCTTCTTTTAATGTGTTTTGCTCACTCGAGATGACTTTTGTTTGTATTTATAGTTTTTTGTAGTGATCACGCTTCTTTAGTCATGTTCTGAACCTGACCTTTTGTGCAAGTAGTTATTTATTTGGGACTTGTTCTTTTTGTTCTGTTTCACAGGCTCGGAAAATCCTAAAATGGATAAGAAGAAAGAAAAGAACAAGTCCTCGGATAGTAAGCTTTTTTTGTTTAAGCTTAAGCTTAAATCTGTTTTTATTTATTGTTCTTTGATGTTTAAATCTCTTTGCGTATCTGTTTCTGTGTCATTATCAGGTTCCTCTTCGGAGCATCTTGTGATAGAGAAGAAGGATAAGGAGCGGAAGAGTAAGAAGATGAATGCTGAGAGTAAGTTTCTTTTGCTGTGTTTTGCTCATTCGAG
>CAKOAT010078488.1:250554-279137 GCA_932364175.1 Eruca vesicaria subsp. sativa
CTTATTTCAAGATCCTCTTTTTCTTTCTTAAATGTGTGTATTTTTAGTTTATGGTAGTGATCACCCTTTTTTTTAGTCATGTTCTTATCCTTTTCTGCAAGTAAATATTGGTGTGGTTGAACTTGAGAATCATGTTCTGAACTTTTCTTATAGTTTATTGTCATTTTTATAACTTTGTTTGTTTCTTAAATAGTTTTTTCTAGTGATCACGCTTCTTTAGTCATGTTCTGAACCTGAACCTTTTCTGCAAGTAGTTATTTATTTGGGACTTGTTCGTTTTGTTCTGTTTCACAGGCTCGGAAAATCCTAAAATGGATAAGAAAGAAAATAACAAATCCTCGGATAGTAAGTTTTTTTTTTTTGTTTAAGCTTAAGCTTAAATCTGTTTTTCTAATTGTTCTTTGATGTTGAAATCTCTTTGCGTATCTTTTTCTGTGTCATTATCAGGTTCCTCTTCGGAGCATCTTGTGATAGAGAAGAAGAAGGATAAGGAGCGGAAGAGTAAGAAGAGGAAGGCTGGGAGTAAGTCTCCTTTGCTTTGTTTTGCTCATTCGAGCTTGAATCTTTGTTTAATATTCCTCTCTTTTCAGGCTCTTCTCTCTCAGCACCCGAGGTAGAGAAGAAGAAGTTGAAAAAGGCTGCCGAGGAACCGGAAAGTAAGATTTATAGTTTATGGTAGGAACAGGGAATTGTGTAATTATAATAGTTTATGGTAGTGATCACGCTTCTTTTGCTGTGTTTTGCTCAATTGGGATGACTTTTGTTTGTATTTATAGTTTATGGTAGTGATCACGCTTCTTTAGTCATGTTCTGAACCTGAACCTTTTCTGCAAGTAGTTATTTATTTGGGACTTGTTCTGTTTCACAGGCTCGGAAAATCCTAAAATGGATAAGAAGAAAGAAAAGAACAAGTCCTCGGATAGTAAGTTTTTTTTGTTTAAGCTTAAGCTTAAATCTGTTTTTATTTATTGTTCTTTGATGTTTAAATCTCTTTGCGTATCTGTTTCTGTGTCATTATCAGGTTCCTCTTCGGAGCATCTTGTGATAGAGAAGAAGGATAAGGAGCGGAAGAGTAAGAAGATGAATGCTGAGAGTAAGTTTCTTTTGCTGTGTTTTGCTCATTCGANTCATGTTCTTATCCTTTTCTGCAAGTAAATATTGGTGTGGTTGAACTTGAGAATCATGTTCTGAACTTTTCTTATAGTTTATTGTCATTTTTATAACTTTGTTTGTTTCTTAAATAGTTTTTTGTAGTGATCACGCTTCTTTAGTCATGTTCTGAACCTGAACCTTTTCTGCAAGTAGTTATTTATTTGGGACTTGTTCGTTTTGTTCTGTTTCACAGGCTCGGAAAATCCTAAAATGGATAAGAAAGAAAATAACAAATCCTCGGATAGTAAGTTTTTTTTTTTGTTTAAGCTTAAGCTTAAATCTGTTTTTCTAATTGTTCTTTGATGTTGAAATCTCTTTGCGTATCTTTTTTTGTGTCATTATCAGGTTCCTCTTCGGAGCATCTTGTGATAGAGAAGAAGAAGGATAAGGAGCGGAAGAGTAAGAAGAGGAAGGCTGGGAGTAAGTCTCCTTTGCTTTGTTTTGCTCATTCGAGCTTGAATCTTTGTTTAATATTCCTCTCTTTTCAGGCTCTTCTCTCTCAGCACCCGAGGTAGAGAAGAAGAAGTTGAAAAAGGCTGCCGAGGAACCGGAAAGTAAGATTTATAGTTTATGGTAGTTTATGGTAGGAACAGGGAATTGTGTAATTATAATAGTTTATGGTAGTGATCACGCTTCTTTTGCTGTGTTTTGCTCAATTGGGATGACTTTTGTTTGTATTTATAGTTTATGGTAGTGATCACGCTTCTTTAGTCATGTTCTGAACCTGAACCTTTTCTGCAAGTAGTTATTTATTTGGGACTTGTTCTGTTTCACAGGCTCGGAAAATCCTAAAATGGATAAGAAGAAAGAAAAGAACAAGTCCTCGGATAGTAAGCTTTTTTTTGTTTAAGCTTAAGCTTAAATCTGTTTTTATTTATTGTTCTTTGGTGTTTAAATCTCTTTGCGTATCTGTTTCTGTGTCATTATCAGATTCCTCTTCGGAGCATCTTGTGATAGAGAAGAAGGATAAGGAGCGGAAGAGTAAGAAGATGAATGCTGAGAGTAAGTTTCTTTTGCTGTGTTTTGCTCATTCGAGCTTGAATCTTTGTTTAATATTCCTCTCTTTTCAGGCTCTTCTCTCTCAGCACCCGAGGTAGAGAAAAAGAAGTTGAAAAAGGCTGTTGAGGAACCGGAAAGTAAGATCCTCTTTTTCTTTCTTAAATGTGTGTATTTTTAGTTTATGGTAGTGATCACCCTTCTTTAGTCATGTTCTTATCCTTTTCTGCAAGTAGATATTGGTGTGGTTGAACTTGGGAATCATTTTCTGAACTCTTCTTTAGTCACGCTTCTTTTGCTGTGTTTTGCTCATTCGAGATGACTTTTGTTTGTATTCATAGTTTATTGTCATTTTTACAACATGTTTGTTTCTTAAATAGTTTTTTGTTCTGTTTCGCAGGCTCGGAAAATCCTAAAATGGAAAAGAAGAATGTCATGAAGTCCTTCCATAACATGAAGAAGACAATGGTGTGGTTTGACTTGGAGAATTGCAGAGTTCCCCGTGATCTTAATGCAGAAGAAGTCTTCCCACGCATAAAGAAGACGCTTAGAGAAGATGGTTATGGTGGGGAACTTGAGTTTACCATAGTTGTGCCCTTTACAGACTGCGAAGTACCAGAGGCTCTCCTCGAGACAATGAGTCTTGTTCGTGTGAAAAATCGTCCAAGTAAGTTAATTTTTATTTGTCTTTTTATATTTGTGAAATTCTCTAGTATATGATAATTTGTGTTCGTTTTTTTCAGGACCAGTAGATCCCAACTCAAATGAAAGAAAGGATAACCAGATCGCTGATGATTATATGGAATTTGAAATCAAGGGTTGGTTGTCTTTAAAGCTAGAGTCACACAATGTCATGATTCTGAGCAGCGATGGCGATTTCAAGCGTATTGCCACTAGGGTGAAAGAGGAGGGACATTCATTCTTGATGGCCTATGACGATCATCCTACTGGGAAAAATCAGAAGAAAGAATCTTCAGCAAAGACACTGAAGATTGCAGAGCGTGCTTGGCCTTGGAGGAAGTTGTTAGGTCTTCCAAAACTCCTTCTTAGTCAAGACCTGGAGTGGAGTAATAAAAGGGCTCATAAAGAGTTTTTAGAGAATAACAGGGGTCTAGATGGGAGGGTGGATCCGAAGCTTTATGCAGATTTCAAGAGAAAGTTGGCTGAGAGGAAGAGTCAGAGGTAAGTTAATAGTATTTCTAAGATAACTTCAATGTGAATACAATAATAATTTAGGTAATTATTGGATTAATTTGATTCACAGCATTGAGGTAAAGGAAGGGGATATGTCGTTTAGTCAAGAGTTAAAGAAGTTGAAGGACGAGAATATGGAGAAACAGTTGGCTGAGAAGAAGCGTATGGGGTAAGTTAGTTTTATGTTAAGTGCGATTTAAATACAATAGTAAATACTAATTACTGGATTAATTTGATACACAAGTTAGTTTTATGTTAAGTGCGATTTAAATACAATAATAAATACTAATTACTGGTTCAATTTGATACACAGTATGACGGATGAAGAGTTAGCGAAGTTGACGGCTAAAGATTTTAAGCTGGAGCCAGAAGTTTTTGAGGCTTTGAAAGCAAAGTTTGAAAGGGTGGATGAGCTTAGGTGGAGTTGGTAAGTAAACTAAATTTATGTGATAACTGTAAATTTTTTATGATAACTTGAATGTGATTTCAGGAAAATCCATTTCTGTTCTTTTGTTTCACAGCATCAACGCAAAAGAAGAAAGCCGCAGTGCTGGTATTGTGATTAGTGAGGGGAAGGAGCAGAAGAGGAAGGAAGGAAGCCGTAGTGCTGGTATTGTGATTACTGAGGGGAAGGAGCAGAAGGGGAAGGAGCAGAAGGGGAAGGAGTGGAAGGGGAAAGAGAAAGTTGTATATGTGGAGGATGACGAAGATTTTGCCAAGCGGTCAAACAAGTTTGCACGGGAGCTGAAGAAAAGGCAAGATGGACCAGGAGGCAGTAGTATTTAGTGGTATTTAGGTGGTTTGGATGAAACTTCTTTTTGTTGGATAAGGATATCATTGATGGGACAAATTTATCTATCTTCCAATGCCACTTTCTTCCTTTTTAATCTCAGGAAGAAAAAAGTACAATAAATGGTCAAGAATCTCGGTTAAAACCAGGTTTTTAACCGGGTCAAATAATAAATCGCTTTTTATTTTCAGAAACCGAAAGCGGTAAAGTTTGTGTCAAAAGGATTAAGGATTACTGATAATGAGAAGATAGGAGACTTCAGTGCCAAGTTCAGCTCCTATAGTCAATGAAGCACAAGAAGATAGGAGATTATAGTCAATGAAGCACAAGAAGATATGAGATTTTAGTGTCAAGTTCAGCTCCATAGTCAATGAAGTATAATTGGAAGTATAAGTTTTAAGTAAAAAACTAGATCTCGACCCGCACAACCGTGCGGATATTTTAGTACGGAAATATTTGAAAATATATAATACTCCTTCCGTTTCAAATTAGATGATGTTTTTAAAATATTTATTTTGTTTCAAATATAAGACGTTTTGAAATTTTAAGGTATAGTTTAAGTTTTTAAGGTTACTTTTAACTTTATTGGAAAATGTTCAACCAATAAAATTTTACTTCTTTTAATAATTGATTAAATGATTTTAAAATTATATCTGCAAAAATACTGTTGTAAAAGAATGTAAATTTCTTAATCTTTGTGCAATAAAACATCATATATTAAGAAACGGAGGAAGTAAAATTTATCAATAAATAAATATATTTTGATTCTGTATACTATCCAATGTTATAATAATATTTATGTGTCTTATAATATTACTAATATAAAATTTAAAAATTTGTATTTTATTGACAATATGTAAAAACGTTAATATGTAACATTACTAATTTATATATTTTGTTTTATTTCTAAATTTGAAATATATGTAAAAAGTAAATTAGGTTTGACCTACATAATACATAACAAAATTTTGGGATATTGTTAAAAGTATTTTACATAACTTTAATTGTTTTTTTCATAAATAAAAATGAATTAAAAATTTAATTATATTTTATGATAATTAAAATTTTAATCAAATAATTTTTGAATCTATATCTTGTAAATATTCTAAAAGATTTCGTAAAAGATTTTGTTAATATTTTCTTAAAAATATTTATTTGTATTCAAATAAAAACTAAAGAAATGAAAAGATATTATAATGATCTTACTAGATCTTGACCCGCGCACCGGCGCGGGTTTAACTTAATTTGAGAAAATGTAATAAATTCAGAACTCATCGATTATTACTGTGTTTAAGATATTGTGATCCACGTTGTATGTGAACTATCATATTGAATATAATAGGACTGGGTTGTGATTTTCGGTTCAGCTTTTATTAGGTTCTTTACGTTCTTAGTTTTTTTANACGAATATTCTTAAATATTGTTAGTGACTAAAATTAATTATATTTACGATTTTAAATAAATAGCAAATCTTTGTAACAATAAATACCAGATCTTATTAAATATTGATATCTATGTTTCCAAACTTACTTATTTTAAATACTGCTATCCATGTTTCCAAACAAAAGGTTAAAGTACTTCTACTTTAATAAGATAGATATGAAGATGCAAATTAGTGAAAAAACTATTACGATGTTTAGCTATTAAGTTTGTAGCACATAAAGCAGTAATAACTTTGATGAGGAACATTGATGAAAGTTCGTTGAAATAGTAGAGATTTTAAAGGATCAGAAGATAGAATTATAATCTAAGTTGTTAATGTCTTTTCAGAATTTAAGAATTTCAGTTGATGTGGAAGACATCCAAAGAACTAAAAAACTTGAAGAATCTATTGACCTAATGATTCAAAAATTTAAAGAAACCATAAATCTTTTGTATAAGATGTCCAACAGAAACTGTCTAGAGAAGAAGAAAGACATAAAAAGCAGAAAATGTTGTGTTGGACCCTCCATAGCATCGGGTGACCAAGTATGCGATCCTATCTGTGCACATTGATGAACTGAAGTTCGCTGAGGTAGTAGAGATTTTAAAGGCTAAGGAGATGGAATTATAATCTAAGTTGTCAATGCCTTTTCAGAATTCAAGAATTTCAATTGATGGGAAAGACATCCAAAGAACTCAAAAACTTAAAGAATCTATTCACCTAATGATTCAGAAACTTAAAGAAACCATGGATCTTTTGTATAAGATGTCCAACAGGAAACTGCCAAGAGAAGAAGAAAGACATAAAAACAGAAAATGTTGTGTTGTAATTGTCATGGTATTGGACATGTCAAAACAGATTATCCATCATTCAAAAGAAAAGAAATCAGGTGTAATGGACGTAATGGTTATGAGCACATAAAATCTGATTGTGTGAACACAAAGAAGATGAAGATGAAGATGAGGAGAAGTTGCAGTGATAAAAAGTCAGAAGGAGAGGAAGATGCTCTCAACTTTGTGGCTTTTCATGGTGTTGTAGGGTCTGAAAGAAAACATCACTAAAGGTGTAACTCGTGCTTCGTATGTGTCACACACCAATTCTGATGCGTCACACAGTGATACAGAAAGTGATTTAAATACAGATCTTTTTGCTGAGTATCAGGTTCTCTTTGGTCAATTTACTAAACTTAGTGAAGAAAATATGCAGCTGATCAAAGATAAAGCAAGGCTGGAAGCACAATGGAACATTCTAAAGTACAAAACAACAATAAAGCAGAGATTGGGATGTCAAAGGAAGAGAAGAATTCTGATCTACAGAGTCTACAGAATACAATCTCTGAGCATGTCTACAATCTAAAGAGCTTGAAGACCAAATATGAGCAGACGAAACATCTATTGAATGAGAAACTCAAGAAAAGTCAGCTGCTGCTAAGAGAACTCAGTGAAAATTACAAAAAGTTAAGGATGCAGAATAAAGGATCTGAAACTTTAGATCATATTTTATCACTTGGAAAATCTCCAAAGGTGAACTGAGGTTTAGGTTAAAAAGGTTATGCTCCAAAAAATCAAGCTAGTCCAGTCAATGTTATCAACTTTTAAAAAGGTATTGTCTCTCACCCTAAAAGTAGCTCAAAAGTTGAGAAACACATACATCTGCATCTATGGAAAAGGAACATAAGGCTCAAACAAAAATTCACATTCCCAAATCTGCAATAACTCGGAGGAATGGATGTTTGTTTTGTGGCAATAACTCATATACCACCAAAATCAATAAACTAAACTTTATAAAATCTCTATTTTCTAGAAAGATTTGCACAAATAAGGTATCAAAACTCTTTTATATTTATCCTATATCAATTCTGAATGCAGCTATGCATAAATAGAAAAATTCCATTCTTTTTCTAATTTATCTTGTAATCTGTGGGTTAACCCCTACGAAAATACTATATTATTCGATAAACACTTTGTATACTATTTATCCTATTTAATGTTTTTAAAAAATACCTAATCACACTATATATGTTTGCTAAACTTATTTTCATGTTTAATGGACATCATTTCTGATTTTCAACATAATTTAATAAAACTTCATATACCACCAAAATCAATAAATTAAACCTTATAAAATCTCTATTTTCTAGAAAGATTTGGACAAATAAGGTGTCAAAACTCTTTTATATTTATCCTATATCAATGCTGGATGCAGAAATGCATAAATAAATAAAAAATATTTTTTTTCTAATTTATCTTGAAATTTGTGGGTCTACAAAAATACTATTTTTTTTTGATAAAAACTTTGTATACTATTTATCCTTTTTATTTATTTTTTTAAAATATCTAATCACACTATATATGTTTGCTAAATATATTTTCATGTTTAATGGACATCATTTCTGATTTTCAACAGAATTTAATAAAACTTCATATACCACCAAAATCAATAAATTAAACCCTATAAAATATCTATTTTCTAGAAACATTTGGACAAATAACGTATTAAAACTCTTTTTTATTTATCCTATATCAATTCTGGATGCAGCTATGCATAAATAAAAAATTTCATTTTTTTTCTAATTTATTTTGAAATCTTTGGGTTAACCCCTACGAAAATACTAAATTTTTCGATAAACACTTTGTATACAATTTATCCTATTTAATGTTTTTTTAAAATACCCAATCACACTATATATGTTTTCAAAACTTATTTTCATTTTTAATGGACATCATTTCTGATTTTTCAACAGAATTTAATAAAACTTCATATACCACCAAAATCAATAAATTAAACCCTATAAAATCTCTATTTTCTAGAAAGATTTGGACAAATAAGGTGTTAAAACTCTTTTATATTTATCCTATATATATGCTGGATGCAGCTATGCATAAATAAAAAATTTCATTTTTTTCTAATTTATCTTGAAATTTGTAGGTTAAAACTCTTTTTATCCTAGTCCAAAAAAAAATCCTATAAAATCTCTATTTTATAGAAATATTTGGACAAATAAGATATCAAAACTCATTTATATTATCCTATATCAATGCTGCATGCAGCTATGCGTAAATAAAAAAAATTCATTTTTTTCTAACTTATCTTGTAATCTGTTGGTTAACCCCTATGAAAATAGTATATTATTCGATAAACACTTTGTATACTATTTATCCTATTTAATGTTTTTTAAAAATACCTAATCACACTATATATGTTTGCTAAACTCATTTTCATGTTTAATGGACATCATTTCTGATTTTCAACAGAATTTAATAAAACTTAATATACCACCAAAATCAATAAATTAAACCCTATAAAATATCTATTTTCTAGAAAGATTTGGACAAATAAGGTGTCAAAACTATTTTATATTTACCCTCTATCACTGCTGGATGCAGCTATGCATAAATAAAAAAATTTCATTTTTTCTAATTTATTTTGAAATTTGTGGGTTAACCCCTACGAAAATACTAAATTTTTCGATAAAAACTTTGTATACTATTTTTATTCTATTTAATGTTTTTTAAAAATACCTAATCACACTATATATGTTTGCTAAACATAATTTCATGTTAAATGGACATCATTTCTAAATTTCAATAGAATTTAATAAAACTTCATATACCACCAAAATCAATAAACTAAACTCTATAAAATCTCTATTTTCTAGAAAGATTTGCACAAATAAGGTATCAAAACTCTTTATATTTATCCTATATCAATTCTGAATGCGGCTATGCATAAATAGAAAAATTTCATATTTTCTAATTTATCTTGTAATCTGTGGGTTAACCCCTACGAAAATACTATATTATTCGATAAACACTTTGTATACTATTTATCCTATTTAATGTTTTTTTAAAAATACATAATAACACTATATATGTTTGCTAAACTTATTTTCATGTTTAATGGACATCATTTCTGTTTTTCAACAGAATTTAATAAAACTTCATATACCACCAAAATCAATAAATTAAACCTTATAAAATCTCTATTTTCTAGAAAGATTTGGACAAATAAGGTGTCAAAACTCTTTTATATTTATCCTATATCAATGCTGGATGCAGAAATGCATAAATAAAAATAATTCATTTTTTCTAATTTATCTTGAAATCTGTGGGTCTAGGAGAATACTAAATTTTTTGATAAAAACTTTGTATACTATATATCCTATTTAATGTTTTTTAAAAATACCTAATCACACTATATATGTATGCTAAACTTATTTTCATGCATAATGGACATCATTTCTGATTTTCAACAGAATTTAATAAAACTTTATATACCACCAAAATCAATAAATTAAACCCTATAAAATCTCTATTTTCTAGAAAGATTTAGACAAATAAGGTGTCAAAACTCTTTTATTTTTATCCTATATCAATGCTGCATGCATCTATGCATAAATAAAAAATTTCATTTTTTTTTTAATTTATCTTGAAATCTGTGGGTTTCCCTACGAAAATACTTAATTTTTGGATAAAAACTCTGTATACTATTTATCCTAGGTTAATGTTTTTTTTTTTAAAATACCTAATCACACTATACATGTTTGCTAAACTTATTTTCATGCATAATGGACATCAATTCTGATTTTCAACAGAATTTAATAAAACTTTATATACCACCAAAATCAATAAATTAAACCCTATAAAATCTCTATTTTCTAGAAAGATTTAGACAAATAAGGTGTCAAAACTCTTTTATTTTTATCCTATATCAATGCTGCATGCATCTATGCATAAATAAAAAATTTCATTTTTTTTTTCTAATTTATCTTGAAATCTGTGGGTTTCCCTACGAAAATACTTAATTTTTGGATAAAAACTGTATACTATTTATCCTAGGTTAATGTTTTTTTTTAAAAATACCTAATCACACTATACATGTTTGCTAAACTTATTTTCATGCATAATGGACATCATTTCTGATTTTCAACAGAATTTAATAAAACTTAATATACCACCAAAATCAATAAATTAAACCCTATAAAATATCTTTTTTCTAGAAAGATTTGGACAAATAAGATGTCAAAACTCTTTTATATTTACCCTCTATCAATGCTGGATGCAGCTAAGCATAAATAAAAAAAAATTCATTTTTTCAAATTTATTTTGAAATCTGTAGGTTAACCCCTACGAAAATACTAATTTTTTTCGAAAAATCTTTGTATACTATTTTTATTCTATTTAAAAAATACCTAATCACACTATATATGTTTTGTAAACTTAATTTCATGTTAAATGGACATCATTTCTGAATTTCAACAGAATTTAATAAAACATCATATACCACCAAAATCAATAAACTAAACCCTATAAATCTCTATTTTCTAGAAAGATTTGCACAACTAAGGTATTAAAACTCTTTTATATTTATCCTATATCAATTTTGAATGCAGCTATGCATAAATAGAAAAATTCATTTTTTTCTAACTTATCTTGTAATCTGTTGGTTAACCCCTATGAAAATAGTATATTATTCGATAAACACTTTGTATACTATTTATCCTATTTAATGTTTTTTAAAAATACCTAATCACACTATATATGTTTGCTAAACTCATTTTCATGTTTAATGGACATCATTTCTCATTTTCAACAGAATTTAATAAAACTTAATATTCCACCAAAATCAATAAATTAAACCCTATAAAATCTCTATTTTCTAGAAATATGTGGACAAATAAGGTTTCAAAACTCTTTTATATTTATCCTATTAAAATGCTAGATGCAGTTGTGCATAAATAAAAAAAGTTTCATTTTTTTCTAATTTATCTTGAAATCTGTTGGTTAACCCCTACGAAAATAGTATATTATTCGATAAACACTTTGTATACTATTTATTCTATTTAATGTTTTTTAAAAATACCTAATCACACTATATATGTTTGCTAAACTTATTTTTCATGTTTAATGGACATCATTCCTGATTTTCAACAGAATTTAAAAAAACTTCATATACCACCAAAATCAATAAATTAAATCCTATAAAATCTCTATTTTCTAGAAAGATTTGGACAAATAAGGTGGCAAAACTCTTTTATATTTATCCTATATCAATTCTGCATGCATCTATGCATAAATAGAAAATTTTCATTTTTTTCTAATTTTTCTTGAAATCTGTGGGTTAACCCTACGAAAATACTAAATTTTTCGATAAATACTTTGTATATTATTTATCCTATTTAATGTTTTTTAAAAATACCTAATTATAAAACTATGAAATTAAAAACATTAATTTTTAATAATTATAATTAATGTAATTAAGTAATTACAATATTGTCAACAAAATACGTATTTCTCCATATAATATTATTTTCCTGGGAAATTTGCACTTACTGACTTAAAAAAAACACAAATTATAATTTTGCTTTTTTTTTTTGGGTTATTTGATAAATAAGCCCGAATAAAAATAAAATACATATGTCAATATATTTTAAGAAGAAGATAAAAGCCTCGAACTCGCAAGTCCACAGATTAAATGGCTTTAGGTTAGGCCCTATAGTTGGGTGGAACGCATGTATATATATAAGAAAAAAGAAAACCCTAGGCAAGGTGTGGTGGTAACTGGAAAGAGGAGATCTGTGTCGGAGATTTGTTAAAAGGTTGAGAGAGAGAGAAGATGAGTGGGAAAGATGCGGCAAAGAGGGGCAAAATAGCGGTGTGGTGGGACATGAAGGACTGTCCGGTTCCAGATGGTATTGATGCTCATCGTGTTCGTCCGAGCATAGAAGGTGGTTTCAGGGAACTAGGCTACTCTGGTCCTGTCTCCATCAGAGCCTATGGAGATCACAAACAAACCTCTGAACACCAGCTACGAGCTCTCTCTTCCACTGGAGTCGCGGTGGTACATATCAGATCTGGTTAGTCCAATAGTTGTTATATATATATAAAGTTTATAGATTTGATCTTGGGATATGTATAGTGAATATGTGTCGTCCTTTGTGATGAAACAGAAAGCACGTGCGCAGTCATGTATATGGATATGGTGAAATGGCGAGAGGATAATCCTCCTCCGGCGACAATGATGATCATAACCAATCAGATGCTAGATGTTTTCAATTGGGATCTGTCTCGGCTACAACAACGCACGTTTTACCACCTTTTTCTTGCTTCTTCAGTCAGACCTCGCGCAGCATTGACCGTGGGCTGTCGCAAAGAGTGGCTTTGGGAAAAATTACTACTTGGGACAACTGCGGCCGTGACAAGCAGCGCAGACACGGCGGATGATGCCGTGTTTCATTGCAAAACGTGCTCTTTGGATTGCCTAAGCCTTCAGAGTTTCAAGAAGCATCTCTCCACTAAAAATCATGCACTAGAAGTAACCATCCTCTCTCTCTCTCTCTCTCTGCCTTATATCAGTTTATTGTTTCATTGTCTAACTATTTGAGCAAAACATTACAGTCGAAAGGTCTCCAAAAAAAAGTTTTTATTAAGATTTAATGTTTTTAATCCTCCTAAATTTGTTTAATCTACAAATCCTTTCTTTTTTTTTGGTCAAATCAGGAGGTTTTACGCCCTCAGCCTAAACAACTCATTTCTGTAACGAGCAAGTGGGGAAAAAACTATGCTGCGACGCCTGAATATGCGGCAGCTAAAATCCATGTGTGGTGGGACATGTTTTGCTGTCCTATTCCTGACGGTTATGACGCTCGTAGGGTCCGTCCCAGTTTGGAAGGAGCGTTCAAGGAACTAGGCTACTCTGGTCATGTCTCCATCACTGCCTATGGTGACCATAAACAAACCCCCGAATGCCACCTTCAAGCCCTCTCTTCCACTGGAATCGATGTTGCACATGTCATTCCTGGTTAGTACATTTTACTAGCGCGCATGATTCCCTTTGTTTTAGCAACTATCCCTTGCGTTCTTATACCTTTTTTTTTTTTTGAAACAACAGAAGTCATATACTCGCGCATGTCTCGTGATTGGAAGACATGGCAAGATGACAATCCTGCTCCGGCTACAATGATGTTCATATCTGATGACGCTGAATATTTCTTTGGAGATACTCTTGTCTGGGGACAACAAAACAATAAGTACAACCTGTTTCGGGCTTATTCTTATAGGCCTCTGAAAATGTCAGTCCTGCTCACTTCTGCCGAGTGGCTCTGGGATAGCTTACTTGCAGGTGCTTTTTTACCTCTCTTCTATCCATTTTCATATATATATATATATATAACCACCAAACTAATCTCTTAAAGCTATTAGTTTCGGAGACAAAAAAACATGTTCTTCGGAAGTGCAGTGGAAGTAGTATTGAAAGGGTTGGTAAATCTACCGGAATGTTTTATTGCAAAGTGTGCTTCACTAAGCGCAAACTCCTGGATAAATTCATGAAACATCTCTGGACTTTCAATCATATCTCTGAAGTAAGCATCCTCTCTCTCTCTTTTTTTTTGTTATCAATACATTTGTCTAACCATTTTAGGGAAAAGCAGGAGGTTGATATTTCTGAACTCGGTCAACGTAACAAGAACCAGAGACTGCTATACCTCGAGGCAAGTGTTTTTCTTAATGATAAGTTTCTAACAGATTTTACAACAGAGACACCAACACTTTTTTTTTTTTCATTTTGTAGGAAGCTCATTTCCCAGAGAGCAAGCGGTTGAAGAAAGCTGCCCAGAAGAGTTTGTGACTGAAGAAGTGATCAGAGTCTAATCCTATGAACCTATCTTTATTTTTCTTGTTCTGGTCTTATGTTTCTGCTTGAAGTACTTTAGTTACTTTTCGGACTTACTTTTTTCTAGCTTGTTTATTTCACCAAACAATATAAGTTTAATCGTGTTTCTAGCTGTTTAGTACTGTATGTGTATTTGCAATGGGTCTAACGGTTATTATTTGAGTTTTTCTTTACGATGCTACAGTGAATTTGTGTATTAAACCTTCTTTCTTTATACGTCACCATCTCTCTACACATTTATAACACTCACTTCCAAATTTGTTATAACCATTGTTAAGCTGATCGCCTACCAATGCAAGAAGCTGAAGAAGAATATATGCGTTAGTGGTGATCATAAGTTTGTAACATATGCTTAGTAGTCTCATATATGCGCTAGTGGTGAGACGTAAGAGAGACAATGTGGTAATATTTCTGCCTCTTGAACTGTTTTAGCAGGAACTGATTCTTTCCGGATTCACTGAAAGTAATTCCAGACATCTATTGGTGGGAAGACAAGTGCTCTTTGTACCTGATATGCCACTACGAGTATATACTTCGAGAAGGGAGGATGCAGCTAGAAAGTGATCGAAGAAGTTGGTTATTATCAAGTTAAATAAAGTGTTCTGTTATAGATATTTTGTATCAGGTCTAGTATATAAAGGTCTGAGTATCATTCTTTCGGGCGTTATGCGTTATATGGACATTGAGGCTTGTTATCTTGTGGAGAATCATATTAGGTTTAGTCTCGGATAAGTGGAAATTAAAAGAGGGTGGTTGGATGGTTCTTAATCAATAAACATCTCAGTTCTTATCGGGTTTATTCTTTTAGGCCTCAGGAAATGTCAGTCCTGCTCACTTGCAGGTTTTTTTTGTTTACCTCTCTTCTATCCACTTACATATATATATACGAACAAAACTCAGGTTCCTCCTAGGGATGAAATTTTAAATTCATTTCTCTCTATACACTAAAATCAAACCCTAGACTGAGAAACACATAGTAAACAAAAGGGTTGTGCAGAAAACAGGATCCAGTAGAGTTGACACAGTCAGTGGCGGATCCAGCCAATGATTTAAGAGGTGTCAAGGCCGAGATTGAACACTGGTTTAGGGGTGTCAATTGATAATTTCTACCAGAATTGCATCAAATTCTCACTGTTCTTAAGTATATTTTTAAGGTTTTATAAATTTATGGGGTGTCACTTGATACCCCTCCTCTATGAATGGATCCGCCACTGGACACAGTCGCAAGATATAGGCTTCCTCCTTAACCCAACAAACGCAAGACCACCTCCATCGGCAGTTTTAAGCTAAAGTTGTAAAGAAAAAAAAGTAAAAAAAATAAATCAAAAATAAGATAATTATACAGAACCGGTGTCTAACTAAGTACTTTCAGAAGTGTTAAAAACCCCATACGTGGCTCTGTATTGGCTAATTTCATTTACACAAAAGGGAAAAAATTGTCTCTTTCGTCATCGTTGTAATTTTTTTTTTTGGTAAAATCTCTTCGTCGATGTTGGCTGTTGGCGAGATCTCTTCCTCGATGATGTTTGATCCGTCTCTTTCTTCGTCGATGATTTTAGATGTCGGAGACATTCCTGATTACTGGGGTTGATATCGATCTTCTCGAGGCCATGGGCAGGGGACGGTAACGCTCCAGAGATTCGGGAGAGTGTGCCTTGCAATGCAAGAGGAGGAGATTGGAACAAATCTACGGATATTACAAAGCAGCCCCTGAAAGTGAATTAAATCCTAGGAAATTTCTATTTTATAGAAAGATTTCGACAACTGAGGTATTAAAACTCTTTTATATTTATCATATACCAATTCTCGCTGAATCTATGCATAAATAAAAAAAAATTCATTTTTTCTAGTTTATCTTGAAATCTACGGGTTAACCCATACGAAAAGACTAAATTTTTTGAAAAAACTGTCTATATTATTTCGCCTATTTATTGTTGTTTAAAATATCTAATCACACTATATATGTATGCTGAACTTATTTTCAAGGTCTATGGACATCATTTCTAAATTTCTAATAAATAATGTATTTAAACATCATATACCACTTAATAAGTGGACTAACCCCTATAAATTTCTATATTCTGGAAAAATGGAAACACCTAAAGTTTCAAACCTCTTTAATCTCCATACTATGTCAGTGAATTATGCAGTTATGCAATGCAACAAAAATATCATATTTTCTGATTTATCCTGAAATATGTAACCTCTACAAAAAGATCAAGTTTTCTGATAAATGTTATATATACTAAAACTTATTATCTTTACTTTTGATTAAAATTCCTAATCAAATTATATATTAATGTACTAGATTTATGTTCATGGTACATGGATATCAGTTCCAACTTTCAACAAAATTTGATAAAACTTCATATACCACCAAAATCAGTGAATTAAACCCTATGAAATCTCTATTTTATAGAAAGATTTTGACGACTGAGGTATTAAAACTCTTTTATATTTATCATATACCAATTCTGGATGAATCTGTGCATACATAAAAAAAAATCATTTTTTTCTAGTTTATTTTGAAATCTGTGGGTTAACCTACGAAAAAACTAAAATTTTCGAAAAAACTATCAATATTATTTAGTCTATTTAATGTTGTTTAAAATACCTAATCACACTATATATGTATGCTGAACTTATTTCATTGTCTATGAATATCATTTCTAATTTTCTATTGAATAATTTAGTTAAATATCATATACCACTTAATAAGTGGACTAACACCTATAAATATTCTATATTATGGAAAACCGGACACCTAAGGTTTTAAACCTCTTTAATCTCCATACTATGTTAGTGCATTATGCAGTTATGCAATGCAACAAAAATATCATATTTTCTAATTTATCCTGAAATATGTATGTTAACCTCTACAAAAAGATCGAGTTTTCTGATAAAAGTTATATATACTAAAATTTATTCTCTTTACTATTGTTTAAAATTCCTAATCAAAATATATATTATTGTACTAAACTTATGTTCATGGTACATGTAATTTTCAACAAAATTTAATAAAACTGTATATACTACCAAAATCCGTGAATGAAACCCTATGAAATCTCTATTTTATAGAAAGATTTTGATGACTGAGGTATTAAAACTCTTTTATATTTATCATATACCAATTCTGGATGAATTTATGGATAAATAAAAAATTATTTTTTCTAGTTTATCTTGAAATCTGTGGGTGGTTAACCCCTACGAAAAGACTAAAATTTTCAAAATAACTATCTATATTATTTAGCCTATTTAATGTTGTTTAAAATACCTAATCACACTATATATGTATGCTGAACTTATTTTCATGGTCTATGGACATCTGAATTTCTAATGATTAATTTATTTAAACATCATGTACCACCTAATAAGTGGACTAACCCCTATAAATATTCTATATTCTGGAAAAACTGAAACACCTAAAGTTTCAAACCTCTTTAATCTCCATACTATGTCAGTGCATTATGCAGTTATGCAATGCAACAAAAATATCATATTTTTTAATTTATCCTGAAATATGTATGTTAACCTCTACAAAAAGATCAAGTTTTTTGATAAATGTTATATATACTAAAATTTATTATCTTAACTTTTGTTTAAAATTCCTAATCAAATTATATATTAATGTACTAAATTTATGTTCATTGTACATGGACATCACTTCTAATTTTCAATAGAATTTGATAAAACTTCATATACCACCAAAATCAGTAAATTAAACCATATGAAATCTCTATGTTTTAGAAAGATTTGGACAACTGAGGTATTAAAACACTTTTATATTTATCCTATTCCAATTCTGGATGCAGCTATGCATAAATAAAAAAAAATCATTTTCCTACTTATCTTGAAATATGAGGGTTAACCTTTACCAAAAGACTTAAATTTTCGAAAAAACTATCTACAGTATATTATTTAGCCTATTTAATGATGTTTAAAATACCTAATCATGCTATATATGTATGCTAAACTTATTTTCATCGTCTATGGACATAATTTCTAATTTTCTAATGAATAATTTATTTAAACATCATATACCTCCTAATAAGTGGACTAACCCCTATAAATAATCTGTATTCTGGAAAAAAGGACACCAAAGGTTTTAATCCTCTTTAATCTCCATACTATGTCAGTGCATTATGCAGTTATGCAGTTATGCAATGCAACAAAAATATCATATTTTCTAATTTGTCCCACACCCACTCATTTGTCATGTGGACTTCACTCTATACGATGAACATGGCACTAATTTTCCAAGACTCAAAAGTGCAATCACTACATTACATTTCTCCATGTTTTGATCTCACTCACATGATATTACAAATCATTTCTCGATAAGTCACCCATCATTCCACTACTCAAATTCAGTTAAATTTAACTCTTAAGTTCTAAACGAATGTGTGACATGATGACATAGACAACCAAATCAATTCTCTTAAACTTTTCACATATATCAGATATCGGGATGTTACAATTCATCCATGCTCACATAATGTAACGTCCCCATTGCGCACTATGACATGTCTCAAGATGCCTTTTGGAACAAAACCGAGATGGTTAACCAACTCGGATACTACTTGTAACACTTGATCACTCACGACTAGTGGACCTCCTACGCCCACTCACTTTTCCTTCCATGCTGTGGGCGGTGCATTGATTTTTTAGGTTCGAAAGTCTTGTTTAGAGACCCTCGAATCACCACATGACCGATATATGGTGTTTTTGACATCTTGTATATATGTTTTCTTAATTGTTTTCAAGTTTTTATCGAGTCTTTCTAGTCTTTTTTGAGTCATTACATGTATGGAGTAGGTAAAGAGACCTTTGGAGAGACACATGAAGAGAAAAATAAATATTGGAAGTTTTCTGTCGCAGAGCATCCAAACGGAGTAACCCATGCTTGCTCCCGTAACTTATGGAAACTTCTCATTAATTTCTGGATTTGCCCTAGTCTTTCTATTTTCTTCTTCCCGCCGCATGTGGCATTCTATTCTGATTTTTCCTAGGCAGACTATGCTATTCTACAAAGAAGAAACGATTAGAGATTTTGCACTTTTGTAAAGGGAGAAGGATCTTCATCTCTCTCGTTTTAGAGAAGACCTCCTAAACCCTAACTCTCTTTTATTGCAGTATTATTTCATGTCTTCTTCTATTATGATCTCTGTGTTTTCTTGTGCTATGGCTGAGTAGTCGGATTTGTTAGTCTAGGATTCTAGAGTGTTGATTCATGAACTGAACATAGATAAGCTTCATCTTTTTGTCTTCATTTGAATCTAGGTTTAACCTTTTATCATTAACCATGAATTAGGTTGCTAGATATGTTATAAACGAGCATCATATCCCTGAGAGTAGATATGAGGGTATTTTATGAACGTATTAGGTTTGCACTTATTGTTTGCTGTCGAGCCTTGATCCAAGCGAGAGCATAGGTCACTCCGCAAAAGGAGCATACCGGCGAGAGAAGTGTGTTCTAGTTAAGAAATCTGAGTTTTAGGCAAGGAGCTTGAATAATCGTTTGGTTCAGTATGATTAACACCCAATGAAGCACTCTAGGCTAGCATTCTTCTTCATCTGAAAACCTCAATCAAATCTGTTACTTGCTTGCTTTATTTTCTTACTTTAAAAATTCTTCAATGTCTTAGTTTAATATTGATCCTATAGAAATAAACTATAAGATTTGGTCTCTGTAGATTCGATCCTCAAGTACTACATCGAACTTCTTATTTGAGAGAGTAGCTTGAAGGTTAATTTGAGCATATCAATAACTTTGTTTTGCACTCACATAGTATCGTGAATCACTTCTCAATAAACCATTCATCCTTCCACTAATTCAGCTCAAACGTGTTTAACTATGGATTTTTAAATAGATGTGTGATGGAAAAATAAGTGTATATTAGTAACCTAGATAGCTAAATCAATTCTCTTAATCTTTTCACGTATCTGAAATCGATATGTTATACATACTCTAAACACTCTTGAAGAAGAGAGAAATTCACACACACTTTTACCCTAGATTTTTCTAGAGTAAATATCATTTACTCCACATTCATTTTCTTTGTCTCACTTTTCATCAATCATTTTCATCTCTTTTTCACCTGCCTTCTATCACAATTACTTGTCCCTTTATCATTGTATAAATAATAAATTATGAATTTAATAATTTATTAGTTTATTTGTGTCTTTTTAATCCTTTGTTATTTCTTTATCAATCAACTATTTTCATCTTTTTCCACCTGCCTTCTATCACAATTACTTGTCCCTTTATCATAGTATAAATAGTAAATTATGAATTCAAAAATTGATTACTTTATTTGTGTATCTTTAATCTTTTGTTAGTTATTTATCATTTTATTAGTGTGTATGATTATGATTTAGACCTAGTCAACCTTCCTTCAACACTGTTGGTTTCCATACTTTGAAGGTGGAACACCTCTAATGCAAGCATCCAGATTTGTGAGTAAAAAAATGATAGTCAGCAATAGTATTTATAATTAAATAACCTAACATGTATTCCATACTTGGAGTTTTGAACATCTACAACCAAAAAGGTTTGTGAACAATTTTAACAATTTTATGTTCATGCAGGCAGCGCATGACAACATGTGTGACATTTCGTTATGTAACAACTAGATCAACTGATAGATATATAACTTTCGAATTTTTCACGTAGGTAGATTTTTTGTCAACATGATGATTCGTCTGAATATTCATGATCCAACAAAAGAAACATCATCTTTTAGGGAAAGTAAAACCTCGGTCGTAAGATTTTTCTACTAGTTTGTCATTTACGTCACATTTTAAAATTAATTATCCATGAATATTCTTGTTTCCACGCATACATAATATTACCGAAAAGTATAATGTGTTTCTGTATAATATATATACATCACATAATATGAGACACGTTAGTTGTATAAGTCAAAACTCAGACTTATTCTGGTCTTCGCTTGATTATATATCTGATATGTTTTTAATTCTTCTCAACAACATGCTAGCTATCTCAGTTTCACTACAAGGAAACATAATAATTTTTGACCAAAATTCTGACCACTTAAACTGATCAAAAACATTTGTGACCACAAACCGACAATTTACTGATGATAAAAAGATGTGGACAAAGAGTGGTCAGTAATTAATGACGAAAAAAGTTTGCTTAGAAAATTGTCACAAAATTATGACCAAAAATTGTCAATTAAAATATGGTCAGATATGTGGTTAGAAGTTGATCAAAACGAAGTCACAATTTTTTCAAAAATAGCCGTTCGTGACCGTTTAGATGGTGGTCACAAAATGATCAAATTTTTGACTTTAAGCTTGTTCACAAACTAGCCGTTAAACACACGAGCTCTATATAATCAATTCACCTTATTGCAGGCAATTCACAGAAACTAAGATAACAACACACTGATAATGTCTTCAAATATCTCTAATTTTCGTTCTTGGATGAACAATCAATGGGATTCAAATGGACAGATTTCAAAAGAGTTTGCGGAAGGACTTAAGGAATTTATGCGATTTGCTGCAAACCAAGATATTACTTTGAGAGGAGGTAAAATGTTTTGTTCTTGTATTCGTTGTGATAATAGTAAATTTATTTCCATAGAAAGAGTATGGAATCATTTATATCAATGTGGTTTTACCCCTAATTATAAAATTTGGTATTTATATGGAGAAGTTAAAATAGGAAATATACTTAGTATTAGTGAATCTGTGCCTGTTAGTATAAAGGAATCTAGAATGGTGGTAGAATCTAGAGATACAATAGAAATGGTAAACGATGCATTTCGTGAAAATATCTCCTCATTTATGGAAGACGGAGTTAGGGTTGAGGAACCAAATTTAGAAGCGAGGAAATTTTTTGATATGTTGGATGCAGCTAAACATCCAATATATGAGGGTTGTAAAAATGGCCATTCTCCTTTGTCGGATGCAAGTAGGATGATGGCCATAAAGTCGGATTATAATTTTTCAGAAGATTGTGTCGATGCAGTTGCTAGTTTTGTGAAAGACTATTTGCCAGAAGATAATATGTGTCCAGCTTCTTATGACGAGGTAGATAAACTTGTTTCCGGTGTAGGTTTGCCATTTCAAGTGATCGATGTTTGTATCGACAACTGTATGATCTACTGGAAAGCAGATGTGAACCACTTATCATGCCGATTTATGGGAAACCTCGGTTTAAGGTCACCAGTGGAAGAACCCGAGTTCCATATAAGCGTATGTGGTATTTGCCGTTAGCAGATATGCTTAAAAGGCTATATCAATCTGAACGCACAGAAAGTGCTATGAGATGGAATAAGGAGCATTCAAGTGGAGGAGAAATTGTGCATCCCTCAGATACAAAGGCATGGAAGCACTTTCAGTCACTTTATGAGGCGTTTGCATCAGAGAGTAGGAATGTCTATCTAGGACTATGCACTGATGGTTTTAACCCATTTGGAAAACATGGAAGACAATATTCTTTGTGGCCAGTAATTGTCACACCTTACAATTTACCCCCTTCGTTGTGCATGAAACGAGAGTTTCTATTTCTCACCATACTTGTTCCTGGTCCAGAACATCCGAAACGATCTCTGATGTGTTCTTACAGCCACTGATTTGTGAGTTGCAAGAATTATGGGCTAATGGTGTTGAAGCGTTTGACATTTCATGCCGAGAAAATTTCAAAATGACTGATGTGGACCATCAGTGATTTTCCTGCATATGGAATGTTATCTGGATGGACAACACCTGGAAAGTTATCATGTCCATATTGTCAGGATAATACTGATGTGTTTCAGTTAAAAAATGGACGAAAGACGTGTTGGTTTGATTGTCATAGGCGGTTCCTACCTAGTTTACATCCTTATCGTCGGAGCAAGAGATTATTTACGAGGGGAAAAGTTGTTCATGATGCACCTCCAACTGAGTTAGATGGTCACTATTTACTGAGACAACTTCGAGATTTTGGAGCAGATACAACTGCAGAATGCGGTGGAAATGGGCATGTCCCAGTCGATGGTTGTGGCGAATATCATAACTGGCACAAAAAGAGTATTTTTTGGGATTTGCCATATTGGAAAACTCAAGCAGAGATCAACACTCTTGTTTTAAAGGTAAGTCAATTACTGTTTCTTTAGTTATCATTTTTTTCTATTCTTTCCTCATATTGTTTTTCTTTTTATAGGAAATTCCTATAATTAAAGGTCACCGTTTTGGGTTTGGAACACTACCAGACCCAGGACAACCATCTTCCTCAGCTAGATTCATGTCTAATTTAGACCAAGAAGAACAATTACGGATTGTAAACGAGAAGATTACATGAAGAGATTTTTAAGTCGGATATATAACTCTGCCGTAAAAAAATTTGTGCATCTTATCATGATTGTCAAAAAAGTTTGTGCATCTCATCAGTGAGATTTGTTAGGATCTTTTATCCAAAACCACCAAAACTGCTCTTTCCATTTGACTGTGAACTGTCTGAACAAAATCCCCCAAAACCTGATGAACAATTTGAACCTCCTGAACCTAAGCCCCTGTAACTGGAAGAACGGTCTGAACCACCAGAATAACGGTTGTCTGATCCTCCTAAACGATCACCACCATATCTACCAATACCACCACCACCATAACCACCTGAGCGACAATAAATTTTCCTCTTTTACCATGGGCCTGAAAAGGAAATAGTGTATTATAAAACCTTGCAATACATAAACATGACAGATAAATAGCAAGAAAAATCACAGCAAGAAGCAATATATTCAGGTTTTTATATTCACAAGAAGGTATGAGATTACTCACGAGATCAATCGTCAAAGAATTATTCAGGTTCTTTTTGGTTAGAGATTTAATCCAATTCAGCATTGTAGCATAAAACATCATGCTCTGACGCTTCTCAAGCAACTTTCCAATATAACTTCCACATCCTACACAAATCCAACCTGAAGCATTTGATCAGTTTCATAAAGAACACCACAAACTGAACCTTTGATAGATTCAAAGCTAGTCCCCTTTTCATCAGATCAATGCTACGACCTAGAGTCCTAACCGCACTTGCTGTCCGATCGGTGTACCTCCGTAAAGACATATAGTGTCAAAGCTTGGAGAAAATTTCCTGAACATCTTCTCAACCTGACGCACAAGCTCTCTTGTCAAAGCCAAAACCAAACACCACACATGAAAGGCTACATAAGAGGCAAACAAAGAAACTATTAACACAAAGTACAATCAAGGAAACCACAAACCCGTATTTAGGTTATATGAAATTGGGAATTAGGGTTCCACAATGTCAACATGCAATCAATTAATCTATGATAACAACAACTCGAATAACACAGAGTAACGACTCACATATTAGAGTAACTTGCAATTGGATCTGGATATGACTGAGGTGAAATTGATTTTGGGTTTGTCGAGAAACGCAGAGACGAAGGTCAGCTATCGAGGATGATGCTGGAGAAAAATTTGAGTTAGGGTAAAGGTGAAAGAGACGAAGCTGGTTGTGGACGAAAAAGGGACCGTCGGAGATGGAGGTGACGAGATGACAAAAAGAGCGTTTTCTAGCCTGGTGGAGAAACCCGTCAAAGATAATGTGTTCGACATTTTTTCTTTTTTTTTTCTTAATATTAAAATGTGTTTTTTTTTAAATAGGGGTTTAATTATTAGTAATGGCAAAATAGTAAACTTATATGTTTTAGAAGTTAGTATAGTAATTTCAAAATTACATGAGTTAATCTAGTCATTCATGATTAATTAGAGTCATTTTAAGTAATTTCTCTGATAAAGATATCTTTAAGTATTTACAACTTCGGTGTAGTATTCAACTTCTTTGGTTCTTATCACTATGGTCCCAAGAATTGGCGCACCAGATGGCTGTATCTGGAGGCATTGATGCCACTTACGATAAAAGCAAAGGGTGAAGTAGTAGCTAATAAAGGTGCAGAACATCAATACCAAATATTCTGTTTAAAGAACACTACAAGAAAACTCGTCCATTACTAGGACAGGTTTTCCTCGTTAGTTCCTAGTAAATGGCCTTTTACTAGGAACTTACGAGGAAACGCGTTTCCTCGAAACACGTTCATCGTAAAGCCATTTTCCTCGTAAGGTAGTAGCGAATTTACGAGGAAAGCTTTCCTCGTAAAGACGTGGTAATATATTCCTCGTAAGGTCCTCGTAAGCTTTCCTCGTAAGCTCATAGTAAACATTTCCTCGTAAGGTCGTAGTGATACATTACGAGGAAATTACTAGAACTGTTTACGAGGATATTACTTGGAATATTTTACGAGGATTTTTCTTGGAAATGTTTTTTTCCTATTAAAAAAATAATTACAAATAATTAATTTATTTTTTAAAAATAAAAAAATCAAATTATAAATAAAAATAAAAAACAAAATATTTTATAAATAACTAGATAATATACAATAAGTTTTTAAATTCATAATATACAAATAAAAATAAAAATAAAAGAAACTACGGATGCTGGTCGTGAAATTGCTGACTGAACAAAACGTCGTCCTGGCTCGGCAAATCCTCTCCATAGTTGGTTGCCGGCTGTGACTGTGATGGCGGAGGATGTTGGGTACTTGGAATCCCTGCACGTTCCCGTCTCTGACGCAACAGCTCCTGCACTTGCGGGTTTCGAACCGCCATAATGTCGAGGATATCGGTGAGAGAAGTGATTCTCGGTGAGCGAAGTCACTTGAGACTGCGTCGCCTGCAACTCCGAGCGCAGCTGATCATTGACATCGTGCTGCTCCTGATGATAAGAAAATGTCGCTGCAGGGACATCGTTAACCGAGCCAATCCCGATGATACGCCCCTTTTTCCTAGGGGCGACCTGAAAATAAAAATATTAATAACATTAAGAAAAATTTAAAAAATATAAAAAATTAATAGTAAATCAAATTATTTACCTCCTCGTAAATTTTATCCACGTCAACAGTGGATAATATGACTAGAGACCCAGTCTGCTGAGTCAGCTGGGTCTGGCGCTCGTCAACTCGGGCAACAAGCTCGTTGTAGATCCTCTCCGAAGTAGGATCTACAAACTGCCCAGCCTTGTTCCGGTGGGTCCTCTCGTACAGGTCTTTCAGGGATGGAAGAACTCCTGTCTCCTTAGCCTAAAATTAATTTATAAAATTAAATATTAATTTAGAATATATTCAAATAAAATAAAAATTAAATTGATATTAAAAATCATCTTACCATGTCAAGACGAACTCCCCCGTGAGGTTTTCGACCCGTGGTGTGAAGCACCTTCGTGTTGCCATGCTCGTCCTTGGTCATGCGGTTCCCGAGTTGGACGTTCTGACCGAGTCCGGCAACGTCCAATAGCTGATGAGGCCATCCCACACCGTGGTTGTGAGGCAATCAGGTTTCCCGGCCTCGTAACCATCCACCTGATTTAAAAAAAAAATTAGAATTAAAGTCATTATATAATATTTTTAAAACTATATATATATTATAATTTATAAATCAATACCTCATAGTCGCCCTTCCAGTTGTAGACCGTGTCGAGCAATCATGCTTTTGCTTTGCTCTCAAACTCCTTCTTCACTCGCTGGTGAATCCCAATAGACCAGCGATACTTTTGCTGTAAGCAGAAAAAATAAAAGACGGATTAGTTCAATTATATTAATAATTTAAAATAATTAAAAATAAATTAACAAACTAAACTTACAGCGAACGATTTGAACCACGTATTTTTTGTGTGGCTCGCCGTCATCTTCCAGTTCGGAGCTGGATCGGGAAAGTATCCCTTGATACAGTCTGTGACGCTAGATCCGACACTATTGTCACAACCAAACCTGGAAAGACACAAAGATTTTGTTAATTAAGAAATATTTTGTTAATTAAGAAATAAATAAATAAAAAATTTAAAAATTAAAACATACCATAAAATGTTTTGGCCGTTCCCTCGGTAAGGATCTAACTCTGCCAGCCCTTCTCTGCCTGGAAGGGCCAAAATATCCTCCACCGTGTACACCGCAAAGGGTGCGTTCGGCGGCACCTGCAAATCGGGATGAACCCCGACCGGGGAGGAGGAGGAGGAGGAGGAGGAGGAGGTGACTGCTGAGTCTCGGGAACTGCCGAAGATGAACCACCGAGAGCTAACGAGGATGAACCCGAACCATCCTGACGCCCAAACATATCTCCGTAGCTTATCCCCTCGAGAGTCGACGCCCTCTTAGCAGCAGCCTTAGCAAGCCTGCTCTGTCTAGGCATCTATATTTAAAAAAAAAAAATTGAAAACATTAATTCCCGTATAATTTAAAAAAACAGTAACTAAAAATAAACTAACGTAATCTAAATTACCTAAACTAACTACGTAATCTAAATTCCCTAAACTAACCACCTAATCTAAATTCCCTAAACTAACCACCTAATCTAAATTCCCTAATCTAATCACCTAACTACGGATTAGAGAGAACCTTTAGAGGACTTAGAGAGAAGGTTACTAGCAAATGAGAAACCGGATTGCTCGCGTATATATAAAGAATTTTGTTTCCTCGTAAAGCCCTTGTAAAGCCTTACTAGAACATTACGAGGAAATTGATATGCCCGTGTTTTCTATTACTAGGGCTTTACGAGGAAAGGGTTTATAAATCCCTAAACTCGAAACCCCAAACCACAACTTCCTTAACTTATAACCTCTTCTACAACCAAACTCCTAACCTCTTCTACACATAAACCTCAAACCCCAAATGCAAATTGATTTTGTGATTAAACAAAATTAAAACATATATATAATGCAAATTGATGTGTTGATTAAACAAACTTATAACACATACATAATTCATTCGGATACATTGTCGTAATCACTTGAAACATCATCATTTTCTAAAAACTCGTCGTCTACACCTTCGTCCGTTGAGTGATCAGGAATATCTTCGTATTGACGATTATGCGGATCAGTGAGTAGGATGTCATCAATTTCTGCTTCAGCTTCCTCGATTTCATTGGTGTTTTCTTCTTGTAATGGTGGTTCTTCTCCAGCGATTATTCTTCCTCGAGGTGTAACTTTGATAACAGCTAACCAGTTTATTCCCGAGGTAGTAATCCGAGGGTATGGAAAGAAGCAAACTTGATCTGCTTGGGAAGCTAATATGAAAGGCTCGAACTTGTTGTACCTACGAAAATAAAGATCAATACGTTAAAATTAAGTAATATTTAAAACCTTGATATTAAAAAAAAAGAATTAGGTGTACCTTCGTCCACCGTTGACATCAACTACACCGTTCTTGTTAATCCGAACACCTCTGTTTACGACGGGGTCGTACCAATCACACTTGAAGATAACGCATTTCAAACCCATTCCCGGGAATTGAACTTCATAAATCTCCTGCAAGATCCCGTAGAAATCTGTTTCGC
>CAKOAT010078488.1:288215-299491 GCA_932364175.1 Eruca vesicaria subsp. sativa
CGGAGAGTGATGGTGGTGACGAGGAGGAGATGAGGAGGAGACAAGGTGGAGATGGCTGAAGGATGGGAGAGGATAGTGGTGATGGTCGTGGTGGTGAATGGTGATTCCGAGAGGAAGGTGGCTGGGTGTGAAAACGGAGTCGAAGAGGGTTCGCCGGAAATCTCACCGGAAATCGCCCCCTAAACCGCCTCAGATCCAAGTGGCGTGATTATGATTCTTTTTACCAGAAAACCCTAAAAAAATATTTATATGCTGTGTAATTTTTTCGGTTAGGTTAAATTGGTTAATGTAGACTGAAATATACGTCTACATATGAGTGGACTGTACTGTAAGTCTACTATACCCTAAATATTGGCGCCAATATGGAAAAATAGGCTCCAAAATTCATTTTCACTTCCCGCTTAGTTAATTTTAATTTTTAAAATAATTTATTTTGGTAAACACAAATTAACGTAGACTGAAATAGACGTCTACATATAAGTAAACTTTACTGTAAATCTACTATACCCTAAATATTGGCGCCAATATGGAAAAATAGGCTCCAAAATTCTTTTTCATTTCCCGCTTAGTTAATTTTAATTTTAAAATAATTTATTTTGGTAAACACAAATTAACGTAGACTGAAATAGACGTCTACATATCAGTAGACTTAACTGTAAGTCTACTATACCCTTAACCAGAAATCTCAAACCCTAAACCCCAAATCTCAAACCCTAAACGTTTGATTGATTATAAAACAAATCTTAGTCANATTACCAAAAACATTTTTTCTACATTTTTAAATTAAATTATTTGATTAAATTAAGATGTAGACTAAATAATAAGTCTACATTAGTTTACACAGTAGACGTTAATGTAAGTCTACCTAGTTGTAGACTTCTTTCTTAAAGTGTAGACCTACGAAGGACAGAATCGTAAAATATACTGCACGTTTTTTGTTTGTTCATAAGAGTTAAATAGTAGTTTTAACACCCCTTTAGGTTGGGTTTGCAATTGATTGAATAAGGGGTGCACCTTTAGGCTTAAAATGAATATTTGGGTTGGTTTTGGCAATTCCCCCTATAAATATTTTACAATTTAATTAAACTCATTTATTACTTTCCATAATCTATTATAAAATTTCTCTAACAATAAATATTCATGATATTATAACTATGACACTTTTAATTAATTATAAGCAATCAATTATTAAATTTTGATATTATATTCTTATACAAAAACTAAATGATTGATTTTATGATATATTAAAATTAAATGGGTCTAAACATTATAAGTTGGAGATTCAAACAAAATTGGTCAAAAATTTGATTTAAACAAGATATGTTTATTTATTTTACATGATATATTTTTATTTAATTTTAAATATAAAATAGCCTACGATTTAAATATTAGATAGGTTGAATATTTTAATAAAAATATTCAGGTAATTAATTGATTTGTCTAATTTGATTTAAAATAGTATTTTAGGTTATTTAGTATTTAGATATTATATATAATTAATATTTCTAGGTATATAATTTATAAGTAAAAAATTTAAGTACACATTTGGTTCTCGATTCGATTTCTATTTTCAGATTCTAGAAACATGTGATATTATCGATTATTTATGAAATTTGGCTTAATTTAAATCCGTTTATTTTTTAAATTTTTTTTTTAAAAAAGTATCCATTTGTGCATAATCAAAAAGTAGAAACCACGCTTCTCAATGGGTTAATAACAATCTTTTGATTTTAAGATATTTTTACCATATTCTATTTATTAATTTTTACAGACTGAAATAAAATAATAAAACAAATTTTAAATATTATAGATATCTAATCATAGAAATAAATTCATTATATATTTGACTTTAAGGTCAATAAAAATATAAAAAGCGTGGGTCAAAATCTAAATTACTTCATCTAAAAGTTAATTTATCACGACCAACTATTTAGTTTACCTTAATTATATCAACCAAAAAAATCTAAATTGCACATACTTATATTTTCTACCATGATTTTGAGAAACCTAAATTGATTACAAAATATTCTTTCATATATTCTCTTAACCTAAATTGACAACAACCCTCTCCTTTTATAAATACAAGATATCTCGGACCTCTTTTACCATCAACTCAATCAAATTCAAAAACACCATCAAAACCCATCAAAGTATCTATTCCGAAATATTTGGTTTTGAGATCAACAAAAAAATACCCGCGCTTCTTAAGCACGGATCAAAATCTAGTTAGACTTTAAGTATTAATTGTATATATTGACGGTAAACACATAGATTTTTAAAATTCACAATATTTGTTTCAAGTATTAAAATGAATATTATATGACCCAAATGACTTAAAAATGTACAAAATTAAGTACGTAAATGAACTTATCTCCGTGTTCCAAATGAGAGAGATAGTTTACAATGATAGACTGATTGACTATAGTCATCGGCATACTGCAAAGGTATGGACTAACATTCTTTGGTGCCCTTTAATGTAACTCTCTGACGGCGATTAGGGTTTACGGCGATGGCAGAGGTGATTCTTCGATCTCTCTCTTGCTAATCTCAGCTTAGGATCACGGCGCCTTTGGTTATCTCCCGCTCACGTCCCTGTATCACAGGCAGAATCACCAATCTGCAGTCACGGTACCTTTGCCGTGTATCATACGGATCATCAGTCACAAACACGAGATCACAGATGAATACATTCCTCGATGTATTGATCCCCTTCTGATCTCAACAACGGAACAAGACGTCTGTGCATCTCTTATCTACACAACGGATCTTTGGTCTTTGTGTTTTAGACTGAATTTTGGATAACCCCACATAGATGTATTTACACACCACGTACGGACGCTTCTGATCTCCTGATCTCCGCGCTACACAAGCGGGATCTGATATCCTGATCTGCTGATTTCCTGTACCACGAAGTTTCTGATCGTTTCTACGCATAGGATCTTTCGTCCTTGTGTCACGATCTCTGCGACAAGGCTACTCTTTGATACTTTGATCTCTCTGGCCCAATCGACCGGATACCACATCTCACGATCCATGAGTACGCTTAAATCTGCTCATTTGGCAGACTTAAAAGGGAAAGATATTCATTATGAAGATTATGATGAACCCATTAAACTCACGGCGCAGGACGACGCGTTCGTAATCAAGGAGTTTCAATTGTCTCTTATTGGCAAGGTTCTCAATCCTAAGAAACAGAACGTGGAGAAGCTTCTCCAGACTATGCCAGCGCAATGGGGTGTTCAAGACAGGATCACGGCCAATGATTTAGGAAACGACAAGTTTCTTATTAATTTCACCAATGAGGATGATCTCAACGCTGTGTTAAGAAAAGGACCCTTTCATTTCAACTTATGCATGTTTGTGTTGGTGAGATGGGAGCCTATTGTCCATGATGATTACCCTTGGAACATTCTTTTCTGGGTCACATTTATTGGGATGCCGCTGCACCTTTGGACAGATAAGAACCTGAGGAACATAGGCAGTAGGTTTGGTCTGGTGGATACAATTGATCTCTTGGCGGGTCGTGTTCTTATTCATATCGATTCGCGTAAACCTTTGAAGTTCAAAAGAAAAGTCCAGAGCCCTGAGGGGGATGAGGTAACTCTTGAAATCCAGTACGGCCTCCTCTTCTAACATTGCACCTCCTGTGGTATGATGACACACGAGAAGGAACATTGTCCAAACTCGGCTGCTAATCTTGGGCCTCAAACTGTGCAAGGAGATGTTTTCAGTCGAGTTCAAAATCCTTCTCACTTGAATATACAGCAGCCACAGACTCATAAAGGTCATGGTTATTTAAGTGGTCACAGAGGACTAGACCATGGTCCAAGTAGTCACAGCAACAAGAATGTGGATATGCAGTCTCGTCTCGTGGATCCGCGTACCAGCGCTTACGGCACTTCCAGATATGTCTCACATTACAGAGAGGATGCTAAACGGCCTCATGTCCATTCAGACAGAATCATGAGAGGAAGAGAGCACATGAGGGGACATGATCACCACAACAACTATAAGAATTCTCGTAAGGAATTCAAACCATACGCACAGCATGGGTCCAAACCTATGGATTGCAAAGGTATTATGTCTTGGCGTTAGAAGGGAATAAATAATGCAACAAGGGAGCACGGAAAGGACAAAAAACAGAACGATGCTGATGCTTTGAACGATGCTGATGCTTTGAAAGATGGAATTGTTCCCTATGATCAATCGCTGGTTAATATATAAATGCTCCGGTTGGTGATCTTTGTCACCAAAATATAGATGGATCAGGCAGTAGTCAGGGAAGACACCGGAAGAGAATAGCTAGTCAGATTGTGTCCCCAGCTATGAGGCAGTCGACAATGGATGCCAATGTGACAATTCGTAGAAAGGAGTATTACACGATCACTCACATTCTCTCCACCACATTCAGAACATGCAACTCGAGAAGAGAAGGTAATAGAGGCACTGAGTGGTATGGAACTTCAGGGGGAGGATAAGGAAGCTATGGAGTTAGCCGACGATGATCTTTTCGATGAAGAGCTTAAGGATATGGAAGATGCGGCAGTCTCACCAACGGCTCTTGCTGCCTCACGGCCAACTACATCTTCCGGAGTTTTGAGAGCTTCAAGGAGTACTTCCAGAAGACATAGGCAGATGGGCATCCAGACAAAAAAAACAGAGTTCCTCCGTCGAGGTTCTCCAAGATTACGATCGACTGTTTCGTTTGCTCCAAAACAAAAAAGTGGAAAAGAGAAGTCTAAGCATTCTCACCCTGATTCTAGGAAGATAAGAACAAGCTCAACTAAGGATGGTGGTTTGATGGGGTCCAATAACCCATCCCCCCGTCATCCATGAAGACACTTAGTTGGAACTGTCGAGGGATTAGAAGCGACCTCACAGTTCGACGCCTTACGGAGATGTGTCAGAAGCATCGCCCAGGACTTGTGTTTCTTTCTGAGACGAAGAATAGGAGGCTGCTGTTGCAAGACATTCAGGCCGACTTAGGATTTGATCATTTGTTTACCGTTGAGCCACTTGGACTCAGCGGAGGTTTAGCTTTGTTTTTTATGGATGATTTTCAAGTTAAGATTTTATTTTCAAATAACAAAATGATTGACATTGAGGCAATCATTGATGGAATAAAAGTTTACATGACGTTCGTTTATGGAGATCCTGTATTAGAATGTAGGGAGTTAGTTTGGGAACGTCTTACGCGTTTCTCAACAACAAGAAATGGACCATGGTTCATGATTTGTGACTTTAATGAGATTACATGCCACGAAGAGAAAGAAGGAGGTCGAGAACGATCAGACAGCTCATTTTTGCCTTTCAGGCAAATGCTGAGTGATTGTGGGATGCTGGAGTTCCCCTTTACAGGGAACATGCTATCATGGGCTAGGGAAAAGAGTAGAGAGAGTCACGGTTAGATGCCGCCTGGATAGAGCTGTTGGTAATGAGGACTGGCATGACAAATTCCCTCACTCGAAGGTTCAGTATTTGAGAATGTGGGGTTCGGATCATCGTCCCATCTTAGCTGATATTCTTAGAAAACGGCCACGAAGATCGAAGAATTTTAAATTTGATAAGAGATGGCTGGATAATGAGGATCTCAGGCAAGTAATTCTGGAGGGATGGAAATCACCGGACCTACCACCAGGAGCCAGTATTATGGAGCATATTACAAGTTGCAGGCGTTCTTTGTGTGATTGGAAGAGACAACACAATATTAATTCTGAAAGAAGTGTCGAAGAGTTAAAGGAAAAAGTAGATCAGTTATCTTCTAACGATGATGCAACCACTGAGGAGATTGCTGCGGCTTTAAAAGAATTATCTGATGCTCTTAAGGCAGAAGAGATGTTCTGGAAGCAAAAGTGTAGGTTTTTTTAGTTACGAGAAGGAGACAGGAATACAAAATTCTTTCATGCCCTCACAAAGCAGAGAAGGGCAAGGAACATGATTACACAGCTTTTGGATGAGAATGGGAATGTGGTACGGGACGAGGAGGAACTTGTAGCCATTGCTACAAATTATTTTAGACATATTTTCCAATCATCAAATCTCGAGTAAATAGAGGATGCTTTATCTGAAGTCTCTACAACTATTACACCAGTAGACAATAAAAATCTCACTGCACCGGTTACTGCGCTTTTTTATCAGAAATTTTGGGATATCGTAAAAGAGGATTTAACCCTTATGGTTAATCAATTCCTGTTTGAAGGTACGATACCCACTGGCTTAAATGAAACCAACATATGTCTCATTCTGAAAGTTGATAAGCCGAATCAGATGAGTCAGCTACCCCCATCAGCTTATGTAATGTTAGCTATAAGATAATCTCTAAGGTCTTATGCCAGAGGTTAAAAAAAGTTCTACCAGATAGAATTTCAGAAACCCAGTCAGCTTTTATTGCGGGGAGGCAGATCTTTGATGACATTATGATTGCAATGTTCCATGATCTAAGAACCAAACCCAGTGGACGTAATAAGAGGATGACCAATAAAACGGACATGAGTAAGGCGTATGATAGAATGGAGTGGTCTTTCATTGAGGCTACCATGAGGAAGATGAGTTTTTCGAAAATCTGGATAACCTGGATAATGCGCTGCATAACATCAGTGAAGTATAAGGTCCTTATGAATGGGCAGCCAAGAGAGAATATCGTTCCATAGAGAGGTCTAAGACAGGAGAATCCTCTGTCCCCTTTCATTTTTATTCTATGCACGGAAGCGCTCTTTAGCCTTCTTAATCACGCAGAGAATCAAGGAAAGATAACGGGGATGCGCATCACGCGTGCGTGTCCTTCGATATCCCATCTACTCTTTGCTGATGATAGCCTGTTCTTTTGTAAGGCGGAGCCCCGTGAATCTGAAGAAGTAATGAAAGTGGTCAGGAAATATGGACAAGCTTCGGGACAATGCATTAATTTTGATAAGTCATCTATACTCTTCGGTAAGAGAATCGGACAAGAGGTCAGGCAAGAAATCAAAGATACGCTTGGGATCCAAAATGAAGCAGGGATGGGAACTTACTTAGGGATTCCAGAATATATCAGTGGCTCCAAATGCAAGCTTTTTGCCTTTCTAAAGGATAAGCTTATGAATAGAGTGAATGGATGGACGGGCAGGTGGCTATCGAAAGGTGGAAAGGAAGTAATGATAAAGTCAATCCTACTAGCTCTTCCAACCTATATAATTTCGTGTTTTCTCCTCCCATTGGAGATATGTGACGCCTTGGCTAGTGCCATTGCACAGTTCTGGTGGAGCTCGAACCCTCCAAAAAGAGGCTTACATTGGTCAACTTGGGATAAGCTATGCTTATCTAAAGAGGAAGGGGGAATATGATTCAGGATGATCCATGAATTTAACCTGGCATTGTTAGCTAAGCAGTTGTGGAGATTGGCACAACATCCAGACTCCCTGGTAGCTCGAGTTATGAGAGATCGGTATTATCGACTAAGTTCGCCTTCTATGATGTGAAAGTATGGGAGGACCCTTGGATTCCCACAATCCCAGCGAGGCCAGCGTCTTCATCTGCTCCGGTTTTGCATCCGAACATGAGAGTGAGTGATCTTATTAACCAAGAAACAAAGTCTTGGGATCTGGAACGGCTGGCGAATTAGGTTGATGCTTCTGACGTACCTCTGATAAGAAGTATGGCTATTAGTTCAACACATCGTAGAGACACGCATTGCTGGAGCTATACGAGGAGTGGTCAGTACACAATTAAGTCTGGTTATTGGGTTGCTAGAAATATATTGATGAAGGAGGACGATAATATAGTGGGCGAGCCTAGTATTACAAAACTTCAAGCACAAGTCTGGAAGGTTAAAGCTCCCCGAAGATGTGTCATCTTATGTGGCAGATTATAACAGGTCACGTGTCTGTTACGAGTGATCATAAGATGTGACAACTTTTGTCCATGGTGCGGAGAACCGGAAGAAACAGTTGCACATGCAATTTTCCAATGCCCACCTGTACTACAGGTGTGGGTTTTATCATCTATACCAACC
Source organism: Eruca vesicaria subsp. sativa (assembly GCA_932364175.1). Lineage (NCBI taxonomy): Eukaryota > Viridiplantae > Streptophyta > Magnoliopsida > Brassicales > Brassicaceae > Eruca > Eruca vesicaria. The sequence goes on from CAKOAT010078488.1 coordinate 296,206, forward strand.
AGCTCTACTTTATTTCCACTGCCGAGCACATATGCAAACATGGATTATCTATTTTGGAGAAAGAAAGCCATAATGGAGCCAGAATTAGACAGGGCCCTTATACCTGGCTAATATGGTACATTTGGAAGGCTCAGAATGACAAGTTGTTACGAGGGATTGATAGAGATCCTCTGGAACTAGCCCAGTATGCGGAGAGTGAGTGTCTTGCATGGTTCCAAGCTAATGAACAGGAAATTGTGCCATCACAAGGAAACATAGAGGGTCAAAGCCAGGTCATAAGCCTGAAAGATATATGTATGGTAGATGGTTCTTGGACCGCTACAGATCAATTCTCAGGTTGTGGTTGGGATTGGAAGGATAACATGGGGAATAGTAAGTTGTTGGGCATGCGTAATGTTAGTAGAGTGGAGTCGGCTTTGCACTTTGAGCTGGAAGCACTGCGGTGGGTAATGGAGAATATGCTTCAACATTCGCCATGTCAGAGCTTTAGGACGGATTATAAGGAATTGATAGCGATGCTCACAAAACCCCATGAATGGCCAAGCTTTTCGACGGAACTGGAGAGGCTGTTGACGCTGCGGATTTGCTTCCCAGATTTCAAAAAAAAATTATGTTCCTCGATCTCAAAATGTTGTGTCCGATTCTTTAGCTAAGACAGCTCGATATTTCTATCGTGATCTGATGTTTGTTGGTTGTTCTATTCCGGTCTAGATTCACAGACCACCTCAAGCTTGAGTAATATATCAGCCTTTCGTTGTCAAAAAAAAAAAAAATAGAATCGTGATCTTAAATGTATTTTTTGCTTATTAAAAGGAAAAAAATGTTAAAAAATGAAAAACAATGCAGCATTCAAAAAAAAAAACTTATCTCATCAATATGTTCTGCATTTTATTATGCGATCCCCACTGCTATCTCTTATATATTAATCTTAGAGCATTACAACATATTTTGGTAACCACGTGTATCATTACGTTGATTTTTAGAATGTTTAGAAAAATAAGTTGGCCCATCTTAATATATATTATACTTTTTACTAAACTAACACTATGCAATTAATTGGTAGTGTATAAAAGAATATTCTCCATTATTTCTTTATATAAAAGTTACAGAATTATCTAATATGGTTAACAAATATATGATAATTAATAATTTTGAATATAAAGATTTGATAACATTTTTCTATCTTCCATCATTTTTTATTTTTTATTCTTAAAATAAATTAAAAAATCATATTAATAATATAATAAAAATTAGATTTTTTCTTATATGCTATATTTTGTTTTTTTAAATGATTATAAATTACTTAAATTGTTAAAAGTCAACATTGAAATTTTTGTGATCAGGGATTTAACTTGATGATAGGAGTTTTCAAGGTTCCTAAGACAAATGTGTAGTATAAGAGATTGTCGAACCAGTTCTGAGGGATTTTAAAGCATTGAGAATGCAAGTACTAGCTTAATCTAAGTGCAATCGAATAATTGATGGTTTTGAACTATAACTAAGAATAAGAAAAGCGATAATTAAAACAACTTCTTTGATTAAGAGAAAGGAGAACTCATGGGTATAGGGATTAGATCTTGGGTGATCAAGTTTCGAACTAAGGATTGCAAGCGATCAATTAAACTATCAACCTTAAGCCTAGACACAATTCTAAACAAGCTCTATGTCTAGATGAATGTTCATTTGCTAACATATCTCAAACATCAAATGTCTTTGGTTGAATAATATGAAAGCAATCATATCTAACAAGTCTATTAGCTATCTTAGCACCTTTAACAACAAATGTCTTTGGCAAAGTATACTAAAAGTCTAGGAGAGTTGTCTCATGCATTTCATCGAATACCTTTTGGGTGGGAAATGCCTATTGATCAACTTTTGAGTGGTTAACTCAGAAGATGCATTACGAATACTCTACTAGCAAGGAACAAGAATGATCTACACTAAAACAAACTAGAACTAACCTAATCACCTTTAATCTCCCTAACCCATGAATTCAAAAGGTGATTTACTCACTAATCATCATGATTTCTCTTAAACCTATGTTAGATTCAAGCTTAATCATGTACATGATGAAATAGAAAAGTAAAAAAAAGGTTTTTCAATGGTCTCTCTTCAAGAACAAAAATGATCTGCCTGGTAGGCTACAAAAAGTACTTAAAATTAGGTTTTTCCAATTCAAAACATAAAAAACGAAATTGCAAAAAGGTCCTCAAAACAAGTATTTTTCGTCCAAACATAAGCGCACAGCGGGGTCACAACCCCGCTGCCACAACCCCGCTGTGGGGTGTTGTCTTAGCCGAGCGCCCCCCCTGACTCCGCCCCGGGGGTCCGCTATGGTCTGGGCCAACCCCCTGACCCCGCTGCCATGACCCCCCTCCAGGATACCCGAACATGATGGATATGCCTCTGGTAAATTGGTCATAACTCCTTCATTACATCTTCAAATGACTTGAAACCACTTCCATTAGAAAGCTAACTCAATTTTCTATGTCTCCACAAAATCTTAGTAACAGAAGATTTCTTTAAAGACTCCATCCATGCTCATCTTTCAGCCCCTTTTGGATCACAATGCTCCTAAACATCTCAAACCACTCCATGGCACATTCCAACACCTAATAAGGACAATGAATGCAAAATGCAACCTAGACATGGCTAAATCATAATCTATATGATGAAAATGCTCATGGATGAATGGGTAAAACAATGCAAATATGCAAGATACATAACTTTTTGTTATAACAAAATACAAATGATCATAAAATCATATAAATATGAAATCTTTTAATATATTCATAATATATATAGACATGTTAATTTCAAAATTTGCTTTGAGTATGAAGCATCGTTTAATAAATATTCATATAACTAAAAATAATATTTGTTATAGTAAATATAAAAATGTTAGTTAAATCATATGAGTACAAACTTCAATTAAAAAAAACTATTCATACTAAAATATATTATATAATTTTGTTAATACCATTTAAGTTTAATTATATACCATATAAAACAAATAAGTAATTATTTTTATTTTTTACCAACGAAACAATATTGAAAATACAATGAGGGATGATTTTTATTTATATGTGATGTTAGGAGTTTTCGAGGCTCCTAAAGCAAATGTTGTAGTATAGATGATTGTCGAACCAGTTCTGAGGGATTTAAAAGCACCGAGAATACAAGTACTAGCTTAATCTAAGTGCGATCATGTGATTGATTGGTTTTTAAGGTTAACTAAAACTAGAATGCAATAAAAGATATAACTTTGACAAAGAAGATAAAGGAG
>CAKOAT010078488.1:305509-338890 GCA_932364175.1 Eruca vesicaria subsp. sativa
CTCCATGATTCCTCTTAAACCCATATTGGATTTCAGATTAATCATGTAGAGAAATAGATAAGAAATCAACAAGAACACAATATGAAAGCAATGAAATCTCAATCCAAAAGAAGTTTTCTTCAAGAACAAAAGATAATCTGCCTCTGGAGGCTTACAACATACTTAAACTTAGGTTTTTCCAACACAAAACATAAAAAAACGAAATTGCAAAAAGGTCCTCGAAACACATTATTTTCGACCAAACATAGACGCGCAGCGGGGTCACAACCCCGCTGCCAAGACCCCGCTGCGAAGCCTCTTTCTTTTCTCTCGAATGCGAGCGACGTCCTGACTCCGCCCCGGGGGTCCGCTGTGGGCGTGGAGCGACCCCCCGACTCCGCTGCGTGACTCCGCTGCGGCGCTGTGGGAGTGGAGCGACCCCCTGACTCCGCCCCGTGGGTCCGCTGTGGGCGTGGAGCGACCCCCTGACTCCGCTGTGGATGCTCTGGCTCGCCAAATGACATCTTTGCACTCTCTTTTGGTACATAATTGATCCCAAACACCTCCAAGAACTCCATAGCATGTTCCACCACCTGAATAAGACAAATGAATGCAAAATGCAACCTAAGAATGCCTAAATCTAATCTATATGCTCAACATGAACAAGAATGCAAGGCTTAAACCAAGTAAATATGCAACATATCAATATGTTTACTTTAGTTTAACTATATACGTAATAGTTACTTAGTTCTCAATTATTCAATATACTTTTACTGCATATTACGTAAATGAACATAAAATAAATAATAATATGTATAAATGATTTATATACATAATTAATGTTCATTTCGCGCAAGTGCGGCTATCAAAAGTTATTTATTATTTCAAAAATACAATTTTTCATATTAAAGTGAGATGATGAATTTTAACATATGGGTGATACTATTAAAGCCAATGTGAAAAAGGTTTTTAAAAAATTATTTTCATGGATTTGTTGTGTTTGTAAATTGTTTTCATGGATTTGTTGTGTTTGTACAGATTCTAAATTGTTTTCATGGATTTGTTGTGTTTGTAATAATAATATACTCATTTGTGATCTTCTCCTTTGTGCAGTTACATCGGGGATGAGTGTTCAGGAGCACGCAGGGAATGACAAGTCTTGTGTATGGCACGCTCGTGATTTCTCTGATGGGGAGCTCAAGGATGAGCTTTTCTGTATCCGCTTTGCCTCTGTTGAGAGTGAGTCTCACATTTATCTATTCTCTATTTTTTTGCTCGGTTTATTCGTTGGAACTCATTTTGTGTAGCACTGACGTTTCTCGTTTCATGTGAATATGGTCATTGTGGCATCCTTTGTATCAGCTTGAACCTTATGTTTTGATCCTTGTTTGGAATCTAGGCTGCATTTCTTCACTTATTAGCTTAGAAGATCACATGAGTATGTAGAACCTAGTGCTATTGGCATTTAACTGCATGTTTTGTATTTCCTCTGAACACATATTTTAACCAGTTAAAGCATCTTCAATGTTAATGATTTTTTTTCCTTTTAAAATTGATTAATTCCATAATGGAGTTGATTTTTACTCCAAATCCTACTTCATTTAGAGTGAAAAATGGAGTAATCTCATTTTTAGTCTATTGTAGAGTGTAAATTAGGGTAAGGTTGGAAAATATATTGTTTCGAAATTCGTTTTAAGTGAAAAATGGAGTGGGGGTTGGAGACTTTTACACATGTTAGTTGCTTGATTAAATCTCTCTTAGAGCATATCCAACCCCACGTCATTTTCTACTACAAAATAAAAATTTGGGATCAAACCTTATCCAACCAACCCCACTTCATTTTCTACTCCATATTATGGAAGTAAAATTAGGATTACTCCAATTTTCATTTGTTATTCTTTTTTCACTCTAAAATGGAGTATGGCTGGAGTGAAATTTGAAGGAGAAAATGAAGTAATACATTGGAAATACTCTTATAAAATTTATTACGCTAATCAGAACTCTTGGTAAGAGTATGATGTTTACCTGATGATAATCTTTTGATGGAGGCAGTCAATGTAGAGTTATTTGGGATTCTCTGTAGATTCAGAAGTTACCTATATAGCTTCATCTGCAAGGACGAAAGCAGTTCGTTCAGTGCTCTATTGTAATAACTAGCATCTCAATGTAGACTAGTTTTGAGTTGTATAGTATTGGAATCTTGTTTCTCTGAATATTATTTCATGTGATGTTTAATGTTTTGTGTTTCTCAAACGATTTACCGCTCTGTTGACCCGGTTAATGTCATTGTAGAGCTGCATAACTAATCAAGTCTTTATCTACTTTATCAGACTGCAAATTATTTATGGAAAAGTTCAAGGAAGTTTCCGAATCTGAAGAAGAGAAAGAAGAGAGCAAAGACGCCTCTGAGACCGCTGGTCTTCTTGAGAAGTTAACAGTGGAAGAGAAGGAGGAGAAACCAGTGGAGAAGGTAGCATCAGCAGAGGCTGAGAAAACTGTTGAAGAAAAGAAAACTGAAGACCCTGTGCCCTCAACTTGAGATGCATATGCATAGATACACAATACAAGGCCAGGTAATATACAGCCTGGTGTGTCTGAAATCCATCCAAGACCTGCCTTCCTTTTTTTTATAAATTTGATACATGTTTTATCAGTGTCATCATGTTCACTTACTGAGCCGCGTTGAGTATATATATGTTAGTGTCACAAGAGTATCACATGTGACATTTCCATATGAGAGAAGAGTTTTTCAGGTTTGTTTTGGGATTCGTCAGCTGGAAAAATATCCCTTTGTTTATTATTGTTTTTGGAAACAGTGTGGAGTAGTCAGAACATGCTCCATTTTTATTCTACAAAATATATGCATTGGATTTGTGTTTTTCTTTAAATTACAAGTCGTGTTGCATCACATTAGAGCCTTGCATCTCGAGAAAGAAGCCTAGCTTGAGTTTAGTTCATTCATCTGATAAAATAATGGCGAGAGATAGACAGCTGTGATAAAACCGAGTTACTTGATTGGATCATAATGGACGGTTGTTACATGACCGGGTCCGATCATCCGACCGCTATTGGGGTCCTCAGAATTCGACTACTAGAGTATTCCCAATGGTTATTTGGATAAGACTCTTTGGCACAAACCTCTAAATTGTATAATGGTTATTTGTATTACAATGGGACAAATTACAATTCAGGTTCGGTCAAGTGTCACAGTAGTTGACCGGACCTACACATAGGTATTCTTGGAAGATTGTGGCACTGGCATTAATCGGACTTGGATCTGAAATTAGGAACGCCATTAATGCATGATGCTGATTCGTCGGCTGTAGACCTTTTAAACCCCATGGGACTTTATCTCTCTCCCTTTCGTACGTGCATACTCTTATATTCTGTTCATTGTGTGTTAATTTATTTCAAATACCACAAAATATCTAGGAGTTTTTGTAGGATTTTTCTTTGTAAATGATATCTTCTTAATTGGAATATGTATTTTAGTAATTGAAGAAGAATACTATTAAAGATTTGCGTTTGTAACGATGGGAACGTAGGCCCAAATTATACGTTATGTTATGTCTATCAAGTCTTCCCTGCCAACTCTTCCAGTATAATCTACTATTCCTGCCTAAACTTTCATGTTTGCAATTTGCAAAGTTTAAACTACACGTATATACTCATGTGATGATGTGAGAAGTTTGCTACAGTTATAACATTAGCAGATGGTTACGTGTAATCTATAGCAATTCACCATTTTAGGTCGTAATTAATCAGGAAGATGATTAATTACAAGTATGTTATGAAGCCACCTCTATCAATGACTAGAAAATATATTGTATTGAGTTCCAATTCTTTAATTAGTTGTTAAAGTGTTCAAGAACGTTCCCATGAGGTTTATAGGATCCGAGTGTATTGATTAAGGTATCCAAACTAGAAACTTCATAGAAACATCATACACAACTTTCAACACAATAACATCAATCAAAGGGACGCGTATGCACTTTCCTTCTTTTTTCTTTCTTTCTTTCTACTTTACTTTATAAAATTTAATAATTTGATTCTGTTCCTTTTTACTCACGCAATCATACTTTTCCATTCTCTTCTTTTATTTAGCCTTTGTTTGTTTTTGAGGGTGTAATTATTCCGATCCACTTTACATGCATGTACTTTGAGATTCATACTTTAAAGGATGGTACAGTTGGACCCCACAAAATGACAAGACACTTGAGAGATTTGTTTGTTGAGAAAGACGAGCGTCTGATATTATAATACTTAAAATCATTTCCTTAAATTCTTCCCAACCGTGTGCATGCATATGTCCTTATGTCTCTTTGATGTGAAATCTACATTATTGAAGTTTGAAGCAGCGATGCGAATACGACATAGGTAAAATGTTCACTCAAAAATTTACCAGCGTGATAACAACCATTTGATTACTCATTTACTATCCACATGCATTCTGAATACTACCCAAGCAAAATGTACAATCAACGTTGAATCAAGTAAACTTGAACCAACGTGTTCGGAGTACTCTTAACTTACCTCCCTATATATAATAGAATGTTAATACTACAGTATATACGTGTAAAATGATAGGCAGATCCTTTGTCAAAAAAAAATCTGATAGGGAAAATAGTTACAAACTTTTACAGCTAACGCAGCTGGAATTGATAATTAGAAATCATATTACTTTTAATAATATTTATTAAAAAAATAAACTATATAATTTAAATATCTATGACTATATAAAAAATATAAATTTTGGGGATTAAAATCAATGTTTATTGAATTTGGTCTAGATCTGACCCTGCCAACTAGATAAACTACTATTAGATTACTACTCATTCTGTCAACAATCATAATCTTCTGTTATATTATTGTGTGTTATAAGAGGTGATCGTTTCAAGCTTAACTTGTAAGGTTCATCTTGTCTAGATCTGGTAGATATGCAGTGCATTTCTTATAGTGAAAGTCAATATGATAAGTCTTCGACTAGCTGAATGGAAAAACAGGGGAACCACATGTTAAATAATCACTTGGAATAACATGAATCAACAAAGCAAGAGTAGTCCAGTGATAAGAGGAAACACATGAAATTAAGTTGTTGAATTTAAATCTCTCAAAAAACTAAGTTGTTATTGTTTGACCACATGAAAATGTGGTAATATCTTAGAATATCTTTAGTGGATAATCTCTCAACCTTAGTCTCTAGATAATATTATGCAGCATTCTTAAGACAATTTAATTTTGTATTAAAATTAAATATTTAAACTAAAATTACCACTTAAACAGAGACAAGTTTAAAAGCAGTATTTCCACATTTTGGAATTTTCTTCCTAAAGAAAAGCTTTATTATAAACTTGCTTCATCTTTCCTACTTTAATTTGTTTTTAATATTTATTTAGTTAAGAAACTTTTGGTATAACCAACCACTATAAGATATCCTTAGAGTATCATTAGTGGGTGATTTCTTAAAAATAATTTAACTGAATAATTAAAATTACTAAAAATAAATAGAATCTGTTAAATATGAGAAGGAAACGTTATTTTATAGTCTTTTGACTGTTGGTGAGAATACCTTCGGAGAAAAAACGCTTCTCTTACACTTATTATCCTCTCTCCTACTATTTTATATTTAACTAATTTTATGGTGAGATTTTTTTTGCAAAAAATGACCACTGCAGGTGTTCTTAGAATATCATTATCGGAATTTCTTAATCCAACTCAAAAATATAATTTAAAAAGAAAAGTAAGAGAGAAAAGATGAATAAAACAAGTAACATTTTTGAATAAAGTATTTATCCCTGTCCAAATTATATTAGTTAAAATATGCTCTAAACATTAAAATTAATTGTTAACATAAAACTAAAATAAATTATTGATAGAAATCTGGGAAGAAATTCTTTAAGAGATATTGCAAGTTAATCATGTTCTTAGATCATCTTTAGTGATAATTTCTCCATATAATTTTTAGGATAAAATAATAAAAATTATGAAATAAGGAAAGAGAATGATAAATTTGAAAAAACGTTTCTCTACAAACATATTTTCACTAACAATAGAGATACGTTTTTCATTATGTATCTTCGTTCTAATGATTAAGTCATTTTTATTTGGAAACATTTTAATAACAAAATTTTAAACATATGTGTGAGTTACTCTATAAAGAATCAGTCTAATGTTAATGCTCTTAGAGTATTTCAATGGGGATTCTTCCCACTAAAATTATTAAATATGTATTATATATGTGTATATATATATTATATAGAAGTAAGTATTTTTGGAAATTTTTTGTGGAACTCCATAAACAAAAACTCTTAAAATGAGATTTTAAGAACCTAACCTCACAAATATTTATACCTATATAATATATACTTATATATAATGTATATTTTAAGAGTTTCAATAAAAAGAATTTTCTGATGTCAAAAAAAAAAGAAAATTTCTATTGGAGATGTTCTTAAGCCTCGTAAAAGTCACTGAGCCAAATTAGTCACCAGTCTTATTTTCTTTAGATTAATTAAAATTCTGCCCTATACCTATCAAAAGAAATAACATAAACTGGTATTCATTATTTGAAAATCAGATAAATAATCCAGTTTCAAATTATTCCAAAATATCGCCATCGCGGTATCAAATCCAGTACCTTTCGAAGTCAGAGATGGACCAACCATCTAATATAGATTACTGAGTGATGATAAGTGACTGATAACTAATAAGACGTTTGAAATAGACGTATTATAATTTAGAAATAACAATATAAATGAAGGAAAATGAATGGTAATTGATAAAGTGAGAAAAACAGTATTATGCTCAATTAAACCGGAAGGGAACCTCCCAGTCCCAAATCCCAACTTTAAGAGTAACAAGTTGGTGGAGCCCCCGTAAGGGACTTTCACTCTTCTGTTTATTCATTTTCTTACATTTCACTCTCATATATCTTATTTTCTCTTAGACTATCTAGAATCATTTTAACACACAACATTCTCCGAATCATCTTTCTTTCTTCCACATCATTTTTTTATTTAGTAATTCAATATCTACTTATTTTTTATATTCTACAATAGTCTGTTTAATAAAATTCAAGACCCGAATCTACTATTTTATTTTTCATATTTTTATTTTGTTCTATATTTTTGTTTTTATGATTACATATTAATACTAATTATAGGTTGAAAATTAAATTACAATATTAAGGGCTACATAAATGATTAAAATTTTTCTGTTTTATTTTATAGTTTTAAAATATCAATTATTAAAGGTTTTTGTTGGTATCCATTTTTCACCAAAGATAGAAAAAATATAAAAATGAGAGTTTATGAGAAGTTAAAGATAAGTTCTTTCTGTGTCCAGATCTAAAGAAACAAATCTTTGTTTATAGAATATAAAAAATAATAAATTTTGATAAATTTTTTTTAAAAAATAATTTTATATACAATAGTTGAATCAAATAATATAGAAAAAAACAACACAAAAAAGCATAGACGCCCATTTTTTCTTCCTTCAGTAAGAAGCTGCCACGTCGACACTCTTCCACTTTACAACGAATTCAACTAGTTTAATAGTTTCAACTAGTTGAAAGCCTAGTTGAAAGCCACCTGATTTTGAACACACAATTCAACACTTCCATTACATTTTCTAACTGTTGAAATTTTATTTTCAACACTCCGTTGCACTTGGTCTTTATACATATTTAAAATTAATTATGTTTTTTCGATCAAAATTGCGACTAGTTCAGCTATACCAAATAACTCCTCGACTGTTGAAATTGTGACGTTTAGTGATACGTAAGTATCATATCACATAGCATTAATCTAACTGATATGTATCTTATTTTCTTTTGCTTATTTTTCCGACAACATTTTGTGTATTTGATGACTTTTTAAAATGTTCTGCATATATTATATGGTTGTGGCATATTAGTCATTTTAGAGTAAACATTTACTCTAGTTTATAAGTTATTCCATATTTCACTAAAAGATTATCAATCAAATGAAATGTTATTATATAATGTTTATTGTAATGTCCATGGTTAATTTTTTAAAGATGAATCTCCCACACCCACTCATTTGTCACGTGGACTTCACTTTATACGATGAACGATAGGCCTGAGCATTTTACCCGGATCCGAAAACCCGAACCGGAACCGACCCGAAAATACCGGACCCGAATCCGACCCGAAAATTTACAAGTACCTATTGGGTCTAAAATTCTTTTACCCGAATAGATCTGGACCCGAAAAGAACCGATCCGAATAGATCCGGACCCAAAAAGAACCGACCCGAATAGACCCGACCCGATAAGAACCGATTTGTACCCGACTTATAAACATGTATATCCAAAACTATTATTTATGTGTTATGTTTTATATATCTATACTATTTTATAATTTAGTTGAAATATATTTTGTTAACAATATTTTTTATTATTTGGAACATTTTTAAGTAATATAAAGTTTTAAAATGTAAAATTTAGAGTTTAAATTTTTTTTCTTTAATTATTAATAGTTTAAATTAAGTTATTTTATAAAATTCTAGATATATATATAAAAAATATTGATTGAATTTGAGTGAGTTTGAGCATATTATGTATTTTTTTAAAATTCTAAATACTCGGACCCGATCCGGACCCGATATGGATCCGAAAATTACGGGTATTTTACAGGTATTGGAATTATAGACCCGAACCGACCCGTAACCGACCCGAAAAATCATAGGTACCCATATGGGTCTAAATTTCCAAGACCCGAAAGACCCGGACCCGACAAGATCCGGCCCGAACCCGACCCGAGGACCCGGATGCCCAGGCCTAATGAACGGTGCACTAATCTTTCCAAGATTCAAAAGTGCAATCATTACATTACATTTCTCTATGTTTTGATCTCACTCACATGATATCATAAATCATTTCTCGATAAGTTACCTATCATTCCACTACACAAATTCAGTTACATTTAACTCTCAAGTTCTAAATGAATGTGTGACATGATGACATAGACAACCAAATAAATTCTCTTAAACTTTTCACATATATCAGATATCCGGATGTTACAATTCATCCATGCTCACATAACGTAACGTCCCCATTGCACACTATGACATGTCTCAAGATGCCTTTTGGATCAGAACCGAGATGGCTAACCAACTCTGATACTACTTGTAACACTTGATCACTCACGACTAGTGGACCTCCTACGCCCACTCACTCGGTATGTGGGTTTCCTTCCATGCTGTGGGCGGTGCATTGATTTTTTAGGTTCGAAAGTCTTGTTTAGGGACCCTCGAATTTCCACATGACCGATATATGGTGTTTTTGACATCTTGTATATATGTTTTCTTAATTGTTTTCAAGTTTTTATCGAGTCTTTCTAGTCTTTTTGAGTCATTACATGTTTGGAGTAGGTAAGGAGACCTTTGGAGAGACACATGAAGAAAAGAATAAATATTGGAAGTTTTCTGTCGCAGAGCATCCAAACGGAGTAATCCCTGCTTGCTCCCGAAACTTATGGAAACTTCTAATTAATTTCGGGATTTGCCCTAGTCTTTCTATTTTCTTCTTCCAGCCGCATGTGGCATAAAGAGATTCTATTCTGATTTTTTCCTAAGCAGACTACGCTATTCTACAGAGAAGAAACCATTAGAGATTTTGCACTTTTGTAAAGGGAGAAGGATATTCATCTCTCTCGTTTTAGAGAAGACCTCCTGAACCCTAACTCTCTTTTATTGCAGTACTATTTCATGTCTTCTTCTATTATGATCTCTGTGTTTTCTTTTGCTATGGCTTAGTAGTCAGATTTGTTAGTCTAGGGTTCTAGAGTGTTGATTCATGAACTGAACATAGATAAGCTTCATCTTTTTGTCTTCATTTATAACTGTTCTAAATGCTAATACTAATCTAATAACTTAGTGTTTGAATCTAGGTTTAACTTTTTATCATTAACCATGAATTAGGTTGCTAGATCTGTTATAAACGAGCATCATATCCCTGATTAGCGAGAGTAGATATCATGGTATTTTATGAATGTATTAGGTCTGCGCTTATTGTTTGCTGTCGAGACTTGATCTAAGCGAGAGCATAAGTGTCAAGGTCGCTCCGCAAAAGGAGCATACCTGCGAGAGAAGTGTGTTCTAGTTAAGAAATCTGAGTTCTAGGCTATTCTTAAGGAGCTTGAATAAACGAGCCTCATTAACCATGAATTAGGTTGCTAGATCTATTATAAACAAGCATCATATCCCTGATTAGCGAGAGTAGATATCAGGGTATTTTATGAATGTATTAGGTCTGTGCTTATTGTTTGCTGTCGAGCCTTGATCCAAGCGAGAGCATAAGTGTCAAGGTCGCTCCGCAAAAGGAGCATACCTGCGAGAGAAGTGTGTTATAGTTAAGAAATCTGAGTTCTAGGATATTCAAGGAGCTTGAATAATTGTTTGGTTCAGTATAATTAACACCCAATGAAGCACTCTAGGCTAGCATTCTTCTTCATCTTAAAACCTCAATCAAATCTGTTACTTGCTTGTTTTATTTTCTTACTTTAAAAATCCTTCATTGTCTTAGCTTAATATTGATCCTATAGAAATAAACTGTAAGATTTGGTCACTGTAGATTCGATCCTCAAGTACTACATCGAACCTCTTATTTGAGAGAGTAGCTTGAAGGTTAATTTGAGCATATCAATGACTTTGTTTTGCACTCACATAGTATCGTGAATCACTTCTCAATAAACCATTCATCCTTCCACTAATTCAGCTCAAACGTGTTTAACTATGAATTTTTAAACAGACGTGTGATGGAAAAAATAAGTGTATATTAGTAACATAGATAGCTAAATCAATTCTTTTAATCTTTTCACATATCTGAAATCGATATGTTATACATACTCTAAACACTCTTGAAGCAGAGATAAATTCACACACACTTTTACCCTAGATTTTTCTAGAGTAAATATCATTTACTCCACATTCATTTTATTTGTCTCACTTTTCATCAATCATTTTCATCTCTTTTTCACCTGCCTTCTATCACAATTACTTGTCCCTTTATCATAGTATAAATAATAAATTATGAATTTAATAATTTATTAGTTTATTTGTGTCTTTTTAATCCTTTTGTTACTTCTTTATCAATCAATTATTTTCATCTTTTTCCACCTGCCTTCTATCACAATTACTTGTCCCTTTATCATAGTATAAATAGTAAATTATGAATTCAAAAATTGATTAGTTTATTTGTGTATCTTTAATCTTTTGTTAGTTCTTTATCATTTTATTAGTGTGTATGATTATGATTTAGACCTAGTCAACCTTCCTTCAACACTGTTGGTTTCCATACTTAGAAGGTGGAACACCTCTAATGCAAGCATCCAGATTTGTGAGTAAAAAAATAATAGTCAACAATAGTATGTATAATTAAAGAAATTTTAACATAAAAACCCCTCAATTAATTTTGTTTTGGGTAAAAACTCCTAAAATAAGTATTTAATGAAAAAACCCCCCAACTAACTTTACTTAATGAATTAAAGCTTTGCCGGTCATAATTACCGGTACTACTGGTAAATCTTTAGTTAAGGGGTTTTAGAATTAAACATAAAAAATAAAAAATAAATAAAAAATAAAAATATAATAACCTTATCTAAAAATGCGTAATTTTAATTTTCAAAATTAGCATTTTAATTTTTTTTGTAAATATATGAGTGATTTCTTATCTTCTTAAAATGGATTTTAACTCTAAAATACTTCAACTAAGTTTGTTTTGGGTAAAAATCCCCAAACTAACAAGTAAACCTCCATATTAAGTAAACATAATTGAAGGGTTTTCCCATTAAAAATAACAAAGTAAAATTAGAACATTATCTAAAATTAGTAACTTAAATTCTTAAAATTAGCATTTTAAAAACTTTCAGTAAATATATGAGTTTGATTTATTTTAACATCAACATTATATATATATATAAAAAAATTAAAATTGTAAAACACCAAAATATAATAAAAATCATCTACAGATTTATTATTACATTTTTATTAGATAAGATATAATTTTTATTTTTTTTTCTTGTTTTTTATATTTATAACTTTTTGACAATTTTTTTTACAGGTAGATATTTATATAATTTTTGTTATATTTTATGGGTTTTTAAATTTTAAATTTATACATATATGGTGTTGATTTTAAAAGGATAACAGATCAGACTCATATATTTACAAAAATTTTTTTTTAAAAAATGATAGTTTTGAAAATTCAAATTACAAATTTTTAGATAATGTTATTATTATTATTTTATTTTGTTTTTAATGATAAAATCTCTAAACTAAAAATTTACCGGTAGTACTGGTAATTATGACCGGTGATGGTTTAATTCACTTAATAAAGTTAGTTTAGGGGTTATTTCGTTAAATACTTAATTTAGGGTTTTTTACCCAAAACAAACTTAGTTGAGGGGTTTTAGTATTAAAAATCCATAATTAAATAACCTAACATGTGTTCCATACATGGATTTTTTTAACATCTACAACAAAAAAAGGTTTGTGGAAAAAAAAACATCCTTTTTAATATAAAAAAAGTTTTTCAACAATTTTATGTTCATGCAGGCAGCGCGTGACAACATATGTGACATTTCGTTATGTAACAACTAGATCAACTGATAGATATATAACTTGCGGATTTTTCACGTAGGTAGATATTTTGTCAACATGATGATTCGTCTGAATATTCATGCTCCAACAAAAGAAACATTATCTTTTAAGGAAAGTAAAACCTCGGTCGTAGGATTTTTCTACTAGTTTGTCATTTACGTCACATTTTAAAATTAACTATCCATGAATATTCTTGTTTCCACGCATATATAATATGACCGAAAAGTATAATGTGTTTCTGTATAATATATATACATCACATAATATGAGACACGTTAGTTGTATAAGTCAAAACTCAGACTTATTCTGGTCTTCGCTTGATTATATATCTGACATGTTTTTAATTCTTCTCAACAACATGCTAGCTATCTCAGTTTCTTGTATCAAGGACAAAACAAGACTCGTGGAAACAAGGAAATCTAAAGGTAAGTGAACCAAATGAATCGAAGTTCTAGTTAATATCAACGTAATAATAAACTGACGTGGAATAATTAGGTTCATACCCCAAAAGGGTTGTTAATATACATGTTTAACCACATTTTTAATGCTTCAAATTTTAAAAATCAAGCTGCAATAACGAGGATTAAGACAGAGTTAGGTCTGCTTTCCGATTTCACACGAACGTCGCGTGAGATTTTAATTTAGAGTAAACAATTTACACACGCTATGCGTGCATGCTGAGACGCTGAGTATTGGTGAGAAAAATGCCAAAATGGTAGAAGAAAAGGATGAATGTTATTCTGTTTAAGTATTTAAGCATCCTCGATAAACAAGTTCTCGTTATTAAATAAAGATCCTAATAGCTGTGTAGTGTTTATATAATGTTTATTTGGAATTATTTTCTTGGCGACGTGTGGTATGCAAATAATCAATGCACTGTGCCGATAATATCTTGACATTATACAAATTTAAATAAAAATACATGTATTTTGTTCATACATTTCTGTCAGCTGGATGAGGAACCCGAAAGAAGAGAGAATTATTGGCGTTACCATTAAAGTATTGATAAAGATATCTTTAAGTATTTACAACTTCGGTGTAGTATTCAACTTCTTTGGTTCTTATCACTATGGTCCCAAGATTTGGTGCACCAGATGGCTGTATCTGGAGGCATCGATGCCACTTACGATAAAAGCAAAGGGTGAAGTAGTAGCTAATAAAGGTGCAGGACATCAATACCAAATATTCTGTTTAAAGAAACTTAGATATTGAGTGTTTTATATCTTCGTACTATAAGGCTTCGTTATATTCACTAAGAAAAAGAAAAGTATTTAGAAAATTTAAGAAGTGAATTAAACTAATTTTAAACAATCTTCGCAATTAATTATACTGGTTATGCAGATCTTTGATTCTTCGATGATAATATATTAGTTTGTTTAGAAAATGGCAGAGGATGGATAGATAAAATCATCTCTCCGAACATAAAAGATATGGACCAGAATCCCAATCCATGGGTTTCCTTGTTCTCATGCATTTGGTTTCCCATTTGTCGGACTCGGTCAATTTTGTTGGCCATCTTGGAATTTTATTACTAAACCAGGTAACTATTCAAATTAATCCAAAGTTTTTATTGGAGAATTTATATAGTTTTTATCAGATACTCTCTCCGTTTCAATAATGTATATTCTAGAGTTTTTATACTTATTACGAAAACACATAAAAGTTTGATAATAAATGTATTATTTTTTTTGTTTAGCTATTTCCTATGATTTTTAACCAATCAAAATTCAGTAAAAATAATTAATATCTTTGAAATTTGCAATTTTCCATTATTATTTACATTGAAAATGTAAAACATAAATCTTTTAGAAACAATTTTGTTTTTCTAAAACATTGATCATTCTGAAACGAAGAGAGTAAACTAATTTAGTATCTAATATTGATTACAAATTACAAACTTTTTGCTCCATTCGTTTCATATTAAGTGTCGTTGTACATAATTTTTTTTGTAACCAAATAAATCTCTTTTTTGTTTCCAATGTCAAATTTATTAACTTTATTATGTAATTTGTTTTGCTATTGATTAAAATGTAGTTATGTATATAGATAATTGTGTTTTTATATATAAAATATGTAAAATTAATTGTTTTTTTAATTCGTGTGTGCAACTCTAAAATGACATTACAATGAAACATAAAAGTATTTACTAGTGGATATTTAGGATGACTGTCTTTATATCTATTTATTTGTGTTTTGCCTGTGACAAAAATTGTAATTTTCAGTATTAATCTTTTCTATATTTTAGGTAATATTTAGTGTGAAACACGATGCTTTTCTTGTGATAAGCCTAAGAACGACCTTATATTTATACTACAAAAGATGATAAGCGTGTACTATCTAACCTAAACTCATTACAACCAAAACCATCATGCCATATGTTTTATAGTAGTATGCCTTAATATTAAAATTGAAAAAATACTTGAACTAAAACAGAATCAGTCGCAATAATTTGTAAAGTTATCATGCCTAAAAGCTAAAACATTAACAGTAAAACATAAATTATTAGGCTTTGTATATATTGACGGTAAACACATAGATTTTTAAAATTCACAATATTTGTTTCAAGTATTAAAATGAATATTATATGACCCAAATGACTACTAAAAATGTACAAAATTAAGTATGTAAATGAATTTATCTCCCTGTTCCATATGAGAGAAATAGTTTATAATGACAGACTGATTGACTATAGTCATCGGCAGAGGTATGGACTAACGTTTTTTTCTTACCTGAATCTTCACTCTAATAGAATCATGATCTTTTTTTTGGTCAAAAATAGAATCGTGATCTTAAATGTATTTTTTTTGCTTATTAAAAGGAAAAAAAAAACGTTAAAAAATGAAAAAAAATGCAGCATTCAAAAAAACTTATCTCATCAATATGTTCTGCATTTTATTATGCGATCCCCATTGCTATCCTTTATATATTAATCTTAGAGCATTACAACATATTTTGGTAGACACGTGTCATCATTACGTTGATTTTTAGAATCTTTAGAAAAATAAGTTGGTCCATCTCAATATATAGTATATTTTTTTACTAAACTAACTATGTAATTAATTGGTAGTGTATAAAAGAATACTTTTCATTATTTCTTTATATAAAAATTACGGAATTGTCTAATATGATTAACAAATATATGACAATTAATAATTTTGAATAATAAAGATTTGATAACAATTTCCTATCTTCCATCATTTTTAATTTTATATTCTTAAAATAAATTAAACAAGCATATTAATAATATAATAAAATTTTAGATTTTTTCTCATATGCTATATTTTGATTTTTTTAAATGATTATAAATTATTAAAATTGTTAAAAGTCAACATTGAAATTTTTGTGATCAGTGATTTAACTTTTTGTTATAGCAAAGTACAAATGATCATAAAATCATATAAATATGAAATATTTTAATATATTCAGAATATATATATATATAAAATACATAGACATGTTAATTTCAAAATTTACTTTGAGTAGGAAGCATCGGTTAATAAATATTCATATAAATAAAAATAATATTTGTTACAGTAAATATAAAAAGGTTAGTTAAATCATATGAGTACAAACTTCAATTAAAATATATTCATATTGAAATATATTACATAATTTAGTTAATATCATTTAAGTTTAGTTATATACCATATAAAACAAATAATTAATTATTTTTATTTTTTACCAACAAAACAATAGTTTAAATACAAAGATGATTTTTATTTATATGTTTACTCCAGTTTAACTATATACGTAATAGTTACTTAGTTCTCAATTATTCAATATAATTTTACTGTATAATACATAAATGAACATAAAATAAATAATAATATATATAAATGAATAATATACATAATTAATGTTCATTTTGCGTAAAAGCGGCTCTCAAAAGTTATTTATTATGTCAAAAATACAATTTTCATATTAAAGTGAGATGATGAATTTTAACATCTGGATGATACTATTAAAATCCAAGGTAATTTTTTTTTTATAAAAAATCAATAAAATCAATAAACATTATCCTACTTATCAACCTTTTATTAACAATTAAATTTATCACACGATAGTTGAACAATCAAAATTAGTATTTAATGATTATTAATATATAAATTTCTTCCTGCGTATATATGCGGATTATGACCTAGTAAAATAGTATAACAGTAGACCACTATCATACTAATTTTACAATAAATAAGCAATTAACTTGTAATAAATATCAAGGTTAAACATTGCAAATAGTAATTAATATTACACCCCATCATTAGCTGTCTTGTTACAGAGGTAGGTGATGTAGTTATTCTATTGAACAAAATTACTGTTCCAGTTAGTTGTTTGGCCCCAATAGAACTTTACTTATATATATATATATATATATATATATATATAACCGTGCTATTATTCATAATAATATCTTAAAATAATGATAAATCATACTCCTGAAATAATGATATTTAAAATTATTTAATAAAAATGTACTATATTATAAGACAGTGTTAGGAATGATTATTTAGAGAAATGACAAAATAACGAAAAACTTTTAACATAAATTTTTATATCTGAAAAGGAAAATAAGAATAAATGTTATAGTTTTTTAATTGGAAATAAGAAAAAGGAGAAAGAGCAAAGTATTAAATGTAAAAACCTGCAAAGTTTCTTCTTTGCACCAAATCACACACCACTCCTCTTCCTCTCTTTCCTCAAAGACTCGCTTACTTCTCTTTATTCACTTCCCAACTTCTCTCTCTCTCTCTCTTTCTCTTCACATTATTATATTCTCTCTGTTTCTCCTAATCTTTCTCCAAACTGAAAACAACACTTTGCTTACGACCATGAACCAATCACCCTCTCTAATCGAACAGGGAATCTCTCGACAGGTCTGTGTCCTCTGTTTTTATTCATGTTCTGTGTCTACTTGTTTTGATTCCTCTGTTCATTAAGAATTAAGACAAATCACTTCTGTCTCCCGTAATGATTTCTATTTCTTTAAAAAGATTCGTACTTTTCTTCTGGGTTTTCTGTTTTGGACACAATGCGAGTTTCAGTAAGAACTCATGTGGTCGAGATTTGATTTCGTATCAGGAAGATGAATAAGTGAAAGCAAAGTGTTTTAAATGTTTTTTTCTTCAATATTTATGAGTTTTTTTGGATTGTTTCACAAGTAGGACTGGTAGGTCCTCTTGCTTAACCATATTGACTTTGATATTTACCCAAAAAAATAAATAAATTAAGACGTGGACGTGTTTGTTGAAATTAGATAAGTTGTGAATTTGAAACTTCTAATTATGAGTGTTAATGTAAATTAGGCAGGAGACATAGGTTTGCAATATTTAAGGAAAAAAGATGAGTTGATTGAGCAGAACACTTTTATGTGAATTTTAAAAACTTTAGGTTATATAACTTAGAGATTATACTTGATAAGACTCATTCTTTTGTTATTGCTTTCTGAAATTTTTTATGTTTTCTGTATATACATAAAACCCAGTAATTAGAATTCATAAACTTTGTTTGTTAAATGTTTCAGCACTTGAAGACTGTGTCTTGTGCTAATGTTCTCACTTTGGCTTACCAAAGCCTTGGTGTGATCTATGGTGATCTTAGCACATCTCCTCTCTATGTCTACAAAACCACTTTCTCTGGGAAACTAAGTCTCCATGAAGACGATGAAGAGATCTTTGGAGTGTTCTCTTTCATCTTCTGGACTTTCACACTCATTGCTCTCTTCAAATACGTTTTCATTGTTCTATCAGCAGATGACAATGGAGAAGGTAAACATTAAGCCTCATGTCTCATGTCTGCTTATGTTTATTGGTATTTGATTAATTGATTGTTTTTTTTTTGAAGGTGGAACATTTGCGTTGTACTCGCTTCTCTGCAGGTATGCAAAGCTGAGTGTGTTACCAAATCATCAAGAAATGGATGAGGAACTATCAACATATGCAACGGGAAGCCCTGGAGAGACTCAGCAGAGCGCAGCTGTTAAATCCTTTTTTGAGAAACACCCTAAATCTCAAAAGGGTTTGTTGATCTTTGTGCTTTTAGGGACATGTATGGCCATTGGTGATAGTGTCCTCACTCCAACTATCTCAGGTTGCATTCTTGAAACTTTTAAGGCAGAGTCTTCTTCTTTAGATTCAATTATTTAATTCTAAACACTTTGTTTCTTGCAGTTCTTTCAGCTGTTTCTGGAGTCAAGCTCAAGATTCCACAACTTCACGAGAGTATGTCTGAATCTGTTTACTTACTTTGACAACAGATACATATAATAAAAACACTATAAATAAATGACATTGGTACTAAGCTAATTTATTCATTTATAAAGTTATTATATTTTAAAATCAATATTTTTAAAAAATATGTTTTAGAAAATGACAAATATTAGTTAAACTTTATAGATTAATTAATTTATAGAATTTCTACTGGATATATCAAAAGCTTATGTCTTCTTTTTCAATTTTACAGATTATGTTGTGATCATCTCTTGTATCATCTTGGTGGTGATATTCTCAGTCCAGCGTTTTGGTACTCATAGAGTCGCCTTCATTTTTGCTCCAATCTCCACTGCTTGGCTTCTCTCAATCAGTAGCATTGGAGTTTACAACACTATCAAATGGAACCCTCATATAGTCTCTGCGCTTTCACCGGTTTACATGTATAAGTTCCTAAGAAACACCGGTGTAGAAGGGTGGGTTTCACTTGGAGGCGTTGTTCTTTCAATCACTGGTAAGAAACCAAAGATCATTTAATTTAATCATATCATCAAATATTATACTGTGTTTATTCTCCTTAGGTGTTGAGACTATGTTTGCTGACTTAGGCCACTTCTCTTCTCTTTCCATAAAGGTAAGGCTTTTAAACTTTATAAGATATGCTTTCAAATGAAAACATTCTTCTTTTTAGTAACGCAAAGTGAAAATCAGGTGGCTTTCTCCTTCTTTGTATACCCTTGTTTGATTCTTGCATACATGGGTGAAGCTGCCTTTCTATCTAAACACCATGAAGACATTCAGAGAAGCTTTTACAAAGCAATACCAGGTACACAACAAAACAAATCTTGTTCAACTGTTTAGTGTTTGGATCAGTAGTCATCAGTTTGTAAACTACAAGTTTTGTTTGCAGAGCCTGTGTTTTGGCCAGTGTTCATCATAGCTACATGTGCTGCTGTGATTGGAAGCCAAGCTGTCATATCAGCAACGTTTTCAATCATAAGTCAATGTTGTGCGCTCGATTGCTTTCCACGTGTCAAGATCATTCACACTTCAAGCAAAATCCATGGACAGATCTACATCCCTGAAGTTAACTGGATGCTAATGTGTCTTTGCTTGGCAGTCACGATAGGGTTAAGAGACACTAACATGATAGGCCATGCATACGGTAAACAAAAGATCATCATCATTAACATAAAACTTTCAAAATGTTTTTTATAATCTTTTTTTTTTTGCTATTCCCTGCAGGACTTGCTGTGACATCTGTGATGCTTGTGACCACATGTTTGATGAGTTTAGTGATGACAATCGTCTGGAAATATAGAACCATTACAGTTCTCGCTTTCTTGTTCTGTTTCGGTTCCATAGAGCTTCTCTACTTCTCCTCATGCGCCTACAAAATACCTGAAGGTGGTTGGATCCCTATCCTCCTCTCCTTGACATTCATGTCCGTGATGTTCATCTGGAACTACGGAACTACAAAGAAGCATGAGTTCGACATTGAGAACAAGGTCTCAATAGACAGGATAGTGGCCTTAGGACCGAGTATCGGAATGGTGAGAGTTCCAGGGATAGGACTTGTCTACACAAACTTAGTGACAGGAGTTCCTGCGGTTTTCGGACATTTCGTGACCAACTTGCCAGCCTTTCACAAGATTCTTGTCTTTGTATGTGTTAAGTCAGTTCAGGTTCCTTACATTGGAGAAGAAGAGAGGTTTGTGATAAGCAGAGTTGGTCCTAAAGAGTATGGAATGTTTAGGAGTGTGGTTAGGTATGGTTACAGAGATGTTCCAAGGGAGATGTATGATTTCGAAAACCGGTTAGTGTCTGCTATTGTGGAGTTTGTTGAAACTGAACCGGGAACTCAAGAAGAAGAGTTTAGTAACTTGAGGTTGAGAAAGGAAGAAAGTTTGGAGATAATGGAAGCTAAAGAAGCAGGAGTAACATATATCTTGGGACAATCTTACGCAAAGGCGAAGCAGTCTTCTTCCGTGTTGAAGAAGTTAGCGGTTGATGTTGTGTTTGCGTTTATGAGCACAAACTGTAGAGGAACAGATGTTGTGCTTAATGTTCCTCATACTTCTCTGCTTGAAGTTGGAATGGTTTATTACGTCTAAAAATATCAAAATATAGTACATAGTAGTAGAGAGATCTAACTTGTTTAACATAGAAGTTAGATGCTGGATAATGTGTAAATATACTTAAAGATGTGGAATAGTTTATGTTATAAAAGTAAAATAATATTCATAATGTTTTTAACATATTTTATAGAATCATAGTTACTTTGGTATATGACATTTTTTTTAGTTTGCTTCTAAGCCCAGAGAGCAAGAAGTGACATAGAAGCAGAACCCAAGACCAAGGCAACAAAACAAAGCTTCTTCAGCTTAGAACCTGATGCATCAGCCGTAGTCAACATCTTGTTATGGAAGAAATCCAATGCTATTAGGTCAACTAAAGCCATGTATATTAGTATCCCTGAGGATAGTGATCCCAATAAACCCTCCATTATCAATGCATTTGGGTTCTGGTCATCGTAACCGGTCGCTGCGAAAATCATCATCCCGAGTACTATTCCGAGAGGTGTTGTTACTGCGAACATCAAGCACATGTAGACCACTGTCCCTGCCTTAAACCCCGCCTGCATTATAAAAAAAAAACAAAACCGACCATAAGTTCCATAACCTTTTATTTTGCTTAGGTTCATATATCAAATCGCATAATCGTAAATAGTTAATCTTGCCACTTCGAATTATATGAAGATTTAATTATTTTAGTCGTTTACTTTCTCTTCGATTAGGATTTTGGATCAAGTAGTTTTGAAGAGTTGGTATAGTGGCTAAAATGAATTTTAGAGGTCACATATTCAAAAGTTATGGTGGGAAGGGTTCTCCCTAGAAAGTTAAATTATAATAATGTGGACTTCGTCCTAGAGAATATACAGGTCTACTAAACCATAATCTCTTAAATCATTAAAAAACCGGAATGTGTTTAGAATGTTGACATTCTATGAAATGCAAAAATGTCAACATCTACATAACTATCTAATCATATACTTATTCGAGTTTCTCTTTTTAAATAGTAAGTTTTAGAAGTCAGCAGACTCAGTACTAGGCTACTAGCACACATATATTTTCTTGGCGTATTTAATTTTATCCTAATAATTTCAACTCTAGTACAATTTCGCATTAATTAAGAAAATAAACTGACCTGTGCGATGCAACCACCAAGGCCCAAGCCTTCAAAGATCTGATGAAACGAAAGAGCAGCGATTAAAGGTCTAATGGTACACTGATTCTGTGACATTCCCATGGTTACACCAATTATCACTGAATGAAATATAATCCCAATCTCAAGCACTTGTGACACTAATCTCTGTTTCATCTTCACAATTTCCTCCTCATTACTTTCTTGTATTTCCACATCACCCCCAAACTTTCCTTCTTTCATTTCCAAACCCCCAACGGGTATATACTCCATCCCTCCACCACCACCACCACCGTGTCCCATATGCTCACTCGCCGTTAAATCAACCAACAACGCCGTGATCACTCCGATCAACGTCACCAAACCGGCGAACGGAAAATCTTTCCACGGATGACGAGACGACACCTGGCAATCGGCGAGAGACTCAAACGCCTCCGGCAAAACGTGGACTAGCGACGTCGAGAGAATCACGCCGGCGGCGAAACATTTTATGACGAGGACGGCTTTGTCGTAGAGAGGCTTCCCTTGGAAGTAACGAGCGAGAAGGACAGGTGCAGAGATTCCTAAGACGCTTGTGAGGAAGATGACGAAGATGGAGATTAGCTTTAGATGAGCCGCTGCGTCTCCGTCTCTACATGCCGCTGCTCTGATCGCCGCCTCTGTTCCGGTAGCGCAAGAGGCCATGATTATGGACGAAGAAGACGAGGGAGGGAGGGAGAGAAAAAGGGTTAGAAGTTAGAAGAGGCTAGTGCTCGGACCACGATTGTTAAATTGGTAAGAAGTCTTTTTGTAGGACCCACTTACCACGTCAAAACTGTTAAAGAAAGTGCGTTGTTGTGTAAGACTTCCATTTTCCTAATTGCATATTTTTTAGAAAGGAAATAAAATTATCTTTCTTTCTTTTCTTTTTTTTTTTTAACCATAAAAGCTTTTATTAAACTAAATCGTGAAGCTTTTATTAAACTAAAATTATGTTTCTTTCTTGTTTTTTTTATTGTATATATTGTATTGCCTTTTGTTTCCATCGTGTTTTCTCTTTTGCTTTCTGGGTAGAAGAAAACGAACTTGGAAACAACCAAGAAGAGGAAAATGACGATGACATTTGAGATAACTTGTAATCTGCACTAAGTTCTAATTATCGTGGGCTTTTTTAAAGCATGTTGTGGCTGAGCCCATAACTTTTGTGTTCGACTACGAAGTGTTTTTTCTCTTTCATATTTCTATGGACTTCTTCTTTCCAACCAATGAGTTTAACTTTAAGCCCAATAATGATTATCAATTTTGCGTCTGCACTAAAGCAAAAAAAATAAAAAAACTCAACTTTGTAAATTATATATATATATATATATATATATATTCTGTTTTTGCAAATTATATTGTTCTGCCCACTGCCTCTTACTAAGAGGTTTCAAAGAATAATACTGTCTCAAAATCAAGTCTGGCCTGACCATTCTTTTTATTGAAGAAACTAAACTTGCATTTAACTTAGAAGAGCTTAAACTCCATCAAAAAGATACAACAAGACTAAATGAGCCAAACAAACCAATATACTAACAAAATAAAAGAGAAAAATTATACAAATTATATAAAAAACAATCACAATGATTTCACAAACTTCTTGAAAAATCACGTCAAATGTAATCTGAATGGCCACAAACACTGCATCAAAAAAAGAGAAGAACATTCACTGGGAGTAAGATCGTTGCCATACGAGCAAACTTTTTCTTCCAATTCACTCTATACATGAAAAAAACTTGTTTCAAACAAGAGACAATCGGGACATCAATACCCGCCATAACCATATTCATCAGACCATATATAACCATGAGTTTCTCTCCCAACTACCACCTATAAGAGACATACAAAATTTATAGTACCAAACGCCGAACTAAATAAAATAAGAGAACTTGATACTGCAGTAAGATATCGTACCAAAACGACATAAAAGCCACTAAAGAGAACAAAGACTGAACCAAAGGAAACCAAGTCCATTAGCTCATCAACAACTAAAACCAGGATCCACAATTATAATGTCACCCACACAAATAGCATTCCATCACATTCACAGAAGCAGATAAAAAGGAGCTAAGGTGAATTTGGAAGACCATAAGGGGGACGGGGAAAAGGTTGGGACACGATCTGGAGGACCATCATGACTAATAATCACCATCAATTCAAGGGTCGGTTTAATTCCTATTTTTTGTTTCGTTTCGGTAAGGGATATATATAAGAGCCAAATAAAATTTAGTTCAGATCAGTTCAAACAAGTCTTGGTTTGGTTATGATCATATAACATAACTAATAACCAACCAATAATATATTCAGTTCAAATCAAATCATATATTTTGATTCAAAATCATATCTAATTTCCAAAAAAAATCCGAAAGTACGTAGTTTTAAATAATTGTGAGCTATATGAACTAATTAAACAATATCCTAAATTCTCAACTTTTGATAAAATTTAGTTCAGTTGTGGATAGTTATACTCAGTAATCTTTCCAAAAATTGTGTATTTTGGTGATTTTGAATATTTCATTTATTTCGATATAAATATAACTAATATCTATAGCTATCTATATTATTATTAGAGAAGTACATTTGTTTAGTTGTCAACTTCTCAATGATTTTAGGTAATTTTTTTTATTTGTCATATTTTTATGATTTTGACTAATGATTAATTATTACTCTTAATGAATAATTACATTTATTAATATATAATTAACTTAATATTTAATTATCACTAAATATTTAAAAGACATTAGTGTTTTAAGTTTATGTTACGTGATAAAAAAAATATTTACATTACGATAAAAACTTGTATATATAAAGAGTTTATTGTTTAATTTTTATTAAATATTTTTAATATTAAATATTATATATTATTAAATATTAATTTATTTTTATTTTATTTCAACTATGTATTTATTTTAAAATATTTGTAAAATTATTATGTCCGCATGTGCGGACAAAACACCTAGTACACTTGTATTTATTCGAATAGACATTTGATTTTGGTCCAACTGTTTTCAAGCAAATAACTATCGCCTGTTTATGTTTATGACTATCCAATTTGGTTTAATATCCTGATCTTCTATTTTAGTTTAATTAATTTTTTTTCTTTTGGTTTCAGATAATTTGCCTAGATATAACATTAATAATAAAAATCGTAGAAAAATAAATACTAAGGACAAACAATTAGATTAATCGTGATATTTGATATATACCCGTTCTTGGTTGGTGGTCGATATATTCAAACAGATAATACATTTTTACAATGTAAACACAATATTGTGAGACTGGCTTTCTGGTACTTGATTGACTCTGTAAAAACGTGCCCAACCTAATATGTCTGTAAAGTCAAAATATTGTGTAGCATATGTGAATTTTGGTATTTCTACAGTACATTCTCGTAAACATATGTTTTTTAATTTAAAGGAAAATGATAAAAATGAGCCAATAATTGGTTCGACCAGATAAAGTACACTCAGCTTCCTTGTTCGGCAAGAGAACATCAACACCTAACTGTGAACTGTTTTATCCTTCTATGGCACTCAGATTATGACTATTGATTTGAAGCCTCCCACACCACACGGTGATTAATATTTCCTCACCGTAGAAAATAATTGATTACTGTCCATTGGTTGATCAGAATCTCCTTACACATGCTATCAAAACAGAAACATTAATGTATCAGATGGTTAGCTAATGAAATTGACATGTTCCTAACATGTAAAGTATATTGGCCTATATATTTTTATAACATAAAAACAAATCCAAATTTCTCCTATTTATTGGTACTGGAGAGTTACCTAATGAAATGAAAAGATGAAGGAAACTGGCTCGATTTCATTTGGGTTAGAAGAATCTACTAATCAATTATATGTCCACTAGTGACTAGTATACTTAGATTATATGATAGTGTGCTTTAAAGAACATATCAGCGAGGACTTAACGCAGTAGCTTAGGTTACTAAATTTTGTGTAAAAAGAAAAAGCTTAGGTTACCAAATCTATTTTTTTTTTAATTGGTAGGACCTTACAGCTGCATTAAGTTCGAGTGGTAGAGCATCTTCATGCTTTGTCAAGTCTGCAATTTCAAAAGAGAATAAACTTACTGAGATTCAATCACATCGACGTTTAATTGAAGGACATCACGACATGTAATTTAATATCAAATATCAGTCTCACTGAAATGAATTCTGCTTCAACTACTCTTTTTATTTTTTATTAACTCCAATAAATTCATAATCTCATTAAAATTAAAGATCGACATTTTTGTAGCACTACTGATTTTTTTCGTTGTCGTCATGCATATGTTATTGGATCGCTAGGAAATGAAAATTTAAGTGACTTACTATACCATGCCATGAATTAAACACATAGTCCAAATAATAAATATTTGAGTACCCACCGTATCATCTTTGAATTTATACTAATGTAAAGTCATAAATGATGATGCGGAGAGTAAATTAAACTATGAAAAAAATTTACATATAACTTTTTCAAAAAAAAAAAAAATTACATATAATTAGAAAAAATTATGTGGAAAAAACTTAAATATATCGGCTACAACAAATTTGAGATCCAAATTTTAGCAAAAATAAAAACAAATTTGAGATAGTGTATATAAGGTTTACTCGAAACATTGATCTTATATTCTCCATTTAAAAAAGAATATGTAAAATATATGATCCCCAACTTACCAAAACAATTTTTTATTATTTATTCTGTTAAATTATTAATCATCCTCGGAATCTTAAGGTTAGTCCTGGGTTAACTAAGCTGTTAACGCCAACTGTGGATGTATGAACATGTTTTAAATACCACCACATATTGACATAAGAAATGAAAACGCAACTTCAAAAATCCCTTATATATTAATCCTGAAGCATTCATAAATACACAACCTTGGAGAGCATGCTTACGTGTCAAGCTTACAGAGCTTCTCAACCTTAATTTTTTAATGGACCAACTTTGCTAAGAATAAAATAATGTAACATTTAATTTTTTGCATTTAGGACTATATTATATAAACATTTTTAAGGGACTAACTATGATAGGTATAAAACAATATATTTTCTTTCCTTAAATAAAAACTACGGAATTACCTAATATGATTAACATATATATGTAATTAATGATTATGAATAATACATATTTTTGTGTGTTTAATTTTAAAATTTTAAAATAAATTAAAGATATCACATTAAATATATAATAAAAAATTAAATTTTTTCTTATAGGTTATATTTTTAATTTTTTAAAACGACCATAATTAACTAAAAATAGTAAAATCCCACATTGAAAATTTTATGATCAATGGTTTAACTTTGTTTTTTTCAAATAAGATACAAATTATCATAAATCATACGAATATGAAATATCATTAGTAGATATTCATATTATAAATATGTTAATTTAAAAATTTCAGTGAAAAGGTTTGAGATTAGTAAATACAAATTATAGTATTCGAAAGATTTTTGTAGTTTGTTTTATTTGCTTTTTTATAAAAATATCTTTTAGTTTGTTTAGATAATTTAGCTAATTTTAAATTAGATTTATTAATAGTTTAAATATTTTGAATTTTTTGTCAACTTTTAATGTTTAAAAAATATTTTTTGGGATAATTTCAGATATTGGTTACAATCCAATCTAAACTGAATTGAGAAGACCAAATCGAATCCAATCCGATAATTAGTAAAATTCAAATAAGATTTATGAGAATAATACCAAAATCTGAAAATACGTCTCAATCAAACCAAAACCGATGAAGTCTTAAACGTCCAGATCTGTGATGATTTAAGATACCAACATTTGTATTCATCATTTTATAATCGATAAATACTGTAGTATTGCAAAATATTAAAAACCATTTAATGAATAACTATTGGTATAAAAATTTCACCCCGCGCATGCGCGCGGGATATCATCTAGTATTTAATTATAGTCAAGCCAGTAAGAGTAAACACATATGTAAATGTTTATAAATTTGTGCGAGATTTATGAATGTATCACATGGAGTAATTCGACTTATCAGGGAATGAGTTACACTTATCTTTAAAATAAAGGACAGCCAATCAATAAATATTTGGTTCTAAACCTAATAAAAAGGGAACATAAAGGACCGCATAACCGGCACGACCAATCTCCTTCGTATTAATTTCATACAATATTGAGATATCTCATTACAAAATTTTCTGATTACAATCTGATTTAGACCAAAATGTATTCATTAAATAAAATACAAATGGAAAATGACTATTCTTTAACTACTTTACAGCTCTCAAACTAGATAGGAAGACTGCCAAGGACAACAAATGGTGGCACCTACTTGAGGAAATCTTTTTCAGATTTTATATGCAGAACGATGATTTACCTAAACATTCATACCTTTGTTCTCGAATTAAGACAAAAATAATTAACTAACTAGGGTCCACTTCGTCGCTATGTCATGCGCCAAACAAAACTCAAACCCCACAACATGTCTTGGGTTCATAGATTAATGATCTTAACGTTATGTGAGTCAGTGGATGATTTGGTTGTGTTTTGTTGATTGATGACCGTTAATTTTGTACGGTTTCGACAGTTAGGCATTTAGCGGTTGACATTCAAGAGAGTTTAGAATAAAACCTGTCAAGGCTAAATATGAATTATTGGTGTATGACTCCCAAAATTTAAAAATAATTTACATAAAATAGACCCTCCGATGAAGTGAAGACATGGTCAATCAATATTACGTAAGAACATAATCAAGAAAAATGAATGAAAAACTTATCAAGCAGAAAATATAACTACACCAAACAGTATATATATCAAGTCATTATAATCTACGAAATAACGAAATGATTCCAATTTTTTTTCCTATTTCGGTAAGTTATATATCAGCCAAACATGTAATCAATGTTTCTTGCTAGCTTAATTACACATCTCTTGGATCTACAAAGAGAGAACGTGACTTAGAACTCAACAACATTTCGGTAAAGTCACTCAAACCTGTCGTATTCTCTTCACGTTTCAACGGTTTGATGCACCAAGTGTCATCCTCACACGAAAGCATTTTCCAATGCGGAACACATCTCCTCACAGAATCATTACTACTGCCGTTACTTTCTCCGTCGACCTCTACCACCACGACCTTACACGCACCACCGTCATCTGAAGCAGCCATGTTACTAACGTGCTCACACAAAGCCCTAACGAGTTTCCCACGTAACGGACCTTCTGCGTGAACACCGTAAATGAAGTAGAATCCAAACGGAGTAAACAGATCAGGCAACGCCGTTAAGCCCAAGAACGGCAAGAATCTACCGAAAAACTTGCAAACTTTGGTGAGAAAGACATAGCTCAAAGGAGCTTTGCCAATCCTAAGTTTGAATACTTTGCTACTATTCCATGCACTAAGTATTGCCCAACTTTTGATAGTGTCCTTGTTCTTGTAATAAGCTACCCATGTTCCTATATTTAACTTGTTCCGCAAGATTTTGACTATGTCGTCCGGGAAAAAATCTGTCTTTGATACTACGTGTTTCCGGTACCATGATGCAGCTTCTTTCACCTGTCAGTTACAGTTACAGAATAGACATTAAATGTCAATATTTCCCATGTGGGCGTACTTCAGTTTTGTCTTCTAGTTGCTTAAGCCCAAACTAATTTTCTAAATATAAAGATAAGTGACCATAAACTAATTTTCCTAGCTTTTTCAGAGCCGGCGATGAGATTTTTACATTTGAAAAATTAACTCAATTTATAAAATTAACGTTTTAAACTTTATATGGTCAGTTATAGTTTGAAATATTCGCATAGTTTAGATTTTATATAACTAATGAATGTGTAGTAAAATTACCTTTAGCTTCCTTATTTCAATGTCAGAAGGCAGTTTCAAACCTCTGGGGTTTACCGGATTGACCAGAATTGCCGGGTTTCTGAAGATGACATAGCCAAGTGTTCCAACGAAGAGACCGAGAGAGGCCTCGTTGTCCTTTTGGGTGGCCATGTAAGCATAGTCAGCATTGTGAGACATGAACCATTCCTCAAGCTTTGTCACTAGAATCGAACCAATGCCATGGCGTCGATATGATGGCATGACTCTGAGAGCAAGAACGTAACCCACAGTCACTGATTTATCTTGAAACTTAACTGGCTTTACAGACCCTTGTATGGAACCAACCAGTTTGTTCCGAACTTCTGCCACCTATTAAATAACGTACATAGTTTTGTTAAATTTATGTCAATCAAATACTTCACTTATTACAAAAATATAAGATGTATTTTAAATTGTCTAATACAACCTTAATTGTTTTCAAGCTAAGGAATACTTGTATTGCTTGATCTCTCTATTTTAATATAACCCATTTAGTAAAAACTATAAAATTGTCTGAACCTACGAATTTTAAGATAATACTTTTTAAAGTAAAAATATAATATCAAAACAAGGACTTTAAAAAATTTATAAATCAAATTAAAATATTACCCTTTTGTTGAAACGGAAATTAGAATATAAAATATTGTGCGTGAAATTCATTCTTTTTTTTCTGTATCAAGTTTTACTATTTTGAGACAAAAAAAAAAAAAAAGAACGGAACAGTCTCCGTATATATATTATCGTTTAGTTTTATATAAAACAAGGAATAACTAAGAGAAGAAAAAAATATTAAGAGAGGAAGTTAGAGCGGAGATTAACCAGCATAGTGAAGAGAGGAGTGTTCCGGATTCTGCAGATGGGATCGCCCAAAGTGTGTGTGAAGAGAAAAGTTTGGTCGTTACCAATCTCACAGCTTTTCTCCACACGTTCCATTTCAACTCTGTCCTTACGATCATTGTAGAATCTGATCACCACCTTTTCTTCATCTTCTTTCCCCCATTGCCCCACCATTTTCACACTCTCCCTCTCTCTCTCTCTATATATATATCTAAAATGATATGACAAGATCAGGTATACACAGTCCATACAAGGCGAAGACCCATCTGAATATCTGATGTTATATTGCGGGATATTATAGAGCTTGAAAACTTCACATTCAACTTTTTATTGGGGGGCAACGTCACGTTTATCTAATTAATGTGTCCTTACATAAGAACTGTGAGGCTATGACTTAGCTTTGCTATTAATCGTTTAGTTACAACTTACAACAAATTACGTGCCACCAGAATTTTGAGTTTACTAAATTGAAACCATCTATACTATTAAAAGAGAAAGAGTCTAAATAAATCTACTTAAAAAAGTTGTTTGGATATTTTCATTAGACTAACATTTTTTAGTCTTTTTTTATATTTCTCTAACTATATAAATACTTTACAATTTAAATGAACTCATTTATTACTTTCTATAAACTATTATAAAATTTCTCTAACAATAAATATTCATGATATTATAACTATGACACTTTTAATTAATTATAAGCAATCAATTATTAAATTTTGATATTACATTCTTAAACAAGAACTAAATGATTAATTTTATGATATATTAAAACTAAATGGGTCTAAACATTATAAGTTGGAGATTCAAAAAAAATTGGTCAAAAAATTGATTAAATAAGATATGTTTATTTATTTTACATGATATATTTTTCTTTAATTTAAAATATAAACTAGCCTACGATTTAAATATCAGATATGTTGAATATTTTAATAAAAATATTCAGGTAATTACTTGATTTGTCTAATTTGGATTAGAAATAGTATTTTAGGTTATTTAGTATTTAGATATTATATATAATTAATATTTCTAGGTATATAATTTATATATAAAAAATTTAAGTACACATTTGGTTATCGGTTCGATTTCTATTTTCAGATTCTAGAGACATGTGATATTATCGATTATTTATGAAATTTAGCTTAATTTAATTCCGTTTCAATTTTTTTAAATAAAAAAAAAATTAAGTATCCATTTTTGCATAATCGAAAAAATAGAAACCACACTTCTCAATGGGTTAATAACAATCTTTTGATTTTAAGATATCTTACCATATTCTTTTTATTAATTTTTACAAGACTGAAATAAAATAATAAAATAAATTTTAAATATTATAGATATCTAATAATAGACATAAATTCATTATATATTTGACTTTACGGTCAATAAAAATATAAGAAACCTGGGTCAAAATCTAAATTATTTCATCTAAAAGTTAATTTATTACGGCAAACTATTTAATTTACCTTAATTATATCAACCAAAAAAATCTAAACTGCATCTACTTATATTTTCTACCATGATTTTGGGAAACCTAAATTGATTACAAAAATTATTTCATATATTATCTTAACCTAAATTGACAACAACTCTCTTCTTTTACAAATACAAGCTATCTCGGACCTCTTTTACCATCAACTCAATCAAATTTAAAAACACCATCAAAACTCATTAAAGTATCTATTCCAAAATATTTGGCTTTACGATCAACAAAAAATACTCGCGCTTCTTAAGCGCGGATCAAAATCTAATATACATTAAACATCATACGTATAAATTTTCATATATTGTTTTGGCAAGTTTTTTAATGATTATACTTGACAAATTCTTTGAAGTTGTTGTTAATTCTTGACTCAAAATCTATATTATAATAGTTGAGTTTCAAGACTCCTCAACGCGCCACATCAGCATTAGGTGGGTCCCACTTTAAAAAATGTGAAAAGATGTCAAACATATGATTCGAACCCGGGTTATTAAGAAACAAACACTAACATTCATACCACTAAACTACAAGATAACTTGTACATTGATGGCCGGAACTAATATATATTTAGCCGGAAGCCTTTGCATCTATGGCCTCCTTTAAAGTTCGGGCCTGGAAGTGTATTATGAGTTTCATTTTTAATTGGGGTTCATCATATTATATGAAGAAAATCCTCAAATTTACAACAGTTACAGTTTCCCATATTGTAAACCGTTAATGTTTAAAATGAGTTAAGATTCCTTTCACCATCGTCTCATACATGTCTGAGTTATTGAGCTGCGTCGTGTGTCTGTTCGTAATCTACTTTTTTCACCGGTGAACTTTTCATCTCCCCATCTTACATCGCTTGATCATAAATATTCCTGATTTGTAGCCCCTCTGTAAATCATATATATATGATTCTCATCTTTGATGAACCCTATGTGCATCTCCACAAAACTTATCTATTCCTCTTAACTTTAACCATCTTCTAGAAAATGTCTCTCTCTCCTTCTCCAGTTCCTAAAACTAGCGTCACCGGCATCCGTCATGCAGCCTTCAAGTCTCTCTGTCATGTTAAAGTAAACATAAGCCATACCAACCAAATTAACATATAGAACCTCAAATCATTCAGTATGGGTTTTAGTAAACGAAACTAATAATAATAGAAATAAAGTCATACAACAAATTCAAACCTTCTTATTGCAGGTTCCGA
>CAKOAT010078488.1:338990-351327 GCA_932364175.1 Eruca vesicaria subsp. sativa
AAAGATGCCGAGGAGAAACAAAAAGGGCGAGTAAACAATCCAATTTCAGATCTAAATTGACACTCAAGACTCATCAAATTTCAAGTCCAATCATTTAAAACCCAGCTACTACATTTTCATTGTGTTCGAATATAATCCTATACGACTAAACTTTTTAATCTACCATTCCCATTTTTAAACTACCACAAAATATTTTTGACAAATATAAAAAAAATAACTATCTTAGTCATACATGTATATAATTATACGAAGCCTTAGCATTTATTAAACTACAGTTATATATTTTCAAAACATGTCATGGCACATTGAAAACAACAAACTATATTTCTTGTCGAATAACAAAATTATTTCTTCTTCGTTCCCATATTATAGTTGTATAGTAACAAATACCTATATTTGGTTACATATGGTTATTAACTCACTAATAACATTAAGATCCAATTAAATCGTAAATAAATGTAGAAATACGAACACATATAAATTCGTCAAACACTCTTATCTGTAAATAAAAACAAGTATTTACTCACTAATAAATATTGATCTCTAAACATTCCACACAACCCCTTAACAAACATGTTTCATCTTTTTCTCTTCAATCCATTAAACTATATTTCTTTGTATAATTTAATAAAATCTTAATTTTTCTTTAAACTAGTTGCATACTCCCCGCGCAAGCGCGGGGCCGGAATCATTATGTTTGCGTATATTTTTTTCGATTTAGTGGTTTAGTGGATTCTTCTAATGACACCAAATATTAATGAAATGGAAAGAATGTAGTAAGAGTGTAAAGTGAAAATATTGTATATCTAATGTGTTAAATGTTATTTATATGCGAAGTAAGGTTTATAGGAACAGTTAGGTTATAATATAGTTTTTAGTGTGTAAAAGTAGGTGTCTATTTTTTTTTTTTTACTGTAAATAGTTTTTATATCGTATGTCAAAACTTGATATAGTTCTATATTTATAGTATTTATATTTGTATTAAACGATTTATCAATTTAAAAATAACCTTAATTAAGTTAATATTCGTTGTTTAAGTTTCATTAGATAGGTTTTTATATATGGTTTTTTGTAAGTTTGGGTTTTGTTCATAAATG
Organism: Eruca vesicaria subsp. sativa; assembly: GCA_932364175.1. Classification (NCBI taxonomy): domain Eukaryota; kingdom Viridiplantae; phylum Streptophyta; class Magnoliopsida; order Brassicales; family Brassicaceae; genus Eruca; species Eruca vesicaria. The sequence goes on from CAKOAT010078488.1 coordinate 340,088, forward strand.
ATGGGGTATTTTTATCTACGGCGTCATCGAGGAATCCATTCGCCGAAGTCTAGAGTCGGTGGTGAGGAATGTTTTCAATGAAATTATAGTAGTTATTAAAATGTAAGAGTAATTACATATTCATTTAATAAATAACGAAAAATACTTAAATTTTGTTGTTTATTTTATTTTATTTTATTTTATTTCACATACAAATTTTTTGAAAATATATTAGGAATGAGTTAAATGTTATATATATACAAAGTAAGTTTATAGGAATAGTTAGGCTATAATATAGTTTTTAGTGTGTAAAAGTAGGTGTTTTGTTTTTGCTGTAAATATTTTTTATATCGTAGGTCAAAACTTGATACAATTCTATATTTATATTATTTATATTTGTATTAAACGATTTATCAATTTGAAAATAACCTTAATTAAGTTAACATTCGTTGTTTAAGTTTCATTAGATAGGTTTTTATATATGTTTTTTTTGTAAGTTTAAGTTTTGTTCATAAATGATGTGGCATTTTTATTTACGGCGTCATCGACTGTGGGAATCCATTCGCCGGAGTCTGAAATCGGTGGTGAGGAATGTTTTCAATGAAATTATAGTAGTTATTAAAATGTAAGAGAAATTACATATTCATTAAATAAATAACGAAACTAATTAATTTTTGTTGTTTTTTATTTTATCTCACATACAAATTTTTTGAAAATATATATTAGGAAATATGTGCAATGATTTCACTTTTTGAGCTCTTAATCTATATTATTCAAGTCTCATTAAGCCATCCACGTAGGTAGCCGCGTGGGATTCACTTTTTTTTTGGTTGGTTCGTTTTTGGATTCATTTTTTATTATTTTTGGGTTGAACTATATTATAATAGGATAGTTTTAAGGCTCTTTAAGCCATCCGCGTAGGCAACCGCGTGAGACTTGCTTTTTTTATTTTTTTATTTTCGTTTTTGCATCCATTTTTAACTATTTTTAGTTTGAACTCGTTAACCTTTAAGGTTTATCCAACTATTTTGATCTTTAAAACAACAAGTCATAAACAAAAACATAAAAACCTTACAAACAAAAAGCCCATATGATAATAACCCAAATAAAAAAATCAAAAATAAATGATGGATGCGTGGTTTGAACCCACGATCTTGCATGTTTAATTAGACACCTTATACCATTTGGCTAAAGTGTATTTCATTGTTTGTAATCATCTTACCAAAAAAGCCCATATAATAATAACCCAAATAAAAAAATTAAAAATAAATGATGGCTGCGTGGTTTGAACCCACGATCTTGCATGTTTAATTAGACACCTTATACCACTTGGCTAAAGTGTATTTCATATTTTGTAATCATCTTACCAAGACTATAAGTTTTTAAAAAATACCTATGGGACCCACAAAACTGCTGACGTGGCGCGTTTTGGAGCCTAGAAAGTATACTATTATAATATAGATGCTAATTCACTATTTAACAATAATATACTACCAACCTACAAATTAGACAATAACAACATAATAAATCACCCATTATAGACATAAAAGCACTAATAACACAAATATTCGAGAAAATCTTTACTAAAATAATATATGAATATTTCAAAGCATAGAAATTTTCACTCATTCATATACCAACTCAATTCAATCGGGTTTTCGGTTAAATCCCAAACAAAAAAATGTCCAAAAAAATGACAAAATCCCATCTATAAAACATCATAACGCATCATCACTGTCTCTAGATATACACAATTGTACAACATTAGCAGGGTTAATCCGGTATTGAAAGATTCTTATCCAGCCAATTAATCGAAGACTACAATAAACACTATTAATTAATATTTTTGGGAATTTATTAATTTACAGAAATTTTCCTTTTTAGATTTATATATTTTAAAGTTATTTTTCATGTAAAAAGTGATATTACAGTATATGTAAGGATTAAATTTCACAAATACAAATTTTACTAGGTGATTTTCCCGTGCTCATGCACGGCTATGAATATTCATAAAAGTAAAATTTTATAGTAAGATTGATATAATTTATGTATAATTTATAATAATAATATTATATTATTCTAATTATACATATGACTTTGGATATATTATTGTCGGTTTAATTATTTTTTGGATCAATAGTCGGTTTGATTATCAATTTGGTATATTGAATAATATATATTTTTGAATTCAGCTATAATATTTTTTATTCTAACGATAATAAAAATTTGGATTAATTTTTTTATTTTCATTTCGTTTGGTTATTGTCTTAGATATGTAAATATATTATAGTTAAATTATGTATAACTTAATATATATTATGCTTAAAATAAAATAAATAAAAAGCTGCAGTGTTTGATTTAAAATTACATAAATGAATATAATGATAATATTTGGAAGTCTCAAGCATATATATAAATTTTAAAAAGAATTAAATTGTAATTGGTTAATATTTTCTTTTTCTTTTTAATATGCTTTGAGTCAAACTATAATTTATATGTATAAAATTAAATAGATTATTCTTATTATTATTATTAGAAAATTATATTTTTTTTATTGTAGTTAGATCTTTAATTTTGGATATAAATTAGATCAGTCGATTCATTCATTTTGTAAGTACATTGAGTTAAATATATATTTAAATTAAAATTGAAGTATAATTACTTTTTATTTTAGTTAAGTCAAATCAAATTCATTTTATTTATCGCTTAAATATATATCTATTTTCATAATATTTATCAAATTATATGGTGATTTCTAAAAAATATTAGAAAATAAAATGTAACTGATAAATTTTTGATGTTCATGAACATATATATTTTTATTATTTTGAAAATATATTTTATTTTATTTTAAAATATTTATTAATGGGGGTATTACTATTTTGTGAACTTTCCTTTTTAAGAACGTCATATTATATACATATATTTTCGTTTTTAAATTTATTTTAAAATTTAAGAAATATTTCCTTTTTATTATATATGTTATTTGGAAAAAGGTAAAAAAAAATTAAATAAAAAAATAATAATCTTAAAATCTAATAATTCATTAAGGGTATCTATGTAATCAATCATTGCGAAAGTTAACATGAGTGGGACACGTAGGAAACTGACTTCTCAAATAATATTATAGAGATGTTATTCTTATTCAATTATTTGGTGTATAAAAAATATGTACTGTAATGTATACGTAGTTTAGATATAAGATGGCAAAATAAAATCAATATACTTAGAATTATTAAGATAAAATAGAATTTTTATATTTATATGAACTTATATACCTTAATTCTTAATTTATGTTTACTAGGTGTTTTGCCCGCACTTGCGGACATAATTCTCTTATGAAAATTTATTAGTTGATGTTTCATTAATTTAAAAATCAGTATAGCAAGTTATTATTTATGTTTTCAAAAATTAAAAATCAAACATCAAATAATTATCAATGACAAAACTCAAACATCAGAAATATTTAAAAGAATCTTTCTATAACTATTTTTTGGATCTATATTTAATTATAATATTTATATCTTTATTTTAAAATTTATAATATAAAAACATATTTTCAAGATAACAATATAATGCTTAAGTTATTTATTTTCTGAAAATATAATACGATAACTTTTTTAACTATATAATAATTATATACGATTATAGGCATATAATTAAAATTAACTAAAATCATTGAGAACTTAATGAATCAGTAAATTCACTTCTTAAATAATTTTTCTTGACTGATGATTTATATTTAATTAATAATAGATAATTTCTATTTTACTTTTAAATTATATAATATAAAAATATATTTTCAGGATAACAATATCATACATAAGAATTACCATATTCTCTAAAAGTATAATATTATTAGTGTAAATTTATTACAATTATAGAATAACTACAACTTTTATATCTTAATTTTAAATTTCTAATAGAAAACTATATTTTCAAGATAGAAACTTAATACATAAGAAGTATTTTATTTTCTAAGAATCTGATACTATTAATATAAATTTGTTTTAAATTTATTATATAAAATTATATAAATTGATAAATTATCTAAATTACCTAAAACCATGGAAAATATGACGAATCAGAAAACATCAAATTCACTTCTTAAAAAATATTATAGATTTTTTTACATGTTAATTTTAAATTTTATAATAGAAAAATATTTTTTCAAGATAACAGCATAATACATAAGAATTAACTTATTTTCTAAAATATCATATTATTAATATAAATTAGTTTAATTATATAATCAATAACAAACAAAATTATAGAAATTCTGATAATTGATCAAAATTACCTAGGATCATGGAGACAAATCAACAAACTCCCTTTTCAAATAATTGTTTTCATGATTTATATTTAATTATGATTTATATTTAATTATTAATAATATAATTTTTATATCTTAATTTTAAGTTTTATAATAGGAAAATATATATTCAACATAACAACATAATCCATAATAATTATCTTATTTTAGAAAAAAATATTAAATTATTAATATAAATTCGTTTTAATTATATTTAAATATTATATTATTAATATAAATTTGTTTTAAATAAATATAATAGTGTTTATATCTTAATTTAAAATTTAAATTTTATATACAAAAATATATTTCAAGATAACAACATAATTCACAAGAATTATCTTATTTACTAAAAATATGATATATTCATATAAATTCGTTTTATTTATAAACAAAATTACCTAAACTTAAGGAGAACATGACACCTCAGCAAATTTACTTCTTAAATAATAGTATAGATACTGGGGTCATATATTAACCTAAGATTTTTCCAAAAAATGTTATTTTATTGAATTGTGTATATTTTACATTTGTCCGACTCGAGATCTAAGAAATTTATTTATTTATTGTGTTTATTAATTTACCGAATATTAGTTTATAGAGTTTATACTTTCCTGGTATATTGTCCATTGAACTGATTTAATCTAAGATACTTGTTTTCGTATTGTTTATCTTTGTAACTAATAAAAAACTAAAACATAGGATGTTAAAATTTAAGAATATTTTCTATGTTATAATGTTTGATTTTAGACTACAAGTAACAAGTAATAAAATAAGCCAAGTAACTTACAAGTCCGTCAATTTTTTTCAAGTACTTGAATCTGCAAGTACTCATTTTTAGCAAACCAAGTATAAATCAAAATATTTACTACTCTTACAAACCAAGCCGAGTACTAAGTATACCAAAAATACCGAGTACTCGGCTTGTGTCCACTCCTACGATCAACTACGGCCATTGATGGATATATTGGGTGCATTATGTGTCATGTTTATTACATGTAACTAAAATATATATATTCAGTGTGCTAAATCCACATGATGCGACCCAGGGTGAACCAAACTGAACCTACCAACAGGATGGACGTAAAGGAACTGAACGCGGATGAGCTTGCAACTGGAAATGGTCTGTACGACCCTGAACAGTAAAGAAATGGCCAGTCAGGTGAACATGGAATTCCGATAATGTTTTGTCTTTTATTTAGTTTGTGGGATGTCTAAAGCATTTCAACCCAAAATGAAATGACATAGTTGGCTAACCAAAGTCGCATTAACCCATATAAGCTTTTTCCATCAGGTCAGTATGCTCTGAGAAAGTTGCTTGAAGGTAACCATATTCACTTGAATTGGAATTTCCTCAAGATGAAACTACCACTTCCTTATCTATTCAAGGAGTCTTGTAGAAGTTCTATCACATTCATCAGAATTTCATAAACAATCAAAACAAGCATAACTTCCATAATTACTGCACACCTGTACATAAAATATTTTAGCAAAAATTGTTTTCTTAGATCCGAAAACACATACATTGTCCCTTTAGACTAAAACAGAAACTTTACCATTTTTTTCTAAAATGTCTTTTTTATTTTTTAGAATAAATCAAAATAAATAGTTCTGATTACCAAAAAAAAATGAAAAGTAAGAATGATTAAAGATACTGGTATTTTTTTTTTGGGTCCTAAAACTTGCTACATAAGAACTTAAGATTTTGTTCTACGAAAACTAGATTAGTGGAAATCAAAGTCTACATTTTTCTTATGAATCTACTTTGATTAGAATAAGTAATCTTCTTAAATTAAAGTTATCTAAATATATTTGGCATCTATATTATACGGTTAACTTCTTTTTTTTTGCCGGCTCCCATCTTCTAAGATCAAGTGGTAGTCGAGTCTGAGTCGTTCCAAAGAAACGCTATGTACGGCTGGTTTTGATCTATATGGGAAAATAGATTCTTGCTAACCCTTTCCTCCTTAGCAAGTGTATCTGCACGCAAGTTCCTAGTCTGGGGTATGCGGGATATGCTGAAACCCGAGAAATCTTCCTTTAGGCGACATAAGGACACTAGCTCAGCAGAAAAGGCCGGCCAGTCAGCAAGACTATCTATCATTTCTACTAAGTCCGAACAGTCTGTCTCCATGTGGATTTTGCTGCAGGACTAGCTATACGATTAACCTCTAGCTCTAAAATTTACAGAATAAGCAATCTACAATCGTTTCAGAAATCTAATATCTGTAGAAATAGAGTTCAAACCTGTTAATTGTATTTTACATATAGTAGAATGTAAATTCTATGGATAATTATGAACTTTTCAGAAAATATGGAAAATTAGGTGTTTTCCTGCAATTTTGCGAGTAGTAATATAATACGAATAAATATAATATATTTTACAGTTTTCTAAATTATGAACAATAATTAGAAATAGAGAGATTCAGCCAAATACCCATATTTAGAGCTCATATTGGAAATGTCTATGATTTGACACAAAACAAAAATGTGTACAATTAGGACTTGGGTTGGACACTGATGTCCTTCGAACACTCTCTTTCTTCTGAGTCTTCTTTTACATTCTCTTTCCATTTCTCTCATTGTTTTGTTATTATACTTTCTTTTTCTTCCATATTTTTTCATCCAAATAATTTTTATTCATTAAAAACTAATTGACACACGAAAAAAATAATTTTTGTTCCTTAAAAACTAATTGACACACGAACAAAGTATTGATTTGTTTTATTACACCATAGACTGATAAAATCACTGATTGTTAACAAATGTGTTATCTGTAACAAATGATGTAGATGTTAATAGATGTGTTAGCTTTTAACAAACACATGTACCAGAAGTGTTAGCTGTTAATAAATATTGTCGATCTTAACAGAGGTGTTAATTGTTAACAAATACATGTAATCGATGTGTTAACAGAGTTGTTAACTGCTGACAAATATTGTAAATGTTAACAGAAGTGTTAGGTATTTAGCTGTTAACAAATACATAATGTATAATTTTTAATTTTTCTATCACAATGAGTAATATAAAAATCAAAATTATTCTTTAAAACCACATAGGAAATAAATATATATATTTGAATGAGTGAAAAAATAAGAACCAATAAAATTAAAGATCCAAAGCTACATATGAAACAAAAAAATAAAATTAAAAGTGAAATGGATATAGAACGATAAAGATTTGTATAATAATTAGAGATTAAAATTACAAACATCACTAAGATGACAGAGCTATAGAAGTAAGAGGAGAGAGAACGAGGGGCAATTTAGTCAACAAATCTGAAAAATCAAATCAGGTGTAAACTTCAAATTATGGGTTCAAATATGGTGTCTCAGATAATTATCTCATAGAAATATTAAAATTAAATTTTTTGCCTTCAAATAGAGGGTGATTGGTTGGGCTTTTATCTTCTTACTTTAGCTTTATTTATTTTTAAAACGCTAAACTTTACCAATCACATTGTAGCTTTATTTTTGTTAGTCAAAGTCTACAACAAATTTGTATTAACTTGTGCCAATCATGCTTTAACTTTATTTTTAAAACTACAGCAAAAACATTAAAGCAAAATTTATTCTTATGTATATTAGGCAAAACACCTACATCTTTATTTTATAAGCTGTAGAAATTGTAAAATGAAAAAAAATCTATAATATCAAATTAATTAGATAATCATAATAAAAATATCTATGAATATTTTAATTTAGTTCTGGATGTTTTCAAAATTATTCAAATATTTTACATAACATAAAATATTATTATTTACATATCACATTTTAAATAACAATAAACTTTGATAATTTATAGAAATAATTAATACAAATTATTTTAGTTGATAAAATAACTATTTTATATATACATCACATATATTATTTTGAAATATCTACATGATATACCTTACAACTACAAAAAATTTAACTACATCAAAAGTATGTGCAGTAAAATCTATAGTAACAACATTACAGGTACAACCATCTTACCTACAGTTAAATTTTTACAACTTTATTTTTGCAGCCACAGTCGAACTAATCATCACCATAGTTTAATAATTAACAATTACGTTATATATATTTTAGAAGAGCTATGAGATTTAATATAGTTCAAAAACATAAATCTAAGTCTGTAAATTTTTTTCTCTTAAATAAAAAATAATATTATAATTATTTCAGGTAATTATTTTTTTTTATATTAGTACGTGGAAACAAAAATATCATAAACTCCAAAAGACAGAAAAAGTAGATTTTTTTTGTGTGTGTATCTCCAAGATGATTTTTGGAGGCTCATGTAGCTCTGATATCGGCTTTGCAACTTTTTTTATATATGTTTCATTGCTTGATTTGATTGTATTTAATTTATTTAATTAAAAATATAAATTATTTTTAGGTGTTTCTTTCAAAAGATTTGGAAAAAATAAAAAAATGGATATGCTTAAAAATGATTAAATTCTATTTTTGGATATGAATAAGGTATTCAAATCTAAAAAAATTACGGATGATTAATTGTTGATTTATTTTTTATTGTAGTATCCATAAAAATAAATAAAAATCTAAAAATCATCAAATATGGAAAATGTGCCTGTTTTTTTTTTAAACTCCACTGATGAACTTACGTGTAATAAAAAATCACTTAAATAACTTATCTTTAAATAATAAAAATGAGATATAATTTATATAAAAGAAATTTCCTACGATAGACCTAAAAAAGTTTTTTTCACAAATATAGACCTTAAAAATAAAAATGAACAAAATAGACTTAAATATTTATCAAAAATAATAAATATATATATTTATATCCTCTAGGCTAACTAATCCTAGACTTTTTTGTTTGATTTTGGAGATATGATTGCAATTTTTTTTTTAAAGCCTTAAAATTTTTAAAATAAAAAATGTTTTTTTCGTTATTTTAGTTTTGAGGTCTATTTCTGTGATAAAAACTTAAAAAAGTCTATTTGAGAGAATTTCCCTTTATATAATTTACAAATCCTTATAAGTATACCTATACACGAGTATAAATATATATATAACATTATACAAACAAGGAATTATAAACTTTATAAGTTTTTCTGGTTCACCTTGTTTAACTATTTGATTACATGACTTAATTCTATCAAAAATTTACAAACATAAAAAAATTGATGAAATCTTATATTTTTTTTTTAATTCTGCTATTAGTTATCATAAATCATTATTTGTAAGACTTTTTGTGCTGTTTGGTAGCTTATATTAACTGGTTCTAAAATTTCCTTTTGTTTTTAGATCTGATTAAAATATATGGATAAAACTCACTTAACTGACTTCTCAGTTAATATATATATATATATATGACGTGATGATATATTTTCTACAATAAAAAAATATTTAAATATATTTAAAATTTACTTTATGCTTAAACTGATAGACAGATAGAACATGAATAAATTTTGCATGATAAAAAATTTATAACAATTGAATGCTTACTTTTAAATCATATGTTTCACATTAAGTTTTTATTATTTGATATATTTCACAATAAATGTTTCGTAGACTTTAGAATATATTTTTATTTTAATAGTATTAGATTATTTGGCAAATGATATAATTTGGTTTATAGTTATTTATTTTTATAGAATCAAATTCAATAAGTGAAAATTATCGACCAATCAAATTATACAATTAATCCTACAATTTTCCTATGAATGACATATGTAAAATATTCATTTAAATGACTTCAAAATTAATATATAGGAGGATCTATTTAAAATCATTTATATAATTGTTTATATAATATCATATGTATTTATATGTATATTAACAATTTATATAATGAGTGACATGTCAGCATAAATCATTTAAGTGACTTCTCAATTAATATATAGGAAGACGTAGTTATCTTTAATAATAAAGTTGAGATTTTTCTCTCCTTAGGGGGAATAATGACACCTGGCACCTGATGAAACTACTGCGTTTTGATACTGGGTTATGCTGCTTTCGTTTGGGCTCGCTTTTTTCTATTTTATATTCAATATGGGCTTTGTTTTTCCTTAGTCCAGAAACTAGAATTAGGGTTCATCCTTGTCTCAGTCTTGCGACGTGAAAAGGTGCTGCCGTCGATGGCTTTTACGATTCATTCTTCGTGATGGGTCATTGTTTTCTACTTTGCTCCCACCTTCTGTCTCATCAACACATCCTTCACTCTGCATCCTTCAATCAGACTCATCGAATCCCCCATTAACCGTCATGTCCTCCGACTATAAATATATCCAGTGGTTTTGAAGCCATGAACTGCAAATCTTCTACTAGATCTAAGCTTATTTTTTCTCTGCTCAGTTGATTTTACAGAATGATAACTGCAGTTATCTTTTGGGAGAATGACACTCTCCAAAAAAGGTGAATTGTTTTCTCTTTTATGTTTCTATTGTACGTTTTCTATAAATCACTTGTTGATTTGTGGTTTACATGGATAGCATATGCTATATGAGTGATATAGACGAGGACAACAGGATGAAGCGTGAAATACATAGTGGGGAAGTTTCTGCCAAATCTTGTGGAAAACCATGTTCTAAAAGCAAGTACAATTCTAAACACTGCAAATACCATCTGATTGTCATTGTTCTCTCATTTATCACAGCCAACTGAGTTTGATTGCTCTCTGTACCAGCAAGCTGATCGGGATTCAAACTTGATAACTAATGGTGTTATATTTCATGGTGAAAATTCTCCGAGAAACTATAGTGAGGTGTATCGGTGTCGTCAGGTTACAAACATATTACTGAATTTCTTCTCAAATTTCTTTTTACTAGATTCACCAAAGGGAAGTAGATGACAGTAACTTAAGTTCGTCCTTTCTTTACAGGTTCTGCTGATCAGAGAGAGAGATTAGCAATGTTCGTGGAGAAGCTTGATCAGTCTAGAGATATAATTAGAGAGAGTCGAAAAACCATGACGGAAAAGGACCAAGACCAAGACTATTTACT
>CAKOAT010078488.1:351537-414612 GCA_932364175.1 Eruca vesicaria subsp. sativa
CAATTACAACGTTGAGATGTCTCCAAACCCGTCAAAGGAAATCGCTCGGATGATCAATTCGTGGAGACTGATCAGCATAGTAGTTTCTCTGGTGCTGTCCCTGCTTTTGATGGTAGGAGAAACATTTACAGCCCTGTGGAGTTTCAAGAAGATAGGCTTCAGTTCTTTGCTTACCTCCTTATCTCATCCTGCAATATTTAGATAAAGTGTGGTGACTTGCTTGAGAAGCTACCTCAGAAGAAGATTGATAAGCTGTTTATGGTTAACATGAGGCTTCTGTCCAAGTTTGATGGGAAGGAACAGAGAAAGGAAGTCGAAAACTATGCTCCTCTGCCTCGAGAATACATTCATGCTAGCTATTGTGTGAAGTGTATATTGCTTGAAAAATCTTCATTATTATTTATCATATTAATTGGACACAACAATCATCATTTTTAAGAAAATTATACATTATCTCGAATTTTTTTTTTCCTCTTGTTCTTCTTTATATCAAACTGATTAATTTTTTAGCAACTCATCATTTCTAATCTAGCTTAACATCTAATTTTTTTTGTCAACAAATAATAATTTAGTTAAAATACATAATATATTTAAAAAATACTAAAATCTATTTTCATTTTATCAAACCCAATCAAATGAGATAAAAAATGAATCTAACTAATCTTTTCTTCGTTTAACCACCATTTTTTATGAAAGGTATCCACAACCACCAGCTTAACATCCCCGAGAGCTGCGCAGGAGCATTCCTCTAGAGCATCCTTATCAGTTAAAACCTCCCTTGAACAATTAATTTTTGTTTACCTTTTTAAATTAAAAGTGACACTTAGTTTGTATGTTTCTAATACGATTCTTGAATATATTATTTGAGGACCGTATATGTTACTCTTTCTATCTTTTTGCATTTGTTGATTATTTTTAGTTCTGAGAACTTGTCTTATAAACCTCCGTTGGGAGTGTTCTTAACTAGCAGACAAGAATGCGACATTTAAGTACTACTCGGAAAGAGCAAAAGGTTGGGATGTACATGTTTAACAAGTAACAAGTGTATCGATGACAACTATTTTTGCGTTCATTACTTAATAAAGTTTTATTGTTTTATCTCTAGATTCTCTGTAAAGTAAAACATCTTAATGATGTAGTTAACAATACTTTTATTATAAGCGTATTTCTCATAAACCGTAGGTGATTAAACTTTCCTGCATGCCATCAAATCAAGGTTTAAATTAGGTATCAATGCTGCATCAAACCAAATATCATCAGTAAATATTTTATGCTAAAATACCATAACAAAAGTTTTAAATTTAGGAAAGCACTTATTATATCTCATTTTGACCTCATCAACTTTAAAACAAAGTAATCACTACGGTGAGTATCTACTATCAAATTGATTGGAAAAAAAAATATCATTTACTTTCTCACATATTTTCATCTCAATATTTTTAACATACTTTTATACAAAAAACATTAAATAAATTGTAAAATCATTTAAAAATAAAACATACGAACTTGGAAAAATTATTTGTCATTTATGTCATTTTTAATATTCTATAAATACTATTTATAGAATATTTTAGTTCTTTGCAAAGGGGAAAAAATATTTGGATAAATTACAATAGAAAAATAACATAGCAACATCCAACCATTGCTGGGCAAGAATAAAAAATTCACTAAATGCAATCCCGGTTCCTATGAAAAAGCGGTATTATACAAATATGGTTCACATGAAGCAACAAACAAGGTGCGATCCAAATAACATGGCTCAAACGATTAAGCGGAATTATTAATTTTGCAATCAATAGAGAATAAAATAAAATTAGGGTCTAGAAGATCTATTTCTTATGTTCAAATTTCAATTTATCATACATGTTACTTTCGTGGCTTTACTATGTTATTCATCATTTTAATAAATATTCATTTGCTACCATTCAATAAATAAATACAAAAAATACAAACAAAAGTTTATATAAGCGGAGTTCCTCGAACAAATTAGAAAAACAATTAGCAATGCGGAAGATATACAAAAACAAGGAAAAAGAGGTAACTAAAACTAAAACCATAACTCGAAATAAAGATTACAATTTCATCTAACTTTCCTACGATAAAGTGCTTTCAAATCTTCTGTTATTTGATGAGCCTTCACTCTAATCAAATTATTCAGAATAATAGCTTTACCAAATCTAAAAACTTATTTATTTATTCATTCTTCAATAACACATACGAATCCGGCGCGTAGCGCCGGTCCGGCCCTAGTAAAAAATATTTGGAAATATTTTGTTTCCACATTTGCAAAAATTAAAATTTTGAACGAGAAAAATAGAAAAACCATTCCTACGCCTTATTCAATTTGTTAAAAAAAATCGCTATTAGCCTTTCTTCTTCAAACATCTAAGTTTTCTTGATTTTTGTCAAAATTTCTAACATGGTGCAATTCCTCATGTGGTTTATGGGAACATGCGAAGAAAATGGGAAAGGAGTTTTAAGAAGAATCAGTCGCTTACAAACAACTAGGATAAGACCCGCGCCTTGCGCTGGATGAAATTGTTATTTTCAATCTATTTTTGGATAATGAAACAATAGTTCAGTTTTATTTGGATTTGGGTGTTCAATCCGGATATCGGGTTTCGGTTCGGCTCGATCTTTTGGTATTTCGATCATTAAAATATAACTACTATTCTAAATCTATATGTACTTCAGTTTGATTTGGTTTATATACCATCGGTTTTCAGTTTATTCAATTTTATACCAAAAAACATAATTATTTAGTTTGAGATCATATTATATATTATACAAATATATAATATGATCATATTTAGAGTCATATTGTCACAGCGTCATTTATTAAAAAAATATTATATATTTAAATAAAAGAATAAAAAACAAAAAAGCTTCTATCATCTAATAAAATGATCAAATCTAGAATTAATATCAAAACATTAAATTTTGAAAATAAAAATAAAAAAACAAAACAGAAGCATGAAAGAAATGTTTTTATATTCTTCCATATTTAGTGTTCATCAAACCAATATGTCTTCGATTGAACACAACTCTGTTTGTTTAAAGATAAAAAAAGTTGTAAAGAATTTCAACTAATTGTTGTCCATCAAATTTATAATCTTTACTTCAATTTAGCTACTGTTAAAAAAGCAAAAGATCAAAATAAGAAGTCTTAGTTGTAATAAATTGTTAGCTATTTACAAATTATAATTATAGTTCAACTCATGTAACAAATAGATATTCATACGTCGTTATAAATATATACATATTTACATGTTTCAGTTTAATCGATTATAAATCAAACCATATCCAAATCCTATGGTTTTTATAAAATCACATCTATTCGGTTNACTCATGTAACAAATAGATATTCATACGTCGTTATAAATATATACATATTTACATGTTTCAGTTTAATCGATTATAAATCAAACCATATCCAAATCCTATGGTTTTTATAAAATCACATCTATTCGGTTTGTATGGTATATACCAAAAATAACCATATTATCGATTGTTAATATCTTTTAAAAATATAAAATTAAAAAATGAACTAAGATATTTAAATCATTGATAACAAAAAATTTCAATGTGAAAAATTTAATAAGTTTATAATTTATAAATGTTCTTGAAAATTTATTGAAAATTTTGAAATTAAAATATTTATGTAATCTTATATGGTATATAGTTTAATCTGTATATATATTTATTTGTTTTATTATTGAATGATACTTTTTACTTATATGGTTTTAAAATCATGTATATCTTTTTATAGTAAAATGTTAAACTATTGATCATTAATTTTTAACATAATAATTTTAATAGTTTAGTTATTTATTCTCGTTTCTTAAAATTCAAAATATAACCTATACGAAAAAAATCTAAAGTTTAATTTTATAGCTAATTTTATTGTTTAATTTTTTTAATAATATAAAATTAAAGAAAAATGATGGAGGATATATAAACTGTTATCAAATATTTATTATTAGAATCATTAAGTGTCATATATATATATATATTAGTCATTTATGGTAATTCCGTAGGTTTTATTTATGGAAATAAAATAAAATAGTAATTATATCTTAGGGAACATTCATTAAGTGTCATATATATATATATTAGTCATTTATGGTAATTCCGTAGGTTTTATTTATGGAAAGAAAATAGCATATCATATCATATAGTTTGACTAACTAATGTATCTAGCAACCTATAAAAATCCAATGTGGACTTACTTATTTTCAATTGAATCTAATTGACTACCTAATTGAATGACACCTATGCATTGGGGCCTCTTTTAATTAATACAAAATTGAGGTTACATCTTTTCAAATGTTCCTCAATTAATATATAGGGGATGTGTATCCGATTCACAAACCTTTAAGGTAACAACAAAATAAGACACAAAACCAAAAAAAAAAAAAAAATCAACTCTTTTCACATATTTTAGTCTCAAGAGGATTAATTTTGAAAACATCAACGAGGCATGAACTTAAACTTTGAACACGCAAGCTTAACAAAATTCTCGCTTAGAAAAATGTGAAGTCCAAGAGACAATCCATCAAAGAACTCGTGGGGATAAACCCAAGAATAAACCCCCAAATTAAGATTACAATATTTGATTTGGGAATTTTTATATTTTCATTTTATTTTAATTAGTTCACTTATTTTATATAATTTAATATTTTTATAAATAGTTTATTAACTGTATTTTTGAAAGGCATTATTGGGTTTTTGTATATTATTAACCTAATGGGACAATATATATATTGGGATTATCATATTAGGACAATGTTTGTATTTTTCTGGCCTATAAAAACAATTTTCTTAATAGTTTATATTAAAGGATTTATGGTTATGGATATCATAGACATTACAAAAAGTTAATAATTACAATAAACAAAACTTAATCCAGGAATAAAACAATAAATTAATGTTAAATTACCTTTTTTCATCTTTTTTAACTATGAAAAGATGGACTTAGAAAATTTTCTCGACAGGGGATTTCACTTTAACAATTTGAATGCTGAGTTTTGTGACTGTATTTGTATGTTATGAATATTTTAATTTAAATGATAGTAAAATAACTATATATTTTATCCAGAGTATTTGTTAAATGAAAATTTCTACTCATATAATTTTATAATCATTATTATTGAAAAAAATCTTTGAACACAAATTGCAATGTTAGATTGTAACATTTTCTTAATTTACAAACGTATTTTTATTCAAAATATAACATATATTAAAATTTTAAACTTTAATTATATTATTAATTTTTTTATTATTAAAATAAAAAATTTAAAAAAAAAATAAAAGATACACAAAATGTTATCAAATTTTAATTATTTAAATTATTATTTTTCATATATATATTAATTATATTATGTAATTTCATATCTTTTATTTAAGGAATGAAGTAGTTTTTCTACATTAATAATTAATTTTATAATTTATTTAATGAAAATATAGTATATGAGATGGACCAATATATTTTTCTAAAATTTTAAAAATCAGTATATTAATAACATGTGGCATAATGTTGTAATGCTTCTCAAATAACCATATAACTAGACTTTGAGCCGCGCTTGAGAAGCGTGGATTTTGTTTTGGTTGTAAAAAAATGTATCAAATGATTCGATTTCTATTATATAATAGTTTTATATGTGAAATTTGATGTATATTTAACCTTTTAGTATGATCTTTTCATTGAGTTTTGCATAACCGAGTCAGTTTTTGGTTGAACTAAGAATCAAAAAATAAAGTGTTGTGGGAGTATGAGGAATTAAAACACATATTAAATTAAAACTAAAATTAGATGGGTCCATGACCCATAGTAAATTTGAAAAATGAATACTATTGAAAAGGCCTGAAACCAAAATTGGTTGGATTTCTAACGTTTCTAGAATGTGGATAAACTTTCTTGTTGTTACAACTTAAACATCCAAAATAATATCATTCCCAATCTATATCAATAACATAGATTCTCCCAACAATCCTACATAGTTTTTTTTCAAAAAAACGATAAATCCACAAATAAACAATCAAAGAGATGCCAACTTCCATATTAGTATAGTTTTTGAAAATGAAATTCTTCAGCTGTTTCAAGTAACTCCTGAAGATTTTGCATCCATTTATCTCGCTTTATCTGCAATTCAAGTTTGTTCTCGTTTGATTCAGCAAGGGTTAACGCTTGAGAATCATCATTATCTCTGCAATTGTAAGTAAGTTTTATAATTTAATCTATACTATTATAAAGTGACAACATTTTTATTGAAGTAGATAAATACAGTTCTTCAAATTCATCCACCTCTGGTATTTCAGGATTAACAAACATCTCTGGTTTGCGGGTCAAACCTGCTCCGCTGACCCGCCAACCCGCGGTTATTATTTTTTTTGGTCAAAAAATCTGACCCGCACAACCCGCGAACGTATAAATTTATATCTGCACCCGCCCCATTTAATTTTGCGGGTAACCCACAGGACCCGTGGATTATATTTTTTTAAAAAAATAATTATTTAATTTAAATTTTTATTAAAAATAATAAACTTATATATTTAAATTAAAAATTATATATTAAAAAAATGAATTCTTATTTTTAAAAAAATTACCGTATTTTTAGAAATATTTATTTATTTTTACAAAATCCACCAACCCACACCAAACCCGCAGTGGGTCAAACAGGGCGGGAACCGCGGGTGGTGACTTAGATTCCTAGCCCTACTTAAATCATATGCATTTGAGAAATGGACCTCACCTATAACTAAAAATAAATCATTAGCATTTGAATAATTTCTTTTGACATAAAACAGAAAAAATGAAGGAATGATCAAAACATTGAGTTAGTAGAAACATATTTCCAACTATATAACAATGATTATTTAGTACAAAATCGAAACATAAGTTTTCATTTTCAAAGAATACATCTATATTGCCCAATCTTATCAAACCGTAGAAGACATATCACGATGTCTTATGTTTCTTGGCTACCTGTATGAAGATTCAGCAAATTTACCTCAAAGACAACAAGCTAATCTCTGAGCACTAATAGAATTGCATATCAAGTTATAAATCAATATGTTTATAGGCCTATATCTTTTATATTAAATATATAAAACTTACGAAATGAAGATATCTAAATCATAAATCTATATAAAACGACATACTTACATTTGCATCACAAAAAATTAGTTCCATGATCTCCCCTAAAAATTAAATAATTCTAAAAGACACACCTTTTCATTCTAAAAGACACAACATGAAGAGTCACAATCTTTGTATAATAACTAACTAATTTAAATGTACTAAGGAGAGATTGATTATATAATTTAACACTCCTCCTTAATCATATCTCGACTTCACTCCAAGCTGTTTCCTAAGGTCTTCAAACCTTGAACTGCCCAACGCCTTTGTGAGAATGTCTGTGACTTAACCATCCCCCTTGCAATACTCCAGTTTAATGATTCCTTTTTGCTGAACTTCCCTCACAAAATGATACTTGATCTCTATGTGCTTCGTCCTTCTGTGTTGCACCGGATTCTTCCTGATTGCTATTGTTGATTTGTTGTCACATAAGATCGGAATGCCTCCTTCAAACTTCTGACCAAAATCTTCAAATAGTCTTTGTAGCCACATGGCTTGATTTACTGCTGCACATACGACTATTTACTCTGCCTCAGCTGTTTGTTGCTTGCTTGACTGCCAAAAAAATATAGATGAACCAAGAGTAAACACATAACCTGAAGTGTTTTACTTGTCTTCTTTAGAACCACCCCAATCGCTATCCGAGTAGCCTATAAGTTGTGGTTCTTTCCCACTCGTAAAGAACACTCCAAAATGTGATGTTCCTTTGACATATCTTTACACCCTTTTGGCTTCTTAGTAGTGCTTCATGCGAGGTGATGACATGTATCTTGAGAGATAGGAGCTTGCATTCATCACATCAGGTCTTGATGCACATAAGTACAGAAGCCCTCCAACAATGGTTCTATACTTAGTCGGATCTCCATACTCTTTGTCATCCTCGTCAACTTCTTTATTTTGTGGTGTAAGTGAAGTGCTTTGTTGTATCGCATCCCAAACTTATCAACAAGTTTGTTTGCAAACTTTTCTTGTGAAAGAAATATACCTCCTTTATCTTGAATTACTCCCATTCCAAGGAAATAGTTCAGTAATCCAAGATTCATCATCTCGAACTCTTTCTTCATATTCTCCTTAAATGTGTTGATGATTTTAACATTATTTCCAGTGATGATTATATCATCCACATATAGACTCATGATCAACACATTTCCTCCTTGCTTCTTGATGTATAAAGCTGCATCCTTCATACTTCTTTCAAAACCGTTTTGAAGAAAATATGAATCTATCATTCCATACCATGTCCTTGGGGCTTGCTTTAAACCATATAAAGCCTTGTGTAGCCTCAACACCTTTTCTTTATTTCCTTGCGTCCCATACCCATGTGGTTGTGTGACATACACTTCTTCCTTCAATTCCCCATTGAAAAAAGCTGACTTCACATCCATCTGATACAAACACCACGTCATCTGAGCTGCATATGCGAGTATGACTCTTATTGTATCATGTCTTGAGACAGAAGCAAACGTCTCAAGATAGTCAACACCATATGATTGAGAGAAAACTCTTGACACTAACCGTGCCTTATGCTTGATGTGATTTCCGTTTGCATCGGTTTTGATCTTGTAGATCCACTTCACACTTATCACATTCTTCTTCTTTTGCTTATCCACTAGTTCCCATGTCTTGTTCTTCTTAGTCATTGCAATTTCTTCATTCATTGCCTTTCTTCATTCCTTGCTACCACATGCTTCATCATAAGTGTATGGTTCTTCATGTGCATAAAGATAATATTATATTGCTTGAGCCGCCTTTTAAAGTTATACTCTTGGTGCCTTTTCCATAATCTCAACCATGGACTTAAACCTCTTTGGTGGCTCAAAATCTTCTTCATCTGCATCACTACTATCAGGATCATTATTTTGAATGAAAACAAGGCTGGAAATACCTTCGGTTTGTGTTTGTTACTCAGGCGATTGATCGTCTTCCATAGACAACTCGTTAGGCAATTGAGAGTTTTCCATAGACATCTCCAATGTCTTCTTTACTTCTTATAGCCTCTTCCAGTCCCACTTCTTGCTTTCTTCAAAGTCTACATCTCTTGATACTTCAATATTCTCATTCTTCAGGGTGAGAAATCTATAGCCTTTGGACTGATTGTTATATCCAATAAAGACTCCACGCTTTGCCTTGACATCTAAATTTCTTTTCTTCTGATCCGGAACATGTATGTAACATATGCTACCAAACATTCTCATGTGTGACACATATGGCTTGTGTCTACACCACTTCTCTATAAAAGTGACATCATCTTCTATTGCCTTTGATGGCAGACGATTTTGAAGGTATGAGGTAGTGTATACCGCTTCTGCTCATAACTTGAGTGATAAATCTTGTTCTGCCAACATAGTTAATTGTAACCGTCTCCACCAAGGTCCTATTCATCCGCTCTGCTGCACCATTTTGTTTTGGTGAATAAGGCAAAGTAACTTGCTTGTTGATTCCTTCTTCTTCACAAAACTGGTTGAATTCATGTGAAGTGAACTCACGAACACCATCTGACCTTAATGTCTTGATGGTACAACCCGATTGTTTCTCCACCATTGCTTTGAACTTCTTGAGCAGTGCGAAGGTCTCTGAATTTTTCTTCATGAAATATAACAACACATGTGAGTACATTCATCTAAGAATAACAAAAGATATCAGCTTCCATCAATGGATTGATGCTGCATTGCTCCACATACATATGTATGTACAATCTCAAGCTTTTCACTTGTCTTAGTTTGAGATTCCTTTGGGAAGCTTTTGCATGATTGCTTTCCAAGTCCACACGCCTCACATGCTCCCTTCGTGGCCTTAATCTTTGTTAGTCCCTTTACCAAGTCTTTGTCTTGCATTTGTTTGCAACCTTTTGTCGCCTACATGATCAAGTCTCTTGTGCCATGTCTCCATTTTTCTTTGCTCACTTGCGCTCAAGGCTTCTTCTTCCTGAGCCGAACTCATCCTAATTATGTAGCTCTTGTGAGTCATAGAGATATTCATTATCCTCCTTCCTTTTGCATCCTCTATGATGCATCTCTTCTCTTGGAAATTCACCCGGTATCTACTTGAAACAATTTGTGGAACACTCAACAATTTTTTTGCCAAACCTAGAACCAAGAATACATTCCTGATGGTCTCTTTCCACCATTAGTTATGACGGTAATATCTCCTTTACCGGCTATTGATATCACTCAAATTTAACCCTAAGGAGTGAATTACTCTCTCAAATAAAAGGTTCAGTTGTAGTACTTAGGGATCGAATCCACAGGGAACTGAGGAACACAAAAGATGTAATCCTAAGTGATTATGCTAGGTTGATTCAGTTTAAAATAGTAAATTGCAGTTGTGAGCAATGATAAGTTGCTCAAGAGAATAGGTTTAGGTTTTGAACAATAAAAGAATATAGTTAGATTCAAGGTTGCTATTCAGATGATCAGGATTATAATGCTACAGATATTTTAGTAACTTGCTTGAAAGATATATAAGAACTTCAATTCTTAGACAGATCAAATAGCTGTCGCTATATAGACTAGTCCATTGATCTATCTGCCGGCAATATCGACCGATGGTATGATCGCCATATCGGACGATATAAGTTGCCATCGATCGATTACTCTATAGGAGTATCGATCGATATATCATAAGATCGAATCGAAATTGTGTTCACCTCTCGCACATCCCTAGAGGATCTAAGCTTATGCCAAATGATTTCAGGATGATGATTAACAAGTTAAATCATTACATGTTCATACTCTAGTTAGCTACTCTAGAGTAAGCATTAGGGTTCATCTGGATAATGAATATCACAACTTAACATTCCATAGTTGGGGCTAATCCCTCATAACTATTTGAACCCTAAATCTAACAAGGAAATCTACTGAGACATGGCTAAGTGATTCATAGCAGCAAGGTAATAATAGAAATTCATAAGATTAGAAGATTGAACTTTTGGTTCTTTGGAACAACAAATCTCTTTGTGTGTTTCTTCTAAATCTAGAATTCTATAACCTTTGAGAATTAAGATGAAAATAATACTTTATTGCTAAGTATAAAATAATATCAAAAGCACAAAACAATAAAAAGCATACAAAACACTCAAAGCATGCTTTGCCAAAACACATATGCATAACTATAAATATGAGTTCAATTAGGTTAAAAACTCGTCAGGGGGAAACTTGTAATATTGGAAAAACTTGGGCTTCAAGTCGGCCAAGTTAGACTTGTTCTTCACGCTTCATATCGATCGATGGTACATGGCGTACATCGATCGATGGAGTATCTCGACTTCATCTTCTGTAGAAGCGTCATCGATCGATTACACAGGATGTGTATCGATCGATATGTATATCTGGATATCGACCTTATTGTCTGATCTTCATAGTCATCTCGGAAAACTCTCCTTTAAGCTCCATAAGAGCACCTAAATCATCACTTTACTCCAAAATGCTCCTGAACCTGAAAACATACCTAATAAACTCCAAAAAATATATATATATATATATATATATATATATATATATATATATATTATAAAACATATCAATACCATGGCTAAAAGTGGGTCAAAACCATGGTATATCAATTCCCTCAGACTTAACATTTTGCTTGTCCTCAAGCAAACCATTAGTTAGTCTTTTGGAAGAAGTTTAAAAACAATAGGGACTCAATAAAATCTTAATTTTAAAATCATCACCTCTACTTTGTTGCAAACCACATCTCATATTACTAACTACAGAAGCACATTATACCATATCCTATCTTAGCAACCAAATTCATCTAGCCAATCAACTTAAACAATCCTGTCTGTCTATCCCCTCTACTGATTTCATTTATGCATAAAATAAAGGTGTAGGCTTTACCTTGGGAGTATCGATCAAAGAACACTTGGATTCAACTCAAACAAGTTTCAGGCATTCTCATCCTGGTTCTTTTTCTCTCTTTATCTCCCTTCTCTGAATCCCAAGTTTTTCTTTTTCTTTTATATCAATCCCAATGTACAACTAATGTTCATCTTATTGATCTTTCTACTTTTTGTAGCTTTTTTGACAAAGTGTAGGCGAGTAGTGGGTTCATAGGTAATTTACCTCTCCCTCGCTTCCACAATGTGTGATCATTCCTTTGAATTAAAATGGTGGGGTCATGGGTAATGTACCTCTCCCTCTGCCTCTCAGGAAATCATCTCAATCTTTTATTTTTCTCTTTTTGGGATGCCAAAGGAAGGAGAGAAAGAAACCAAAATTATTGAGACTTATACCTTCCAGACTTGCATGAAGATTCCGATCCCTTGTATACCAAGCCCCAAGACAAGCAATAGATGTCATGTTAGGTTGGAAATCAACTTTGGTTCTTCCAAACAATCATGAAAAGTGTTGTCATATGATGATCGGTGATCCACTTTAGCATCTATAGTACTTTCTGCAATCAACAATTCTAAGAATGGTGCTAAAGAGTGGTAAGATAAAAAGCAAAATTTTTGAAATGTTTTTGTCCCTTTCTTGACTCAATAAAACCAATTTTTGAAAACTTTTTAATGAGATCAAAAAGGTAAAGTAGCATCAGTAATTCCAATCCCCCAGACTTAAATCATACACTGGGCTCAGTGTATATCTAGTCGGAGTTATAGCATAAAAAATAAGAAATGTACAACTGATATCGAAATTAAGAACGATATACCTGACCGATGTTCGTATCGATCGATGGTGAGTCACTTCCATCGATAGTCATGGATAAGTCTATGTCGAGCGATATCGACAGGATCATATCGATCGATAGAGGTAGTGATCGTGTAGATGTGTTCCTAAAAACAAATAAAAATGAAGTAATAAATAAAAATAAAATAAAACTAAATAAGAAAATACCTAACAGTGGGTTGCCTCCCACTCAGCGCTTGGTTAAAGTCAGTTAGCTTGACTATGGAGGTATGGTGGCTAGTGAGGTGGGTTACATGTACTTGTTGGGAAACAAGTATCCTCCTTGTCTTGTGATTCTTCAAACCATGAAGTTAAAAAGCTTCTTGTGGCTTCTCACTTCTGGTCATACTAGCTTTCAAACCATGGACTTCATAGTGGATTCTCTGTATCCACTCCTCAATGCTTGCTAAACTGCACTCATGTTGTCCAATGTTGCTAGAGGTGTGCTCTAGATCAGTACTCATCTGGATTGTGTCGAGGTTTTGGGTGTTTTGCACAAGGGAAGGGATGGTATCGACTGATCTCGATGTAGGTCTATCGGTCGATGTGGATGGATGTCCATCGGTCAATGGGTTCAGAGGCACGTCGATTGATGCGGATTGTACAGGTTGGCTCGTGAGTTGGTTCTTGATGCTTTCGATCTCCTTCTGAATTTCCTCTATTGTGCATTTCAATCCTTGAACGTCACTTTGTACTGGGAACCAAAATTTTTCGAGTAATCTATACGCTTCGTCTTCGAAGGCTTCAATAGATCTGTAGATCTCTCTTGTTGTTTCTTCAAGTTCTCCTCGGGTGACTGGTGCACGAGTATCGATCGATGTAAGTGACTCTTGATAGGTTTGTCGAAGGTCGTGTCGATCGATGCTGATGGGGCTGTATCGGTTGATTTCAGCTTCTGGGATTCTAGTTCTTTGCGAAGAACGTTCACTTCCTCTTGCAGGGCTTTTCTTTCTTTACGAGCGAAGTCATTGCCAGTCAGATTCCACTGTAGTTCTCCTTGAAGTGATGCTATGGCTTTCTCATGTTCAGATCTCAGTGCTTCCATCTCCCAGTTATGTTACCGGTTCTTCCATTGAGCATGTATTTGACCTCTGCTTGTGTGTAGAGCTTGCAAACTGAAATTCCTTAAGCAAACTGTTCAGCGTGCTCTGGTAAAGAGAAACAAGAGCGCCCAAACAGTGAGGCTCTATTCAGCAGTTTCTTAATACCTTCTTTGGAAACATGGATGATGTCGCCAGCTACGCTTCTTGCAAAACCATTCTCATCTTTGTAGACTACATATTTGTCTTTCTTTTCCTAGAAGAAACGACGAATCCCTAATTTGAAATCTCTCTTCCCAAACTCACGATGTATATCGGCCGATGCACGTCGCCATGTATCGATCGATGCTCGTTGAATTGCTGAGTTGAGACGAAGGTTTTCTGCACCATCTAGCTCATGAAGTGTTTGTTGCTGGTGCTGATCGTTCTGGTATATGGGTGGTTGTGTGAAGGGACTGACTGGTCCATGGCCATTTGAAGGATGTCTGCAACGTCTTCTTTGTAGATTGGAATGATTCTTCCATCTAGTGCTCGTGCATTGCCTTCTGAATCCCTAAAAATATCAAATTCATCCGGAGTTGTAAAATTGAAATTAGGTGTTTTTACCTCGGATGGTGTAATGGTGTTATCGATCGATGGGATAGCAGGTGCATCGGTCGATCTGTTGAGGAACATGTCGATCGATGGCTGTTGCTCCGTGTCGGTCGATACGTGTGCTTTAGGTTGGATTGCAGGTTGTAGCGGAGCTGTATCCACTGCAAAACTCTCATTGTAACTGCTTGCCCAGCTTCCAATCGAGTAATCTCCGTCGTGTGGCTCATGTGGGACATATATTGGTGCACAGTAGGGGTTGTCGCTCGTTGATTCGAGACGTCTTTTGAGTGATCTGGGTTGGGGCATATCGGTCGATGGAGTGGAGCCTCTATCGGTCGATGCTCTATAAATGAAGGTCGGCAGAGGAGGTTTTTCTTCATCTTCCCGAAGAAATCTATACTCTGTGGCTCATTCCTCTTCATAATCTTCATCATACTCCTCATGAGTAGTGATGCTAGCTAGCTCTGGCATGTAATGATCGTTTTCCCGATCATCTGCGCTAAAATCACCTTCAGGAAACTCGTCTTTGATCTGTTGGAATACTATATCAATCGATGATCATGTATGTCTATCAGTCGACTCAGGTTGACTGGTATCGGTCGATGGTAGAAGACTGCCATCAGTCTATACTGCTGGATCGGTTTCGTACTCGGCCATGGAATCATACTCGTGGGCACAGAAACAAGTTGCTACGAGTGCTGAGCTCTTTATCCTTGGAACTTGATGTCTGGAACAGGATTGTAGTGGATGGTAGGGTTGATCAGGGTTAGGCAGAGCTTGTTGGATTTCAGGTCACAAACAGCTCCAACTGTGGCTAAGAAGACTCTTCCAAGTAATAGAGATGTCTTGAAGTTGAGTTTGTTGGCCACGACATGGAAGTCAGTAGGAATTAGGGCATCTCCAATCTGTACCTCAAGGTTTTTAACTATTCCTCCAGAATTCTGCTGAGAACAATCCACAAAGAATAAAGATTCTTCAGTAGGCTCTATCTTCAGACCTAGCTGGTCTGCCATAAGCTTGGGTAGAATGCTAACTCCAGATCCTGTGTCGCATAAAGCACGAGGGAACTCAACACCTCTGATGGAACATGGTAATGTGAACTTCCCTGGATCCCTCTTCTTCTCCAGTGTGATCATCTTCCTTAGACTGTCTCTGACTTGGTGAAACATTCTTTTGATGTCTTCTTCTGTCTCCTTGGTTTATCTAAAAAACATCCACAATCTGTGTGAAAACTAGGCTTCTTCAAATGGTTTCTCTCTAGGTATTCTCAGAACTCTCTTTCTGAAGCTTGACAATTCTCTCTCATTAGCTTCCCTTTTATAAGGCTTGGGTATCTTCTCTTTCCTTTTTCTGAGACCTCTTCCATGATTTTCCTTTTCTATCTCCATGGACTCAAAGATATCTGTGGGTCTCTCCATCATCAGCTCTTTCAATCTCTTCTACTACCTCTTGCCAAAAGTCATCATCCAGGATGGCATTGATGTTATGGTTGTTGGCAAACTCCTGCTTCTTTAGTGTTTCTCCTGTCTGAAACACCTGAGTCTCTAGCTTCTTCACATGGGTGTTTAAAGCATCTAACTTTGTGGTGTGGATGTTGTAGACGGAGTCAATATTTCCATTGAACTCTGTCTGGAGTTTCTGCTGACTTTCAAGAACCTTATCTAGCATCTCCTCCAGTTTACTCTCTTGGGTGGGTGGGTGGGTGTGGGTTTGAGTAGAATGAGTTCCCATAGCTCCTGTTGTTGTTGGGGTTGCTGCTGCTGAAGTTGTTAGGCTTCTGTGAACTCTAATTGAAGTTGCTTCTCTGGCCTGTGAAGTTTCTGTATCCTCCTTGGTTACCAGATCTCTGAAAACCAGCTCCACTGATCCAGTTCACATCTTCTTCTGTATATTCTTCACCTGCAGTGTCTGCATCCTCCACTGAACAAATCTGCTTGTTTAGTAACTTCTTAACGGTATCCAACTGTGCTTGCACTTCATTGATGTAATCCTTCCCAAGGAATGTTGTAGCTTTTGTCTTCACAAAGTTCTTTGTGCTGTTGCTTGAAGCTAAGTTATCAATTAACTTCACAGCCTCTTGTGGATTCATGGTGTTGAAGTTGCCGTCACTAGCTGTATCAAGAGCCCTTTGATAATCCAAGGTGATGGCTCTGTAGAAAGTGCAGAGCAGTTGCACTTTGTTGAATCCGTGGTGTGGACAATCTCATTGGTAGGACTTGAATCTGTTCCATGCATCTTTGAACGACTCTTCAGGATTCTGAGTGAATGTAGCAATCTTTCTCCTCCATTCTTCAGCGCGTGACTCATCAAAAAAAATTACGCAGGAATGCGTTTTTGATGTCGCTCCAGGTTGTGAGAGAACCTAGTGGTAGTTGTCTCAGCCACTGCAAAACTTCTCCAGATATAGAGTATTTGAAAAGCTTGCAGAGAAGATAGTCTTGAGCGACTCCATTGGCTTTTATGATGGTTATGAGATCCTCGAACCTCTCCAGATGGTCCATAGGATGCTCATGGGACAACCCACAGAAGGGTATTTGTCCTACAAGTGTGTAGTATTGTGGTTTAAGCTCGAAATCTCCTCTCTGAATAGCAGGAGGGCGGATGACTGATCGGTTGGAATAGAACTGATCCGGACGGTTGTAGTCAGCCAAAGTTCTAGCTTGGTTAGCCTCTTATAAAGGTTGAATGATGAGCGTTCAGCTTCTGACCTGCTGCATTACGCAGGTGACCATCTTGATCACGCAGGCCTCCATTCTCATCGGTAGTGAGAATAATAGGCGCTACCATGTCTCGCCGGTTACTATTGATCGATGTAAGAGGAGGTGTATCGATCGATATCGGATGAAAGGTATCGGTCGACGAACAGTTGTTGATGTCGATCGATGTGAAGGTGAGAGTATCGGTCGATGAAGAAGGTGTCTCGGTCAACTGTGGTAAGCGAGTATCGGTTGACAAAGAGGTGTTGATGTCGATCGATGCGGAACGTAAGTCTTTCCGGATGCTACGTTCCAAACTGTGGGGGTCTTCTGAGTACACAAGTTGGTTGTCCTTGTTGCTTCTAGTACTGCTGGGCATGTACCTGAAAAAGACAAGAATT
The DNA here is from genome assembly GCA_932364175.1 of Eruca vesicaria subsp. sativa. Taxonomy (NCBI): domain Eukaryota; kingdom Viridiplantae; phylum Streptophyta; class Magnoliopsida; order Brassicales; family Brassicaceae; genus Eruca; species Eruca vesicaria. The sequence continues at coordinate 369,076 of CAKOAT010078488.1, forward strand.
TTTTTTTTTTTTTGCGTCAGAAGATGATTAAGCAATAAAAAGAAAATAACCTAGACCTAATCAGATTAAATCTAATGGCTATCAAAGTTCCCCGGCAACGGCGCCTAATTTGATATCCCTCAAATATTTAACCTTAAAGAGTGAATTACTCTCTCAAATAAGAGGTTCAGTTGTTGTACTTAGGGATCGAATCCACAGGGAACTGAGGAACACAAAAGATGTAATCCTAAGTGATTATGCTAGGTTGATTCAGTTTAAAATAGTAAATTGCAGTTGTGAGCAATGATAAGTTGCTCAAGAGAATAGGTTTAGGTTTTGAACAATAAAGAATATAGTTAGATTCAAGGTTGTTATTCAGATAATCAGGATTATAATGCTACAGATGTTTTAGTAACTTGCTTGCAAGATATATAAGAACTTCAATTCTTAGACAGATCCAATAGCTGTCGCTATATAGACTCATCCATTGATCTAGCTGCCGGCAATATCGACCGATGGTATGATCGCCATATCGGACGATATAAGTTACCGTCGATCGATTACTCTATAGAAGTATTGATCGATATAGCATAAGATCAAATCGAAAATGTGTTCACCAAGATCATAGACCGGCTCTCGCACATCCCTAGAGGATCTAAGCTTATGCCAAATGATTTCAGGATGATGATTAACAAGTTATATCATTCCATGTTCATACTCTAGTTAGCTACTCTAGAGTAAGCATTAGGGTTCATCTGGATAATGAATATCACAACTTAACATTCCATAGTTGGGGCTAATCCCTCATAACTATTTGAACCCTAAATCTAACAAGGGAATCTACTGAGACATAGCTAAGTGATTCATAGCAGCAAGATAATAATAGAAATTCATAAGATTAGAATATTGAACTTTTGGTTCTTTGGAACAACAAATCTCTTTGTGTGTTTCTTCTAAATCTAGAATTCTATAACCTTTGAGAATTAAGATTAAAAGAATACTTTATTGCTAAGTATAAAATAGTATCAAAAGCACAAAACAATAAAAAGCATACAAAACACTCAAAGCATGCTTTGCCAAAACACATAGGCATAACTATAAATATGAGTTCAATTAGGTTAAAAACTTGTCAGGGGAAATCTTGTAATATTGGGAAAACTTGGGCTTCAAGTCGGCCAAGTTAGACTTGTTCTTCATGCTTCATATTGATCGATGGTACATGGCTTACATAGATCGATGGAGTATCTCGACTTCATCTTCTGTGGAAGTGTCATCGATCGATTACACAGGATGTGTTTCGATCGATATGTATATCTGGATATCGACCTTATTGTCTGATCTTCATAGTCATCTCGGAAAACTCTCATTTAAGCTCTATAAGGGCACCTAAATCATCACTTTACTCCAAAATGCTCCTGAACCTGAAAACATACTTAATAGACTCCAAAACATATATATATATATATTATAAAAACATATCAATACCATGGCTAAAAGTGGGTCAAAACCATGGTATATCAGCTATCATGACTATGCTTCCATTTCCAATTTTTATCGGAACCTTGACACTCTTGTCAAGTCTTGAGAAGTAATTATCCTCCTTTGTCATATGATTAGTTGCTCCATTGTCTACTTACCATACGTCTTCCATCATGGTTATTGCTTAACTCGCATTTACCAACATATGGTCTTCATTAACGTCTTCTTCCTCTAGACTTAAATGTGCTTTCTCCTTTTTCTTTAAATAGCAATGATTTGCAAAATGACCTAACTTTTCATAATTGTAACATTCCTTGTTACTTTTGTAATCCTTCTTAGGATCATCCTTTTTTCGGTTTCCTAAAACACTCACTCTCATTGTGATTGTTCTTCTTGCAGAAACCACACCACTTCTTGCCTCCACTGCGTTTTGAGTTGTCTTGTTTGACACTAGAATTTTTCTGTTTAGCACGAGCATTGAATGCTCCTTCACTTGTGCTTTCTTCTCTTACAGCCAACTGTGCTTCATGAGCCTTCAAAATTCCGATCAAATCTGCCATCTTTGTTGAAGTCAAATTGCTTGTTTGCTCCAATACACTGACTATGCTATCGAACTTGGCTGGGAGAGAGATGAGTATATTTTGTATGAGTTGGATGTCTGACTTTTGTTCTCCATGATAAGTTAATTTATTTGTCAAATCAACTAACTTATCTGTGAAGATTTTAATGTCTTCATTCTCATTCATCTTCAGATTTTCATATTCCATTCGCAACGTTTGAAGTCGAATCAAACGGATTTGAGGAGTTCTACTCTGCCTTCAATGCATCCCATGCCTCTTTAGATGTTGTTGTTGCTGCAATCTGAGAGAAGATATCATCCGATACGACAGTTTGCAGAATTTGAAAATCCATTGTATCGTTCACCATCGCTTCTTCTTTACGCGATCTTACCCTTACTGTCTCAGGGGGTTTCATCCACTTGTGTTGGTGAGGCTCCCACTCTTTCTTCAACCACAGACCATAATTTCCTAGTCTTGAGAAGGGTTGTCATCTTAATATTCCAGAAATCATACTTCTCTCCATCGAAAAATTTCTTTTGATTATCAATATTACAAACTAGGCCTGGGTATCCAGGTCCTCGGGTCGGGTCTTGTCATGTTCGAGTCTTTTGGGTCCTGAAAATTTGGACCCATATAGGTACTTGTAATTTTCGGGTCGGTTTCGAGTCAGGTCTTTTCGGGTCCGGATCCTTCGGGTCCTGAATATTTAGACCCATATAGGTACCTATAATTTTTCGGGTAAGTTCCGGATCGGGTCTTGTCCGGTCCGAATCGATTTGGGTCTATAATTTCATTATCCGTAAATTACCCATAATTTTCGGGTATATTCGAATCCGGGTTAGTTCGGGTATTTAGGATCCGAAAAGGACCCGACTACTCAAAATAAACTCGAAAACCCGAAAAATACACGAAAAACCGCCCAAATACCAAAAAATTATCAAAAATCAGATCCAAAAACCCAAAAAATACACGAAATTTTACCCATTTTACCCAAATAGCCGAATTATATTTTTTGACAATCTAAAATTTTACCTGAAACCTAAAATTATACCCGAAAACCCAAACTCGAAAATTTTAAAAATACCTGAAATACCAAAAATATACCCAAACACCTAAATATATCTTATATATGCAATAATTTACGGGTACTACGGGTACCCGAACGGGTCTCGTGTAGGACCCGGACCCGATCCGAGACCCGTGGGTCCAAATAAAAAGGACCCAATAGGTACTTTAGCATTGACCCGAACCTGAATCCGATCATGTATTTTCGGGTCAGTTCCGGTTCGGGTCTTCGGATCCGGGTAAAATGCCCAAGCCTAATTGTAACAGATAGATATTGTGTCCATTATTTTTAAAATATTAAAAATAATTAATAGGATAACATTTTATAAACTTAATAATTTTATCTTTAAAATTATATTATGCAATCATTTTAAATTTATAAAAATGAAGAAATTCTTTATTTTAATTAGAATTATTTGATTTTTAGTTATAGTTTTTATAATTATATATATATACATATATCTATTAATTTATTAATAATGTCAAAATCAATGTCATATATTTAATTTAAATTCAAAAATTGATTAGACAGCAAATAAGCCTATAAATCTATCATAACTAACAAACATATTCTGTAAGAAGAAACAAATTAGAAATAACTAGTTAACTCAATCAAAATTATGCAAATATGTGGTTATAAGATTGGTTAGACAGCAAATAAGCCTATAAATCTATCATAACTAAAAAACATATTCTGTAAGAAGAAAAAAATTAGAAATAACTAGTTAAATCAATCAAAATTATGCAAATATGTGGTTATAAGAAACAAATCGTAGAAGTTTAATTTAGTCGGTGAAAATTAAGTAAATTTGCTTTTAGAAAAAAAAAACAAATCCCTGGAAAACAATAATGCTATTACTATGAACAAACTTTTGATTACAAAGAAAAACATAACAGAGTATCAAAAATAAATAAGTAATTAAATTAATAATACAATAAAGATCTTATTAATTTATTAATAATATCAAAATCAATGTCATAGATTTAATTTAAATACAAAAATTGGTTAGACAACAAATAAGCCTATAACTCTATCATAACTCACAAAAATATTATGTAAGAAGAAACAAATTAGAAATACCTAGTTAGCTCAATCAAAATTATGCAAATATGTGGTTATAAGAAAAAAAATCTTAGAATTTTTATTTAGTCAGTGAAAATTAAGTTAATTTGTTTTCAGAAAAAAAAAGACAAATCCTGGAAAATAATAATGCTATTACTATGAACAAACTTTTGATTACAAAGAAAAAGATAACAGAGTATCAAAAATAAATAAGTAATTAAATTAATAATATAATAAAGATCTTATTATTCATTAATAATATCAAAATCAGTGTCATATATTTAATTTAAATTTAAAAATTGGTTAGACAACAAATAAGCCTATAAATCTATCATAACTCACAAACATATTCTGTAAGAAGAAACAAATTAGAAATAACTAGTTAACTCAATCAAAATTATGCAAATATGTGGTTATAAGAAACAAATCTTAGAATTTTAATTTAGTCGGTGAAAATTAAGTAAATTTGTTTTCAGAAAAAAAAAAAACAAATCCCTGGAAAATAATAATGCTATTAACAAACTTTTGATTACAAAGAAAAAGATAACAGAGTATCAAAAATAAATAAGTAATTAAATTAAAACAGTATAAAAGCTATAATATAATTAGGATTGTCAATAAACTCAGTCGTCATCTCTTGAAGATTAAGGTTTTGGGATTTCCGCTGCTCTCTCTCTCTCTCTTCCTATCGTTAAAGATTAGGGTCGTCAAAATTGGGTGGTTGCTGATCTAGAGATGGCTTCCAAAAGTAAGAACGAGCAATCCTCGCAACCACCATCTCTGATTACGTCACTTCCCGACGACGTCATGGTTGACATCTTAGCGCGTGTACCAAGACAAGACTATCCAGCTCTCTCCCTCGCTTCCAAGCAGTTCTGGTCACTTATTAAGTCACATGAGATATACTCAAGAAGATCTCTGTTGAGGTGCACCGAGACCTGTCTATATACTATACTCAGTAGCCGTAAGGCCCCTAATGACCGTTTGTATATTCTTCGCCAGAACGCCGACGGCAACCGCCACTTGGTCCATATCTCTTCGCTTTTGGATTTGCCTAAAGGTGAAAGCTTTGTTACGGTGGGTTCAGTGATATATGGGTTTGGTGGGAGGGATGATAATGAAACCCTAACTTCATTGAGGGCGTTCAGGATCGACTGCAGATCGCACACGGTGCAACCACTCCCCAACATGCCTGTAGCCATGACTGATACATGTGCTGACTTTCTTGACGGGAAAGTGTACGTAGTTGGATACTGCAGTATGAAGTCAGAGTTGATGATGGTTGTGTTTAATACAAAAACACAAATGTGGGAGCCTCGGGTGATAATACCAGACACTACACCAGATGAGAAGTGGCATTATGGTTATATGGCGGTGATGGCTAATAAGATTTACATGAGAAGGCATGATCGTGGTAAAAGCTCTGTTTACGAGCCAAAGGAAAATAAATGGGAAAAGGATGACGTACTTAGTTCTAAGAAGTGGTATGTTGGTGGTGCGTGCGTCCTTGATGACGTATTGTACTACTACCAAAGATATATGAAGTGTTTATACAGGTATGATCCAAAGGAGAGTCGCTGGGAAGAGTTTACATGTTTGCGTTACTCGCTTTTGGCCGAGCAGATGAGACGCCCATGTTGGACAGAGACTGTGCGTTATGGTCGAAATCTGGCTTTGTATTTTCGTACAAAAAAGGATCCACAGAAGATTTGGTGTGCAGTGATTTCGTTTAAAAGAAGTTATGTAAATGATATGCGGTATACAGTTGAGTGGTGTGATCAGGTTTTGACTGGTGGGAAATTTACCTATGTGAAATGTCTAAGTGTTATGATTTAAAGCATCAAGTCTCTCATTCGAATATATTACTTGTGTTTTGTTTTTATTTTATTTATTTCTATGTTTTCAGCTTCACCCAAATGTCTGGATGAGTTTTCTTTTCATTAACTTAACAGTTTCATATTCTTCTTTCATTGCTACTTAGGAAAAATATATTTAGGAATTTTAATTCTTGCTCTTATAGCAGTAGGATCAATCTAACTAAGCAAACATGTACCTGTTACGGTCTTTTAAATGCGTGTGATAGTATCCACAAGGAACAGAAAGGTCCAGTTGTCAAGGTAGCTAGTGCAAGGCCAATTTTCTTGTAAACAAAAAAAAACAACTGAGTCATTGCTTTAGCTCAAGGTCTTTACATGTTCATTGTGGTTTTGGTCGTTTTTTTCTTTCACTTGGCGTTAGAGATAAGACAAGGCACGAGGTGAAGGACTTGAGTCATTGTTTTGTTTTTTCTTATAATAGTAGTTTTTATCCAAATACTGGAATTCTTTTCATTTACCCTATTTGCGGATTACGTTGATGTAAATGAACATAGTCGAATTTCAGAACCAATGAAGACGAAGAATCAGGTTTTGATAAGAAACATGTTCAGAGGGTGACGTCTGGGTAAAACCCATACCAGCAATGTACACGGAAAAAAAACAAAGAAAAACATTTTAAGGAAACAGAACCCACATTTGTCTCTTGCAAAAGACTTTCATCTTCGGCTCCTCTGTTTATTTGATAAATTTCTCACCTGAAATAGATGGAGACGAGAGGAATATCGACATCATTGTCATCATCATCCTCACAAGCCACAACTACATCAAGATGGCGACGGTAAGGCGGCAACTCCACTTTAGCGATATCTCGAGCTAGATCAACCACTTTCTTGTCCATCCTCTCCTTGTGCCTCGGGAACATGCTGTTGAACAGGAGACAGCTTCCACAAGAGATGCTGTACGCGTTAAGACCTTTGTCCTCCAGCCACTGCAACACCTCACGCAGCGTTGGGTTTCCTTTTAGAACCCATCTGTCCCAAACGGTCCAAGCCATGTCTCGGTGCTTCACCACCTTTGGCGGAACCGGTTCAGCCATGGAGAAGAGTGGAAGCGCCAGGTTGGCAAATGTGTTTCTGTAGGCTTCCACTTTGTGTCCTCCATCAAGGACCTTGTAGAGCTCGAGGCAGACCAGACCAGTGGCCATGGCTGTTGAGGTCGCAATGGCTGGGATGATTCTCCCTGCAATGAACTTTGCTTTCAGCTTGTCGACTTCAGGTATGCTGTAGTTTCTCGCCCTCATGTTGGCTAGACCCGCTATCACATCCATGTGATAGTTTGTATCATCATCCTAGGATTCAAAAAAATAACAACACTCCTTGGTTAAGATTCAACCTTTGCTATCAATTAGATTTCATTCAAGAGTCAAATCAGAGAATATTTAATTACCTTTTCGAACTGAATTGGTTTCATCCTAAAATCTGGAGACAAGTTATGCCTACACTTCTCGAGCTTAGCAATGAGGTCGTTGATGACTGCAGCATCGTCCACCGAAGCAGTGGTTAAAGTGGTGGCTTTCTCATCTGTAACAATCTTTGCATCTTTCCTTGGCTCAAAGTCTGGGACTATCACTCTATCAATAGCTTCAGCTGCTGCCTCTGGGTTTTTGGTCCACTCAGGCACAGGGATCCCAAATGTCTCTGCTCTTAAAATAGCAGTGGCCGTGATGAAGTTGAGGAGGCTTGGGTCGGAAGAGGAGTACTGGAGCGGACGCGGGAATCTTTTTGGAGCAGACCAGAATGGAGCTCCGGTACTTGTCGCAGCATCTTCAGGAAATGTGTATATCAATTGCTTGACTCGGTTAACAAAGTAATCCTCAAACCTGGTCACGTGAAATACAAACACATTAATGAGACTCCATAAAGAATTCTTACCTCCTGAAAACGCTATTTAAACTTTATTTATAATTTCCTACTCATTTTCCGTTTAAGCAACTCTGAATCACAGGTTAAAAAATCTTTCAATCCTTCGTAACCACTAGGCTACTCTGAACCTACGTACGACTTGTACTAATTAAGAGTATATCAGTACCTGAGTCGAGCCCAGGTTAAGCAGTCTTGGAAGTCCTCACACTTCTCCTTGTCAAGACACTCAACAATCCTCTCCAATGTGTCCCTTGCCTGAGCATCGCCAGCGCTCATCATTGAGTTAGTGTACTCAACAGGGCTGGAAAGATAGGCATTTACTTCAGCAGGAGTCTTCTCAAGCAGACCCTCAAACTCCGAGCGAGCCCAAGTTAAACAGTGATCAATGTTATGTGGAAACGAGTGCACTGTACACATGGGGGCCTGCTTCTCTGGTGGATCCCTTGAGGCACCGTAATTTTCAGTTAGATGCGGAATAACCATCTGTGTGTTGCATTTTGCACCAAGAGTACCAGACTCGAGAAGAGGCTTCTGGAAGTACAAGCACCTCGAATCAACATAGAGCCTCGCATTGACATTATCCAATGCATTGACGACAACAGTTAAGTTCTCCCAGAAGGCATCGTCAAATACATTCTCTGTCTCAGCACCGACACGGTTTTGCAGCGCCTCAATGTTGAACTTGGGGTTTATAGCTGCAGCAGCGGAAGCAGCAACCGTTGATTTAGCTTGTCCAATGTTCCAGTCACGGAACAGAAATTGACGACTGAGGTTACTCTTCTCGATTATATCATCATCAGTTACTGTTAGCTTCCCTTGGTCTCCACATGAAACTCCCATCAGAGCCATATTTTTCAAGAACTCGCAGCCAAGAGCACCAGACCCTACTGTGAAAACTTTAGCATCTTCGAGTTTCTGCTGGAACTTGGCCCCAAATACGGATATTTGGGCATCGTACCGGCTATTCCTTGGTGCAACGTCACTAGAATCCAGAGGTTCAGAGGGCAGTGACTCCACTGAATCGAAGTAGAAAAACTGATAAAAGAAATAAGAAGTTCAGCATCAGGTGCCAGTAGGAAACTAGAAACAATAGGTATCAAAAAGAGTAAAGATGCGTATAAGTTAATATTCATTTATCATTGAATTTATTAAGAAACTACTGAGACACTTTAAACTACTTTTTAAGGTTTTAACATTAGGATGAAGGCTTGACAAGTATATGAAAAAAGAAATATCACCTGAAAGAGGGGATGGAATTTTCCAGAGCAAGCTTTGACAACCTCCTGTCCAACAATACCGCCAAACATTGCAGCCATGGGATTCAGGACAGCCTTGGCTCCAAAGGCAAAGTGTCGTAGAAGTTTATGGTCGACATTCTCCACCTTCAAATCACCCTGCCCCGTATTGATAGCCGTGGCAATAGATATAAGCTGCTGAGCGTCCTCTTCTGAGCCAGCAACAGGAAATCTACCAGCTTCAGATGTAAACCTATCAAGTGCCTGGAATGCTAAGTGAAGGAGTGGAGGACGATCAAACTTAGCGAAATCACTAAACAGAAAATCCCCTGGCTCTTTAAGAGCTTCCCTCAAAGGCTTGAAATTCAGCAACTTTGGCTGTTTCACCTGAGTGACAATACCACCCTTCACATATGTTCCATAGCCTGTCGTGTCCTCTTCAAGACTGAATGAATATGGCCGTGCACTTTTTATCTTCCTTGGTTTCCCATCATTCAGTTCCGTCATACCCTCAACCTCAGAGAAAACGACAAGGTCCCCATCTTGAAATTCAAGTCTCTCATCGTCAACACAGGAGATAAATGCCTGATTCTCATTAGAGATGGAGGCAATGATGCCTGTGTGTGGTTCCTCTCCATCAACATCTAGAACTGTAAATTCAGGCCCAAAATCACAAAAGACGGAGCCAAAAAGACCCCTGACATCAGCCTTGACAAAGGCGATAGGAGGCTGATGGCTGTGACAATAATCATTAAACTGGACCGCTTTTTCCAAGCTTATGTCAGAGAAAACAACAACCTGTTTCACAAGAAAGTAGACGAATCAGCGTGAACCAATCAACAAGAACCACAGATACATACCAATAAGTATAAACAACAGAATCAATACAGTCCCAAACGTTATCATAACTCAAGAAGCAGACCAAATAGAACCAATAGAAAGCAAAACGAGTTAGACTACATACCTGGAAACCAGAAAGATGCTCTTTGGTTAAGGTTGTGGTCAAGCTAGAGACAACAACAGCATTGTTAAGATCCTGCAACTTGTTGACAGAAGCATCCGCCCTATTCTTGCCAACATCATCCTCAGAGAAAACAAAGTTGCTAGATAAATCCCATAGCTCCACCACTCTCTCATCATGCAGTGTCACAGACTTCACACCAGCAAGAATCAGATTCTTCGCTGAGAAACACCAACAAATCAAATCAGGAGATCAAATCAACGATACAATAATCAAAAAGAAAAGCGTATACCAATCTCCGCGCCAAGGCCGTGCATCCCCGAGATGAGAACGTTAGAAGCAAAAAGACGCCTCATGGTCTCACGCCCGTACACAGCGAGCTGCCTACTGTGCAGATCTTCATCAATCTCCTGACGATTCGAATTACCGAAAGCCATGTCGTTGCCAGAAGCTACAGAGTTCTCAGTGATCTCGATGCGGCGTCTCTTAACCGGCGAAGAGGAAGAGGAAGGTAAATCGGAGCTGGTGATCTCGTTAGCAGCAACAGATGATGATGATGATGATGATTCACTAGCTCGCTTGTGAAGCATAAAGTGATGGAGGAACCTGAGGAAAACGCAAGAGAACGGCATGGTGATCAAAAAAACGACGAGAGGAGAAACTGAAGGAGGTTTGAGCATAGAGAGAGATTCGTAAACGAAATGGTAAAGTGAAATACCTAAACCCTAATTTTTTTTTGGAATTGATGCTTCGGAGAGGATGAGAAGCGATTCGAAAACGTACCTTTGAGGAAGACAGTCGAGAGAAGATTGGAATCGAAGCGGAGAGAGAGTGATGTGATGAGATCTGATTTTTTTTTTTTTTACTGAAATGTCGAAAACGAAGATTTATTGAGGAAGCGAAAGGGGTTCGGTTGGATTTTGGAATATGGGAATGCCTAAGCGGTGTCGTTTTGTGACTAAGGTTTGATTTTTCCTTCTTGATTGCGTACTTGCGACGGCAATTTTCTGACCGGGCACGCGGGGTGTTTATAATTTAAATAACCGATCCGGTTCAGGTTGGTCAACTCTTCTGGACGGTCTAATGAATCCACCACCCGCACACGTTATGTGAATCCGAGACGTGGAAATATTAGAAAAGTTAAACAAACTGAACATTATATATGATAAATTATTTATTTTAAATAACAAGATATCTATATTATTAAAAGGGAAGTATCCATATAAAATACTCCTTACTTTTCACTTTTATTTATAATAGCATGCCACTGAAGTAATTATATGAATTTATACGTAAGTAATCATTGTCTTTTTCTATTTATTAAACAATTTCCTAAATCAATTTTAGCTTAATTTTCGTGTTTAAAATATTCCCTGAAATAAACTAGCTGATTTTTAGGAATATTCATATTTAAAATTGATTTTAACAATATTAAATTTGTATAACGTTACCATTAATTATTTTGAACAAAATTCAAGTTTAAATTCAAAATTAAAAAAATATTATTAATATTCCTAAAATATATGTTTAACTTAGCATTAATTATTTTGAACAATCCCTCTATATATATTAAAAAGAAGTACATTTGCCATGTTGCACTCACACAGCCCTTCTCAGAAGATTTCTAGCGATTCTATTGGTTGAATTTTTAGAATTTATTTTTTTATTTATTTTTACCATCGACACTACTAAAAAGGAAATTCATTTAAATACTTACCTTTTGTTGTTTTCTCGATTCAAAGAACATCTTTTTGCTATCCTTTCTCTGTTTAATTCATTAAATACTCATTAAATATTTTAAATGTCAAAGAAACAAAATTAATTGACAAGATATTTTCACTCTTAAAATCATGCATTTAAAACAAAATTAATTGATAAGATATTTTCTCTCCTAAAATCATGCATTTAAAACTTAAACCAAAATTCTGGTGCAATCTATTCACGAGATGTTCTCCTTTAGATTTATCAACAAGATATTCCAAAAATAATATTACCTTAAAAGTATAAGATTTATTGAGAATTTATTAGAGAATATGTTACTTCTTAGCTTATCATGCAAGCTAAATCATTGAGAAACGTCCATCAATTTACTATAAATAAGACATTCACAGTAGAAGAAATGAAATCATTGAACTTTGTAGTCTGAACTTTTTATGTTAATAATGTTCTAAACTTTTTTTTCTTCTTATTTTAGAACATTAAGCTTTTATATTTCATGAGAGCTGGTTTTTCTTTTGGTTTATATGCATATATCCTATTATGACGATTTCTCCACTGAAGCTATATATGATTTGATTGTACACCTCTTTGATATATCATTTCGATAACATCTTTGTTCCTCAATCTGGTAAAAAAAATTCTCTATTTGATAACATCTCTCAGCTATATCATTTCAATAGCATCTTTTTGAGCTGCCAATACTTTTTTTTTTATTAGTAGATTTATATTATTGTTTAGAATTATAAGCTTATATATACATATATATTTCTTTGGTTTACTAATTGCGATTTTGTTTTATGATCTTTTTAATTAAAATTGATATATTTTTTTTGGTTTGCAATTATATGATCTTTTTAATTAAAATTAAATATATATATAGTAATATTTATTAATCAAAAAGTTATATCAACTACTTTTTATATTTATTTTCCTTATTATATATCATTTAATATTTAAATATCTATAGTTTAAATGTAATTTACCTTAATGTTTTTAGTTTATTAATGACCTACCTTATTTTGAACACATATACTTGTGCAACTTCAAATTATATTTATTGCATTTTTTTAATTCAATTTACCTTAATGTTTCTAATTTGTTAATCGTCTTTATAAACTTATTTTGAACACATATTACTTGTGCAACTTCAAATCATATTTATTACATTGTTTAAATGCAATTTACCTTAATGTTTCTAATTTGTTAATTCGTTTTAAAAAACTTACCTTATTTTGAATATGATTTAATTGCACAGGTTTATAACATATTAATTTTAAATCATTTAATGACAATATAACTTTAATATCTTTCTTTGAACTGTTTCATTATTTATTATGAAATTATAATCCTAAACATCATTTGTTATGAAAATATCTCCCTAATAACATAAGAAAAAAGGAAGGTAGAGTATATATAAAAGAGACACCTAAGGGATGTCAATACTAACTTATTAGTCTATTTTTATTCGATAAAAAAATTTTAATTTATAAATTCTTACATTTGTTTGTTTTTTCTATTAACAGATAAATAACACAGACGAAAGACCGGTTGTAGTTAACTACAAATCATTTATCAGTTTGTTTCAATAGTGATATGCAAATTTAATATTATTTTTGTCTCAATAAAATTTAGAAATCTATTAAATTATTTTATATTGTACAGTTGCTAACAAAATTTGACNGTTTGTTTTTTCTATTAACAGATAAATAACACAGACGAAAGACCGGTTGTAGTTAACTACAAATCATTTATCAGTTTGTTTCAATAGTGATATGCAAATTTAATATTATTTTTGTCTCAATAAAATTTAGAAATCTATTAAATTATTTTATATTGTACAGTTGCTAACAAAATTTGACAATTTTTTGCAGGTTTCTATTGGATATTTTTAATTCATAAATGTTCTTCTTATTTTATATTACTTATTTAATTCACATGATTGATTGGTAATAATTAAGACTGATTTATGTTAACGCATTAAATTCAGAACATCTATATAGCAATAAAAAGAATGTAATAAATAATACGAATATATTAATTGATACTAACTTATCGTGCAACCATATCAACACTGTTACATATATCTTACATTTTCTTATGGTTTACATTTTAAGTTGCTTATTTTCTTCAAAGCTTAATCTAATGACGTTTTTTAGAAAAAAATAACTTTTGTGCCTGTGTACTTAAAAAAACTAACAAAATATGAATGTCTATTTTGAGAATCTAAAACAGAGATATGGAAAAAAATAACTTCTTCTGTTATCTGCAAGGACTATGATGAAGAAAATATTGAAGTTATTAAAGAAGCATGTTATTGGGCATCAGCAAAGGATCTACGCAAGGTGTTTTGTGTCCTATTACTAACATATAGTATCACAAATCTAGAAACGTTTGGAATGCTACTTGGAAAAAACTATCATAAGATATATTATGCAGCCAAAGAAAAAATACGGATAAACCAAGTAAACTCATGTTTTTATCAAAAGAAAACGTCATTAGAAATTGTGTTTGGGTAAATATATTTTTTTACATGTTCTTTCAGACTTGGAGTAGATTGAATCAATCATGTTTTTGAACGGAAGCTCATTGACGTTGTTTAATTTTAGAACGTGTTATCAATAGTATACTCTTCTATTGGTTAAGCTGTGGCTTTTGTTAGAATTTCTATTAATTGAATTTTTTGTTTTACTTTTGTGGAATTCGCGTTATTGTAATGTTATAAATTAATAATAAAAGCATTTTCTCATTATTGTCGTATAAGTTCTTCAGTTTTATTACATCTTTTTCATAGTATTGTCTTATAACTTTTATTAGATCACTGAAACAAAAAGTGAATTGATGTATCAAATGTACTAATCTTTAATGACCTAATTAAATTCCATTGTCCCAAAATCAGAATAACGAGAGAGAGAGAGAGAGAGAGAGAGAGAGAGAGAGAGAGAGAGAGAGAGAGAGAGAGAGAGAGAGAGAGAGAGAGAGAGAGAGANTTTTATTAGATCACTGAAACAAAAAGTGAATTGATGTATCAAATGTACTAATCTTTAATGACCTAATTAAATTCCATTGTCCCAAAATCAGAATAACGAGAGAGAGAGAGAGAGAGAGAGAGAGAGAGAGAGAGAGAGAGAGAGAGAGAGAGAGAGAGAGAGAGAGAGAGAGAGAGAGAGAGAGAGAGAGAGAGAGAGATATGTGTAACATTTCTTTTAATTTGTCTACATACATTTTACGAAAAATTTATGCATAATAATATTTTTCACCTAAAATTAAGAATTACAACACATATATAATACAATTCTAATTAGTGATAATAGAAAATATGTTACTTATAAAACTACACACTATTAATTTTAGATTTGGAAAATAAAATTCAACCTTCAACACACAATTTTTTTGTGATGTTGCAATTATAAATACACACAATAACTACCTATTGATACTGAAGTGACTTTGTTCCATCTCCTCCTTGTAAAATATTGTGTACCAGCATTTTTCTGTGCTTGATGCTTTACCTCAAAGACGGTGGTCTTATGATATAAAATCTATTACTTCTAAAACTTTGTATTATTAAGTCCATAATTTGAATCTATATATACCCGCACAGGGTGTGGGCCGGTCACCTAGTAAGATTTTAAACATATTTAAACTACCATATTATCCATATCTGATCAAAATATTTAAATTCGTTTTACATTTGGCAAACAATTTCATGTTACAAGAAATATTATTCAAACTATCAATAGGTCAATATTAATTTTTCAAAGTTTAATAATGGACAAAAATCACTATTTTTACAGCACATAAACTATTCGATTGTTGTGTTTATAAAAAAATTAGAAATATGGTAAATATTTAAAAATATTAACGGATAGACATTTAAATAATATTCATTTATATAAAAAATAAAATAAATACTCGTCCGGTCGGACAGGTCAAGCTCTAGTTCTACTTTTATAAATGAAGCAACCTTATTTTCTTTACCTACAATTAAATTAGAGTGATCTCCCAACTATAATCCATTTTTTTTCTTAAAACATGTGTTTGATTAGATGCATTTTATGTTTTTGTCTATCTCATTTAAAATGTCACAAATTCATAATGCAAACCTAATAAGTGCAAAAGGACATAAATATTTTTTTTAATAACCAAAATGACATTATGTATTAGGGATGGGAGAGATACGGATATCCGGGAAATTTGAAGTATCCGGATCCGGAACCGGATTAGTCGGATTCGGATTCGTGTCTTCCGGATATCCAGACCTCAGATATTCGTCTAGATATTTTGATATCCGGGGGTATCCGATTCGGATTCAGAATCCTAAAAATAATTAAAATAATAAAATAAAAAATCAAAAAATTTAAAAGTAATACATAAACTAAATATTTAATTATAATTACATATAATATTATTAATATAAAGTAGAATATTATTAAATTTATTTTATGTATAAGTATTAATATATCAAATATAGTTAATAATAAAATAAAAAAATTAATATATTTTTAAAAATTCTGATCCGAATCGAGATATTCAGACCTAAAAATTAAGATATCCGGATGCGGATTTGGTTTGCAAGGGTCCGAGATTTTACTATCCGGATTTGAATCTAGGCACTCCCGGATATCCTAATTTCGGAGCGGATCTGGAGCGAATCTCGGATCGAATCCGGATCCTGAATAAAAGTCTTTGCCTTATTAATATTATTATTATTTATCATGTATGGTTTGATAAGGACTCGGTGCGTTTTGGTCTGCGTTTTGCCCGTGTCTTTGTTACTCCATCTTCACTGTTGATATCAGCATGGCAACAAAAAGACGTGACGTGCGACATATGCAAGGTTCTCTTCTTTTTATTTCTTCTTTTGTGTGTGTGTGTGTGTGTGTTTTCTTCTTATTTCTTCCTTGTGTTTTTCCTTTGGTTTATGGATGAACCATCTTCCCTCTTATTAGCATCCGACTAATTTAACATAGTGAATGTAACCGTTGGATAGCTCAATTAACGGATTTTCTAACGGGTGTAAAGTGAAGACTAAAACAGATATTTGTAATTTAGTTAATGGTTTCTATTAGTTGTATTATTGTGACAAATGTTATCAAGGTACAAAAATAGTGACGTGCATATCTAGACTAAGAAAATATCATAATCTCTACTTTAAATTATATATAATGATATTGTGAATTCAGTTATATATTTGCAAAAATGATACTAAATCACAAATAGTACTTCTGGTTAAAATGTATATACTGGCATTTGTGTTACTTTTCATTACAGAACCAATACATCATTTCTGTTTCGTATACCATGATAAGTATATTCATACTTTATAATTTACATAGTTAGGTTTCTTAGATCAGTTTGAGTGTAGATTTTTTGGAAAATCTATGACTAAATTGTGTACATTATGCAGAGCCGGTAAAATGTAGGAGAGGAATTTTGAACCCTGAACTTGTTATGTATACAGCGGCAACACAATCACTAATGCTATTAGAACTTGTTTGTATAAATGTGGGAGAAGAATTTTGAACCTTCAACCTGTTATGTATACAGCGGCAACACAATCACTAATGCTATTAGGAGTTGTTTGTCTAAATGTGGCCGGTAAAACAAATATTATTTTGCTGTTGGAAGCACTGGCTTCCATCTCTTCTATCAAGGGCCGGCTCTGACTTGATGTATATATGGATCAAATGAGACGTTCAGTTGTTTCTTTCCTTTCCTATTATAAGGGTGGTGTCAAATTTGAATCAAAACTTCAACTTAAGATCTGATACCAATTCAAATCTCTAGAAACAAATAATTATAAGAACAACTTTTCTTATTAGCTTTAGAAACTACTCAAAACTAAAGCTCTCAATGTTTCTCTTAGATCTCTTATGATCTACCCTCTTAGATCTTATGGAACACCTCTCCATAGATCTCTATTTATATGCAAGACAATTCCCTTAAACATGTGGGATATGGAATACACAAACCTAATCTAATAGAAAACTTCATTTTCCTATTTCTAGATTTTCTTATTGTGTTTATCTCTTAACATATTAAACATCTAATAATATGTTAAGTTTCCACAAACTTGGAATTACCCAACATTCACCCCCTTAATTCCAACTTGAATTAGGGAGATCAATTTCTTGAACTCCAATTAAGCTCCTCATTTGCTTGAACTTAATCCTCAAGTAATCATCCATCACCATACGATAGTATGCGAATCCACCCATTGGATCCACATCTTTCTCAAGGTTAGATTGGATGTTCTCCTCACTTTTGTACCGCCTCTTCTTAGAATTGGCCGATTTCTTGTAGAACCTTCTCATGGCCTCTTCACTTAAGTTGCGATGAGTCTTGCAGCTGAAACTCACTCTGGTCACGTCTGCCATCTTGCGTACGTGAGATGTGTTACACACTTCCGTCTTTGTGTCACATACGTGAGTCGTGTTACACGTCTCCATCTGTGTATCACATACCCCTGCATGAGTAGCGTTACACGTTTCCATCTTTGTGTTACATACCTCTGTATGTTTAACACCAGTCGGTCTAACCACATGCTCCACTGGTACATGTGTTGTGTTACGCGCTTCCATCTGTGTGTCACACATGATTCCTTGAGCATTTATGTCTAGTTCGTCTCCAACTTTTGACAACTTGTAACTCGACGCCGTTGGAACTTGAGTCATGTTACACACTTCAATATCTATGTCACACCAAATTCCTTGAGCAGGACTCTCCTCCTTTATCTTGATTTCATCTCCTCCTTGAATTTGTCGATCCACCTTAACCATGTAGGTTTAGATGGCGGTCTATCTACAAGCTCCCACGTCTTTCTTCTTGTGATAGCTTCCATCTCGGCTACCATAGCTTCAACCCATAAGTAGTTTGGCAACTTCAACTCAGCTGAGGTAAACTCTCCTCCTCGATCGATGCAACTTAGATTATACTTAACCGAGGAAAACTCTCCTCCTCTATCGGTGAAACCTATATTGAACTTAGCTGAGGCAAACTCTTCTCCTCTATCGGCGAGAAAGTTTCTGATGGGTTCCTTCAACCTTTTGAACCGACTGAATACCTCATGCTTCTTCTTCAATAGTATAGCCGGGAATTCAAGTCTAATTTGCTTCTCTGTTAGACATGCGTTACACACGCCATCTCCGTGTGTTACACTCGGAAATGAGTGTCTATTTTCCTTCACTGCGTCACACACGCCTTCTTCGTGTGTTACACTCGGGAATGAGTGTCTGATATGCTTCCCTGCAAAATTTGCGTCACACACGCCTTCTTTGTGTGTTACACTCGTCATTCCTTTGAATGACGTCTGAAGTCTCGCCCTCCTTACACGAACAGCTCCAAGGTGTCGTGACTTGATGGCGTTCCAGATGTCTTTGGAAGCGGCTTGTTCTCCCACCTGGAGAATCAAGCTTTTGGAAGCGACTTGTTCTCCCACCTAGAGAATCAAGTTTTTGGAAGCGGATTGAAACAAAAGAGCAATCGCAACATCGTTTTTCTTTTGATCATCCGAACCATGTTCTATCGTGTCACGTACTTCATGAACATGCATCATAACCTTCATCCTCATCGACCAAACGGTATAGTTTGACGATGACAACATAGGACATTGGATGGATTTAGTTCCAAGGTCATTCGTGCGTGGAGCCCTAGTCACGTCCGCCATCATGCTCGCGTGATCTCTTGGTCACAAGCACCAGGATCAAAGCTTCAACTTAAGCTTAGATTGAGTCTCCAATCTAAGGAGCTCTGATACCAATTCAAGTTTGAATCAGAACTTCAACTTAAGCTCTGATACCAATTCAAATCTCTAGAAACAAAGAATTATAAGAACAATTTTTCTTATTAGCTTTAGAAGCTACTCAAACTAAATCTCTCAATGTTTCTCTTAGATCTCTTATGATCTATCCTCTTAGGTCTTATGGAACACCTCTCCATAGATCTCTATATATATGCAAGACAATTCCCTTGAACATGTGGGATATGGAAAACACAAACCTAATCTAATAGAAAATTTCCCTTTTCTATTATTAGATTTCCTTATTGTTTTTATCTCTTAACATTTAAACATCTAATAATATATTAAGTTTCCACAAGCTTGGAATTACCCAACATGGTGAAGTCTTGTCAGTTCGTAATGGGAAGATTTAGTGAGATTCCAATAACCGGTCATTCACCAAGCCTTCATTTTAAACTGAATAAATTAATCAAACCATAACACATTTTTAAATGATTCAAAACAGATGATGATGGTCATCACTAAATTAGACATGTATCAGTCTATCAACATTGATGTTCTGTGTCTAGCCTAATTCACTATGTGGTTATGTAAGCCGAATACTACCAACTGGTACCATTTCGGATGTAATATTAGTCAATTAAAAACTGAAGAAAAAATCTACTCTTCATCAAAACTAGTCAGGTTGATTTTTGGTAGGGACATTAGCCACGTGAATGGACATTAGCCACGTGAATTCAACGTTTGTCAATTTCTACTCTTCTGTCTCTTCTCTTACATAACTCTCTTTCACACCATCCATATTTTAAACAAAATCAAAACTGCACACATTCTTCTCTCTAAAATACTCACAAGAACGTAAATAAGTAATAAAAAAAACTCCATGAAACCCGCCACTTCCGGGTCATGCAGACCCGACCCAAGTCCCTCATCCTCCTCAGCACCACCACCAAGTCGTTACGAATCGCAAAAACGCCGCGACTGGAACACGTTTCTACAATACCTAAGAAACCACAAACCCCCTCTAACGCTAACAAGGTGCAGCGGCGTGCACGTGATCGAGTTCCTCAAGTACCTAGACCAATTCGGAAAAACCAAAGTCCACGTGACAACATGTTTTTTCTTCGGCCACTCGGATCCAGCCTCTCCTTGTGCTTGTCCGCACAAGCAAGCTTGGGGATCTCTCGACTCGTTGATCGGACGACTTAGAGCTGCTTACGATGAATACGGTGGACGGTCGGATCCAAATCCATTTGCTGCACGCGCCGTTGGGGTTTACCTGAGGGAAGTCAAAGATAATCAAGGTAAGGCTCGTGGGATTACTTATCAGAAATATAGACGGAAACCTACCGTCAGACTGGATGTGGATTAAACCGGTGGATTCGTTGTCGGAGAGGGGAGTAACGGTGATTTTCCAACTACCTCTGGAACTGTCCTTCCTCTATGTTAATATACGTATTATACATATTTTGCTGATCTCTTTCTCTCTCTATATATGTTATGTATGTATAAAATCATCTTTTTATTAATAAAAAGTAATATTTTCACTGTAGTAAGTTTGCTCATTCTAGTTATAAATGATTCATAATTTGTATTCAAAGTATGTTCTGATGATATTAAAATGGAAAGTGTCTTAAAAAATCAATTTTTTATGCACTAATTTTATTACAATATCTATATTATTAAAAAGGAAGAAGTCCTAAAAATTTATCTTCTTTTTGGCGTCTAAAAAAACTACTATCTATGAAATATTACTGTGCACCGTTAAACTAACTTTTTTTGTCTTCCCTAATTTTTTTTCTAAGCATATTGTTCAATAACATTATATCATATAATTTATCCTATATTTCTCTAACAATACATTAGTCAATATTCTTATTTATTATACAATACTCTTATTAGTCAATATTTTTCTTTCTCCACGATACGATACGTTACTATAACCTTATACATACCATATAGTATATTACTCTTTTGTAATTAAACATATCTCGCTAATCCCCTATATATTAATTGAGAAACATTTGAAAAATTGTAACCTCAATTTTGTAATAATTAAAAAAGAGCTCATGTTTACGTGTCACTCAATTAGGTAGTCAATTACATTCAATTGAAAAATAAGTAAGTCCACATTCGATTTTTATATGTCGCTAGATATATTTGTTGGTCAAACTATATGATATGATATTTATGATAGAAGCATTTATGATTGTCCTGCTAGATATAATTACTATTTTATTTTCTTTCCTTAAATAAAAGCTACGGGATTACCATAAATGACAAATATATATATATATATATATATGACAATTAATGTTTCTAATAATAAATATTTGATAACAATTTGTATCTCCTCCATCATTTTTCTTTAATTTTATGTATTAAAATAAATCAAACAATCAAATTAGCTATAAAATTAAACTTTAGATTTTTTTCATATATGTTATATTTTGAATTTAAAAAACCAAGAATAAATGACTAAAACTATTAAAATTATTATGTTAAAAATTAATGATCAATAGTTTAACATTTTTATTATAAAAAGATACACATGATTTTAAAACCATATGAGTAAAAAGTATCATTCAATAAAAAAAATATATATATATATAGATTAAACTATATACCATATAAGATTACATACTTATTTTAATTTCAAAAATTTCAATGAATTTTCAAGAACATTTATAAATTATAAACGTATTAAATTTTTCACATTGAAATTTTTTGTTATCAATGATTTAAATATATTAGTTCTTTTTTTTAATTTTCTATTTTTTAAAGATATTAACACAATCGATAATATGGTTATTTTGGTATATACCATACAAACCGAATGTATGTGATTTTATAAAAAAACGTAAGATTTGGATATGGTTTGATTTATAATCGATTAAACTGGAATATGTAAATATGTATATCTATTTGTTACATGAGTTGAATTATAATTATGATTTGTAAATCACTTGAATCACTTGAAATATAATCAACTAACAATTTAATGCAACTGAGGCTTCTTATTTTCTTTTTCTTTTTTTTTTTATCTTTTTTTCTTTTTTTTTTTAATAAAAACTAAATTGAAGTAAGAATTATAAATTTGATGGACAACAATTAGTTGGAAGTCTTTACAATTTTTTTTAATATTTAAACAAACAGAGTTGTGTTCAATCGAAGACATATTAATTTGATGAACACTAAATATGGAAGCATATAAAAACTTTTCTTTCATGCTTCTCTTTTGTTTTTATTTTTATTTTCAAAATTTAGAGATTTGATATTAATTCTAGATTTGATCATTTTATTAGATCATAGAAGCCTTTTCTTTGTTTTTTATTCTTTTAGTTAAATATATAATATTTTTTTTAGTAAATGACTTTTTGACAATATGACTCTAAATATGATCATATTATTTATTTTTATAATATATAATATGATTTCAAACTAAATAATGATGTATTTTGGTATAAAATTGAATAAACTGAAAACCAATATATAAACTAAATCAAACTAAAGTAAATATGGATTTAGAATAGTAGTTATATTTTAATAACCAAAATACTGAAAACCGATATCCAGATTGAACATCCTTAATCTAGATAAAACCAAACTTTTGTTTCATTTTCCAAAACATAATAAAAATAATAACTTCATTCCGCGCAAGACGCGAGTCTTATCCTAGTTTTATAATATGTGACTGATTTCATCCACTATACAAAAACTATATAACTTGTTTGGGCCACCAACTATGCAACCGTACACTCTATCCTTTCCATTGATTAGTTTTCATAGCTCATGTTTGATAAATGGAGAACATAATATATATTGAACATTCCCATTCTGTTTAAACCAAACATATTATTGTTTTTAGAGTAACCTATTTATAACATAGTATATGGTAATAATACACAAACCAGTTTATGATCATAGTATTAATGTTTGGAGATATTTATACAAACAAGCTATAAAATTAGTGATTTATTATTCTAGAGAAAATTCCTTTTGTTTAAAAAGAATATCTAGATTCGTGAAAAATCCTAACTTGAAACAAATTACGTCTATGAAGAAACATGTAGTTAAATGAAGTAAGTCTTTATATTTTGTCAATGATCTCAAGTCCTAAGTGTGTCTTCCTTTGATATATTGTGTTTTGGTTCATAGAATTATGTTTTACCAAAAAACAAATTAGCGCAAAATCTTGAACACTGACTATTTGTAAAAGACTGATGTTCATCATGAAGGTTATGTGCTCCGACTGATAAAAGTATTCAAGGGTCTTTAGCTTAGTCATGTTTCGTGGTTAGCAAGTTCCATCTCGGTAACAATAGGAGATCTGGTGTGGTTCTTACATGAAACCGATTGCAGAGTATTGAAATACTATTCTTTCAGCTTCTCCTAATATCACGTTCATCTTTCTAAGCAACTAGTTCCCTTATTCAAGAATTGTATGTCATCATTATCAGATCCAAATACAAGTCTACTAATGCATACAGTGGTGGGAAAAGGTTGAAATGACATGTACATAAATCAAACTAAATAAGACAAAAATAAAATTGAATTTTCACATGCCTCAGCAGCTGCCCTTTCAACAGCAGCTTATTCTTCCTTAAACCTTTGCTTCCTTCTCCCGAGCTTTAGCATTTTCCCTTTCTTTAGCTTCTCTCCCAGCCTACTTCCAAGATTATGCGCTATCTCGTCCAGCCTTTTCTCTACCTTCTGCAGCATCTCTCTCAGCCTTTTCTCTGGCTTCTGCTGCATCTCGTCCAGCCTTTTCTCTAGCTTCTGCTACATCTCTCCCAGCCTTCTTCCAAGATTCTGCGGCATATTTCCCAGTTTTTTTCTCTATCTTCTGCTGCATCTTTCCCAGCCTTCTTCCAAGCTTCTGAGGCATCTCGTCCAGCCTTGTTCCAAGTTTCTGCTGCATCTCGTCCAGCTTTTTCTCTAGCTACAGCTGCATCTCTCCCTGTTTTTTCTCTAGCTTCTGCAGTATCTCTCCCATAATTCTTCCAAGATTCTGCGGTATCTCGTCCACCCTTTTCTCTAGTTTCTGCAGCAGCTCTCCCAGCCTTTTCTCTACCTTCAGCGGCATTTTTTGCCAGCCTTCTTCCAAGATTCTGCAGCATCTCGTCCAGCCTTCTCTAGCTTCTGCAGCATCTCTCCCAGCCTTTTCTCTACCTTTTGCGGCATCTCTCCCAGCCTTCTTCCAAGATTCTGCTGCATCTCGTCCAGCCTTCTTCCAAGCTTCTGCTGCATCTCGTCCAGCCTTCTCTCTAGCTTCTGCTGCAGCTCTCCCAGCCTTTTCTCTAGCTTCTGCAGCTGCCCTTCCAGCATGAGCTCTATCTTGGGTAGCAGCCTTTCCAAGAGCATCTCTTTGAGCTTTGGCATGTCCTTCTTGTTGGATAAGCTTCAAAGAAGATTACTTAGGAAACAAGTTATTCATTAAGTTAAGTAGAATAACTAGTAGGATTAGGATAAAGCTAAGGTTCCTAATCTAATATGTAATAGGAAAAGATAAGGACTCCTATTAACTATATAAGGAGATCTATATTGTAAGTTGATCTCAAGAAGTTAAGAAAGATATAAAACGAAGCTACTGTTTTATAAACCTGTGTGTTAAACAAATACGATCCTTGAGTCTTTATTTGGTATCAGAGCTCCAGGTTCTTTAAAGTTCAAGAAAAGATCATGGACGAAACCGAATCAAAAGCGCTGATGAAGTTAAGAACAGTGTCCTCTACGATCGTACCTCCGATGCTCACCTCAACAACTTATGCTGTCTGGTCAATGAGAATGAAAGTACTGTTAAAAGTTCATGAAGTATGGGAATCCATTGATCCTGGATCAAAGGATCAAAAGAAAAACAACTTAGCGACAGTTCTTCTATTCCTAGGAATTCCAGAAAACTTAATCCTGCAAATTGGAGATCAAGATACTCCTAAAGATATGTGGGAAGCGTTAAAGTTGATGAACCTCGGAGCTGATCGTGTCATTGAAGCTCGTTTGGTCACTCTAAACATCGAGTTTGACCGCTTAAGAATGAAAGACACAGAATCCATATACACGTTCTCAGGGAAGATATCAGAATACGCAGCAAAAGCTGCATCTTTAGGCAAAACAATTGAGGAACCGAAACTCGTTAAGAAGTTTCTCTCTTGTCTACCAAGCAAGTATCTTCAGCTTTCAGCAACACTCGAACAAGTACTTGACCTAAACGACACAAGATACGAAGACATAGTAGGTCGACTTAAAGCTTTTGAAGAACGACTGAAAGGTGAAGAGAGTTTGCGAGGAGAACAAAAGGCTGAAGAGACTACTAATCTCCTTTATTCTGATCATGGCAACAAAGGTCGAGGTGGAGGATGGAACCGTGGACGTGGAAGAGATCACGGAGGAACAGGAAGAGGAAGAGGAAGAGGACGTGGAAGGAGTGTTTTTGGTGAGTGGAACAAAGGCAAGAGAGACTACTCACAGATCACTTGCTTTCACTGCAAGAAGAAGGGTCACTTTAAATCTGTTTGTCCGGATTTAAAAGAAGAAAATCAAAAACTCAATAAGACAGAAACAGAGGATGCAGATGTTGCACTTTATATACATGAACTTGTGTTTTTGAATGAAGAGAAAGTAATGCCAAAAACACTTGATCCTAGTAAGAAAGAAGATGGTACGTGGTACTTAGACAATGGAGCTAGTAATCACATGACTGGTGAAAGCTCCTATTTTTCAGAGCTAAATCACAATATAAAAGGAAGGGTAAAATTCGGAGATGGATCATGCGTTGACATCAATGGAAAGGGTTCTATTCTGTTTGAAGCAAAAACAGGGGAGCAGAGACTTCTCACTGATATTTACTACATACCAGAGTTGAGAAGTAACATCCTTAGTTTGGGACAAGCAACAGAACAGGTCTGTGATGTTAGAATGAAGGATAATTATTTAACGTTGAGAGATCCTAATGGGAGGTTACTGACTAAAGTTCTTAGATCTCCTAACCGCCTTTATAAGATTTCGCTCAAAGTAGGTACACCAGTGTGTCTTCACACGAAGATAAAAGAAGATTCATGGAGATGGCATGCTCGCCTTGGTCACATAAGCTTCAAGACAATTAAATCTATGGCAACTAAAGAGATGGTTCATGGTCTACCAGAAATACAAGAAGAAAGACAGTTGTGCGATTCGTGTTTAGTAGGAAAGCAAACTCGACATAGTTTCCCGGATGCAACCTCCTACAGATCATCAAAGGCATTAGAATTACTTCATGCTGACTTGTGTGGACCAATTAGTCCAACAACACCAGCACAAAATTGTTATGTCTTTGTGATAATAGATGACTGCACAAGGTATATGTGGACCATCCTCTTGAAAGATAAGAGTGAAGCCTTTGATCGATTTAAAATTTTCAAATCTCTTGTCGAGAAAGAAGTGAACAAGACGATAGGAACTCTTCGAACAGACAGAGGATGAGAATTCACATCAAAAGAATTTCATGACTTCTGCAATAAGAACGGCATTAAACGTCACTTAACAGCTCCTTATTCTTCGCAGCAAAACGGAGTGGTAGAAAGGAGAAATCGAACGCTTATGGAGATGACCAGAAGTATGTTAAAAGCAACAAAAGTTCCAAATTTAATGTGGGGAGAAGCAGTTCGTCATGCTACATATGTCATAAACAGAATTCCTACCAGAGCCTTGAAGTCCAAGACACCATACGAAAGCTTGAAGGGAAGAAAGCCAAGTATAGGACATATTAGGGTCTTTGGATGTGTTGCACACGCAAAAGTAGACTCTGTTCACCTAAAGAAACTTGATGATCGTTCACAAACTCTTATTCATCTTGGAATAGAGCATGGCTCGAAGGCTTATCGACTTTACAATCCCGTCTCAAAAAGGATTGTTGTAAGTCGTGATGTAATCTTTGATGAAAAGGCAGCTTGGAATTGGAAGGGAGATGATCAAGAAAAAGAGAACTCTGGGAACTTCCACATGACTTGAGGAACTATATCAGACGATGGTAATGGACCATCCGTGATCGGTGCTCATCAAGAAGAGAATGTTGTCGATGAAACAAAACAACAAGAACCAGAATCAGAACCTACACATGTCGAAGAAGCTACTGCAGAAGATGTAATTCAAGGAACTAGGAGATCAACTCGTCAAACCAGTAAACCTAGCTACCTCGACGATTACATATTACTTGCAGAAACAGAATGTGAGCTGCTATTACTCTCTATTAACGACGAACCTGCAAACTTTAATGAAGCAAAGGAGAGTAAACAATGGATAGACGCATGTGAGGACGAGATAGAGAGCATTAATAAAAACCACACTTGGTCACTAGTTGATAAGCCGACAGGGGTTAAAATCATCGGTCTCAAGTGGGTTTTTAAGGTAAAGAGGAATGCAGATGGTTCAGTAAATAAGTTCAAAGCACGCCTTGTTGCTAAAGGCTATGTACAAGAGCAGGGCATTGATTTTGACGAGGTATTTGCTCCAGTAACAAGACTGGAAACGATAAGACTTCTAATTGGCTTGGCTGCAGCAAATAAGTGGGAGATTCATCATCTAGATGTCAAAACAGCGTTCCTACACGGTGAATTGAATGAAGAAGTGTATGTCTCTCAGCCTGAAGGGTTTGAAAAGAAGGGAGATGAACACAAAGTTTTCAAACTATCCAAGGCTTTGTATGGATTAAGACAAACTCCACGAGCCTGGAACACAAAGCTCGATCAGATTCTAAAGCGTCTTGGGTTCAAGAAGTGTTCGAAAGAAAGTTCTGTGTATCGAAGAGAACTAGGAGGACATCTGCTTATTGTTGCTATATACGTAGATGACCTCTTCGTAACAGGGAGTAGTACTAAAGAGATCAAAGAGTTCAAAAAGGATATGTCAAGTAATTTTGAGATATCTGATTTGGGTTTATTGACATACCACCTTGGGTTGGAAGTAAGACAGAACTCGGGTTGTATCATGATTGATCAGAAGGCGTACGCTCAAAGTATACTAGAGGAAGCTGCAATGAAAGACTGCAACTTGACGTGTATTCCAATGGAGTTTGGTCTGCAATTTTCCAAAGCATTGAACGAACCGGAGATTGATGCAACACTCTACAGAAGAAGAATCGGATGTCTCAGATATCTTATGCACACAAGACCTGATATGGCTTTCTCTGTTGGTATCTTAAGTCGTTATATGCATTCCCCAAGAGTATCACATGGCAATGCATTAAAGCAAAGCTTAAGGTATTTAAAGGGAACAGTCGGGTATGGATTGACTTTTAAGCAAGGAGGTTCTAAGGAGCTCATTGGATATAGTGATAGTAGTCATAATACTGATCCAGATGACGGAAGGAGCACAACCGGTCACTTGTTTTGTCTTGGAGAAACGCCAATCACCTGGTGTTCTCAGAAACAAGACACAGTAGCTCTATCCTCATGTGAAGCAGAATTCATGGCCGCAACAGAAGCTGCGAAACAGGCCATCTGGTTACAAGACTTAATGAGTGAAACTACGGGGAAAAAGATGAAGAAAACACTGATTCGTGTTGACAACAAATCAGCCATCGCACTTGCAAAGAATCCTGTGTTCCACCGTAGAAGCAAGCACATCCATAAAAGATTTCATTTCATTAGAGAACGAGTGGAGCAAGACAAGATCGACATTGAGCATGTACCTGGTACAGAACAGAAAGCGGACATCCTAACTAAAGCTTTAGCAAGAATCAAGTTCAAAGAAATGAGAGACAAGATTCAAGTACAAGATCTAAGTAAAGAAGGTTCGAAGCTTAGAAGGGAGAATGTTGGATAAGCTTCAAAGAAGATTACTTAGGAAACAAGTTATTCATTAAGTTAAGTAGAATAACTAATAGGACTAGGATAAAGCTAAGGTTCCTAATCTAATATGTAATAGGAAAAGATAAGGACTCCTATTAACTATATAAGGAGATCTATATTGTAAGTTGATCTCAAGAAGTTAAGAAAGATATAAAACGAAGCTACTGTTTTATAAACCTGTGTGTTAAACAAATACGATCCTTATATCTTTACTTCTATGGATTCTCTTTCACGTGCTCCCCTTGTATCCCTCTCAACCGCCTGTCTAGCCAAAAACCTTTCCTTTTCTTCATCATTTATTTCCTACTGTCTCTCCATTTCTTGAGATTTTTCCATCTCCACCCTCTCACTTGGTCTACTATGTCAGATAAAAGAAACCATCAAAGAAATTTTAGTTTAGCTAAACACAAAATCAAAATGAGAATGTTGAATATAACTGACAAGAAATTTTAAAACTTTCTAAATTTTCCACAAAGTACACATAAGAGAAGATAATATATGAACCTGTAAATAGCTCTCTATCTATGCAAGTGTGGTAGCTCTTAGCTAAAAACAAGAGCAAAACTAAAACTCTGCATATGAATAACAAGCAAAAAGTTGAAGACTTTCTAAGAGATGCACAGAGTACACATAAAAGAGAACCTTGTCTGCAAACAGCTCTCTCTCTCTCTCTCTCCATAAGTACTATGCAAGTTTGATAGATCTTAGCTATATTATACCTTTTTGAGTAATTTTTAATGCAAGTAAGCTCTAGGAGAATAGGGATGATCAAAAGAAATGGCTTATATAAATGACTAAACCAATAAATTTGGATTTCTTATAGAATTTATAAATCTTAGATGAAATGAAAGGGATTTTGAAAGAAAAATGAATTCCACTCAAATCTTTGATCCAATAAGACCTCCTAAATAATTACAAATTTACCAAAGCAAACTGTCCAGTTCAGTTGGGGTCAACCCATTCATTCTCTTCAAAATTCCTAAAATTTGACAGTATTTTAAGTTTTCATATTTATTCTTTCTTCGGTGAAACAAATCAATCTTTCAATCCCACTGATCTCCTTTCATCACTGTTGAAAGGATAATCTTCCAACAAAAAAATGAGTCAGATCTTTCTCTAGAAGAAAATAACAAAATAACCAATCACAAATTACCTATTGAAAGAATAGAAAAAACTAACCCAAAACGATATAACTTAGTAAAGTATTGTGCGACTATAAAATTCTGTATAACTTAGTAAATGAAAAAGAAAGAGAGCCATAAAAAGAACAAATTAACCATTTTGAATACAAAAGGAAAATGAAAATTGAAGCAAATGAACTCATCTTCATCACCATCAAACGAAACCAGCAATTCTCGACAAAGTGGCTCAAAAGACAAAACAACAATGTTTACAAGATTATGATTTTTTAAACCACACCATTTATGTTCTTTGCCATTAATTATACATTATTATTTTAACTTTCACATATTATTTCCATCAAAATATCCGCGTAGTAAAAATAAAAATTTATTATATGTACAAAACAATCAAACTTAATTAAATAATATATTACAACTAGAAAAATTCAAATACAATTCAAAAATATGATTTTCATTCTTAACGATTTATCCAGTGACTTAAACTTACTACAACTAAACAACTATAACGTTAATTGTAAACCAACTTTTACATTAAGATAGAACATATTAACGATTATATTTGATAATATAAATTCTTAAATTCTTAATAAAAAAATATAAAAAAATGTATTCCGCGCGTAGCGCAGATCGACTACTAGTAGTTACATATAAGAGCATCTTTATAGGTGAGTTCTTAGGAGGAAAAGTTGTTATGGGCCCCACCAAAAAATAAAACATGTTCCTTCCTGTTGCGAAACAAGAGATATGTTTTGTATTGTTGCGCGTGCTCCACTGACACATGACGGCATGCGATTGATTTATTTTTAATTTTTTTTCAACTCAGACAAAAAAAAAATAGTAAACCCAAGTTGGGTATTTGCGATAAAGATTCTCTAACTCTCTTTCACACCATCCAGATTCTACAAAAAAAGTACGTGATAAAGGTATTAGAGTCAATAACTTTTAAGCACAATTCTTAATAGTGTCAAATGGTAGATAGCTAATTAGGAAACTATTGTTTGTGTATACAGTGCAAATACTCTTTTAAAAACGAGTTTCGACACTATGCAAGCAAAACATAAGAGACACAACTCTACATTATTATAACTTTATAAGTAAGGCTGATATGCTGTTGAATGTCAGAAAACAAGATGTTGGGCTACTATCTTCCGATCGATAGGAGACCTCCTGAGTCCTGAGATCTTTTAGTATGTGTAAAGGTCCCACACATGTATGTGTGCTGTCCTTTTTCATCACGTACGTTTTAAGTTGTAACCTGTCAGGTGTTTGCTTGCGTCCGTGGTCTGACTAAACAAGTGTAAATTTCGTTCTATCTTCTCTATTAAAAGAGAAGTACCATTTATATCTACTACAAAAAGTTATATTGGACTATCTCATTAATATGACATATTTAAGTATATATATTAATCAATCAAATATATATAATTGGAGAAATATTTTAATAATAATAAGATATTAGTAATAAATTTGTTGAGAAAATATCTAACAAGATCTTACTAAGAAGTTTAAATATTTTATAAAATATGCATTATTTAATTTCCTGATTAATATATATATAAGTATCAATATTAATTTTAATTAAAAGTAAAAATTGCTATATTTCATAATTTTGTTATATTCTACATTATATTAAAATAAAATGCTATGTGAAATGAATATAAAATATATTAAATTGGTAAGGAAAAATATTTTATTTTAAAAATTTTCTTTTATTCAAATAAATAAATAAATATCACTCACTTTTAAAATATAATAAAGTTTTTAAATCATATAATATTTTTATAAAAAAATGTTAACATATATTTTTGTAACTCACAACAAATACATTATATAAAAAATTATATGTGAATATTTTTTTTAGTTTAAAACTTACAACAATATATTATATAAAAATAATTAAAATTATAAAATTATAAAATTATACAATATATAACAATAGAATGTACGTAAATCATATATATTTGAAAGGTTTTGTTATATTTATATAAAATGAAAAAATACCCGCACGGATGTGCGGGTTAAAAATCTAGTTGAAAATTAAGTACAACTCCACATAACTGAACCTGCTTGTTTGACGTGTAGCGCCATCAGATTCTTTCTTTTGTCACCGAACGGACGTTTATTAAACGGGGATAGAGGTGTCTACAAAGTACAAAAGTGCACACCGAGCTAACAAATCAGCACGGTATAATTCGCATAAGGCGTCAAAGATAAGATAAAAAAACAAATGAATCATGAATTAAACAAAGATTTTCTTAGTTCCGTGGATAATTAAAATCAAGGGCATCCTGCAGGAAATTAGTGATTTGAACGAGGTCACTGCAGGCCGTCCAAAACGATGTAGAAACCACCCGATTATGGGAAAGGCATTTCATAGTGCACTGCACATATACATAAGCACCATAACTCTGCATGTAGTGATAGAATCGGGTGGTGATTTCTGCACAACTTGATTCCAACTATTTCTCAGTCCGATTAGGTGTACACGCCCATCGCAGTCCACCCCATATCCGGACTAAGCTGCTGCTGGTGTCTCTCATCTTCCAAGAGATATATGGATAAGACACATATTAGTTGGACGTACGTGGAGGTCCATATTGATGTTGCAGATGCGGAACAGATAGTGTGCTTTCTTGTTTTGTGTAACGCATTGTACGATTTGGAGTTGCATGTTTCCAAGATGTCCCTGGTGATCAATTTATACCTGGAAAGGCACTTTCATTCCTTGCTTTTCAAAACAAAGGTCGAGTGTAATATGCTCTTTGCTGTCAAATAACTTGGTTTAAATTAACTGTAGATTGTCCATATACATCGTAACAAGCACGATCTGCTGGCTGTCACTAGTGAGACAGTTTACACTTAGCAAAGGGTGAGCAAAGAAGGAACAGCATTTTCACATCACAGACCTATCCGGATAATCCGGATCCACGGTTGTTCCATACAAACGACTTCGGACCAGATAATCACTATCCTGACTCCCAATAGTTTATATGGTTTTTGTAGCTAGAGAATATTCCACCACCATCAATGAGGCGGAACAAAGAATGTTTAAATATTGATCCTACAGATAATGTGAAATAAACAAAGAAGGTATCGAAAGAAACAACCTAAAACCTGATTATATATTATACAATACAAACACTCCAGCTAGCTCTAAGCCTCTATCACGGTACACTAGAGTGTTCAATACTGTTAGGCGGTTGCAGAGGAAGACAGTCCAACGCTCCATATACCTGAATTGCGTGAGTTTTGACCCATGTTAACCCGCTAGCAGAACAGAGAAGTAAAGGTAAAAAAGAAGTCATGAATCATGGGCATATTGTTCTCAGTCCATTAGCAATTCTCACGAACCTATGGATATAAATTCTCCCAAAATCTATCTTAGTTTTACATCAACTCTCGACAATAATACTAATACAAAAGAACTCTTAACAGAGCCAGATGTCATAAGAGTACCTGGTGAGAACCGTTAGCTTCAGGGAACTGATGACCTTGGCTTCCATAAATATCATCTGAGTTCCCATAACTTGCAACCAATCCAGGACCTTAACAACAACAAGTTACACAAAAGTCATAAAGCTAGTTTTGCAGGCAAATGCTTCAAAGTTTATCAGTAAACAAGAAAGCTACTTGGATCTTGAGCAGCCTCTTTAGCTTTGGTCTCCAAGTCAGCCAACTCTTCCTCAAGTTTCACAATCTCACGATTCAAATGATCAATAGTCTTCTCCATACCACGCTCATGGTGAAGATTACTCGCTCGCGTCTTCTTCTCCACCTCAAGAGCAGCTCTACACCAACCCCAACCATCATTACTAATCCCCAAAATATAACAACAAGAAAGGGCTCAATTCAAATTCAACTACTCACCTCCCTTTACTAACTTCCTCCCTAAGACTCTCAATCTCCACCCTAACCTCCACCGCACGATCATAATTAGGTTTAGCCTTCGCTATCTCCCCGTTAAGCATCGCAAGCTCCGCCGCAAGCTTCTCCCTATCCTCACCTAACCTCTCCACATCAGACCTAACCTGATCAAGCTCAGCTCCGATTCCGTTAACAACGCGAGCCTCCGCCTCCATCCTCAGCGAGTTCTGGTAAACCTCGCGAACCTTAGCTTCGGTGTCCGATTTAACCGCCGCGGCGGCTTCGAGGAGACGAGCGAGCTCGCGCTTGGCTAGATTGAGCTGATCCTTGACTCCGAGGTGTGCTAACGCTAGCTTCTGGTTGTCGGTTAGGATTGATTGGATCTCGTGGTGCTGGATCGCGATTTTCTCCTCGAGGAGAAGGACGGATCGGTTCGATTCGGTGAGCTGAGAAGGTAGTGATGACGAAGAAGACGGTGGGTAACGGTCTCTGCCGGCCATTTTTTTTTTTCAACGTTTTGATTCTCCGGTTATCTTCGCCGGTGTTGCGGAAGTTTGTTCTACTCGTCTTATCGTTCTACGCTCCTTGCTAAAGTAAGCAGTATATTTTAAAGCTAAAATGCGCACCCATTAGTTTGCTTTTGGTAGGGGATTCGTTTTTTAAAAAAAAACTGGGCCTTAAAAACTGGGCCTTTTGTCCAAGAAAAAAGAAAAAAAAAAAAAACTGGGCCATGGACATAGTGCTGGTTAGGATATTACTTGAGAGAAGCTTGACCCATATTAGAGCATTTCCAATGTAAAACTTCTTTTTTCTCTTCAAAATGAAATAAAAGAGAATATGGAGTAAAAATGCTATAACCCCACTCTATTTTCCACTCTATAATGGAGTGATGAAAAAAACAAAAAACAGATTACTCCATTTATGGAGTAAACTCTATTATGGAGTGGGAAATGGAGTAGGGTTGGAGTGTTTTCTACTCCATATTCTTTTTTACTATATTTCAGAGTAAAAAATGGAGTTGAGTTGGAGATGCCCTTAGAGTAATCTTACTCACTACTCTATTGTGGAGTTGAACTTTTATTTTAATGAAATGATGTTTTAGTCTTGAATGTTTTATTTCATAATTAATTAATATTTAAAATAATATAATAACATGTAAGGAAATATGATATTGCACAAAAAATTATTTAATAATTTAACATTAAAGATGCATAAACTAATAAAAATCAAAACCAAACATAAATAATATAAAATAAATGTAATAAAAATATAATTTAATAATGTATAAATTGCTTTCTGAACTACCAAGATCGGTGAAGTATTGTGCAAGTAGAAAAGATGAATTTGTTTATTTTGTAGATCAATATTTTGATTTAAGGGAGAATTTGTAACATAGCTAAGTTTTGTAAGATAATTAAGTGTATGTAACTGAATTTGACATAATTTGGCAACTAACAATTGCGTCTCCTATGATTCGGTTTTACTCTTTTCTCGTACAGGTATCAGGTAAAAAGGAAGAATGTGGGATGACGTAGGAAAATTGGGGGTGGCTAATATTTACCACAAAGTGTTAAAATCAGAGGGAGTTTAATAAAACCACGTTACACGCCCATTAACCTCATACGATGTACTTTTTTGAATAAATATGCGGAGAATAAAAAAACAGGCTTTTAGTTCAGATTTACATATGTTATTTAGTTCAAATTGAGTATATATAGTTAGCACAACTAAAAACAAAAAAACGAGGAAAGAAAAACAAAAAAAAATGAATGTCTTAAGTTTATACAGTTTTTTTTTTGTAATAAATAATCTTATACCCTAAGCTTTTTTAAAGGATTATAACCTTTTTCAATATCTAATTTCCTTTAATTTTGATTGTACTGTTTTCGTTTTATAGCAACTAATAGATGGTTTACCCACATATATGGACATAATTTTCTTATGAATAGGATTAATCTATTTTTTATTAATTCAAATACCAGTATAATAAGTTATACTATTATTTATGTTTTCAAAACATTTAAATCAAACATCAAATTAATTATAAATTGCAATACTCACATATCAAAAACAGTTGTATAAAATATATTTATACAAATATCTTTGCTGGGTTGATATTTAATTTTAATTTTCAAATTTTACAGTAAAAAATATATTTTCAAGATAAGAACATAATACATAAGAATTATCATTTTTTCTTAAAAATATAATTTTATTAACATAAATTAGTTTAATTATAAATAAAATTATTAAAAACATGGTAAATAAGGACAACCAACTAAAATCATGGAAAATTGGCAAATCAGAAAATTCTTAAATTTTATAGTAAAAATAAATTTTCAAGATAAAAACATAATACATAAGAATTATCTTATTTTCTAAAAATATATTATTATTAATACCAATGTGTTTTAATTCTATAATAAATTATTTATAGTAGAAAATATATTTTCAAGATAATAACATAATACATAAGAATAATCTTATTTTCGAATTTTTTTTTTATTAACATAAGTTCGTTTTAATTATGTAATAAAATATATAAAATTATTAAAAACTTGGAAAATAAAGAAAATCAACTAAAATCATGGAGAATTTAACAAATCAACAAATTATTAATTTTTAAGTAGAGAATATATTTGCAAGATAAGAACATAATACATAAGAATTATTTTATTTTCTGAAATATATTATTATTAATATAAATATGTTTTAATTATATATAAAATTATTGAAAACATAATAGATAAACAAAATTACCTAAAACTATGAAAAAGTTGATAAATTAGAAAATTTACTAGTTATAATTTTATATCTTAATTTTTTAATTTTATAGTAGAAAATATATTTTCAAAATATACATATGAGTTATCTTATTTTCAAAAATATAATTTTATTAATATAAATTCATTTTAATCATATAATCATATATATATATAATTATTAAAACATGGAAAATAAGGAAATCAACTAAAATCATGGAGAAATTGACAAATCAGCAAATTTTTAAAATTTTTAGTAGAAAATATATTTTTCAAGATAACCACATAATACATAATAATTGTTTTATTTTATAAAAATATAATATTATTGATGTAAATTCATTTTAATTATATAATAAATTATATATATAATTTTTAGAAACATGATAGATAAGTAAAATTAACTAAAATCATGGAAAAGTTGACAAATCGGCAAGTATACTTTTCAAATAATAGTATAAATTGCTATAATAGTTTGTTTATATATAAAATTGTTGTTTTGTATTTTCTTTTTTTCTGTCACCATTATTGTTTTATATTTACAATACAATAATTTAAATTAAGTATTTGTTTTTGTTTCAACTCTCTCATACTATTAAATAGGTAAATAATTTTTTTTGATATACGGAGTATTAGGTAATCCTTTATATATTAAAGGGAAAATATTGTAATAAATGGTTTATACTATAATGGACACATGATATTCTCATAGTAATTTGAGAGTGAATATGCTAATGTGTCACGTACAGAAAATATGTTTTATCAAACTTTACATAAATGTGTTTACATTATGTACTTTACATTTTTTCAATATAAAACTTACATGCAGCGTTTTATGGGTTATACTAACATTCCATACAAAAATATTATTTACAAGAAATTAATTGACTGGTCTTCTCCTTCATAAACTTTTTAAACTCGTTTATATAATATGTTTTAGTGTTGTTTATCAATACTAAGTTCACATACAATTTCGAGAAGGAAGGATCGAGTGAAGTAATATATAGAAATATAAGAACTTCAGGTGATGGATTCGAAAGAATCGCGGGAAGAAATCACATTTTACGAATGAAACCATAAAACCTTTCAATCATCGGTTGTTGATGGTAAGTACATCTTACGAATGTGAATACATGCTTAAGAATCTTAGGCTTTTTATTTTTTTTAGCTAACCCAACTATAAAATATTTATTGCCATAAATGACCAATGTTAAAAATTGAACAGTCCAATATCTAACACAATACACCAAAAAAATAAAATACAGCAGCCCAATTATATATATATATATATAGATTATTTATAAATAAATTTTGATTTTCTTTATATAAAAAATCACTAATGTCTAGACCAATTTTATTTTAATATTTATTTTTGAACAAAAATGTCTTTTTGTATTAATTAACAATACTTTTATATACATTTATCAATCACCTCTAATACTTTTACATATATATGCACACATTGACGTGAGTACATAGATAACAAAATATTCATCAAAAATTAAATATCTAATTTCCTGGAAGTTGAAATATCCTTTTCTTAGTGTTTTTTTCACTATCGGCCAGATTGTAATGAAATGATTTTTTAATAATTTTCTTTTTTTTCTTTGACTATTATTCATTTAGAAATTATAATATGAAATCATTTGTTCGACTTCAGGACTATCTAAAATTCATATA
This sequence comes from Eruca vesicaria subsp. sativa, assembly GCA_932364175.1. Lineage (NCBI taxonomy): Eukaryota > Viridiplantae > Streptophyta > Magnoliopsida > Brassicales > Brassicaceae > Eruca > Eruca vesicaria. The sequence goes on from CAKOAT010078488.1 coordinate 407,886, forward strand.
ACATGAAATCAAACAAACAAAACTAGTGTTTGGTTATCACCAAAATAAATCAAAAACATCACACATTTTAACGAACAAAAATATAAAAATATTAATTTAGAATATTAGTTATATTTTAGTAGAAGATTAAAAATCCAAAAAACTAACCTAAAACCAAACTGATATACAGATTAAACAAATTTAATGTCTTCGTATTATTAAATAAAGAAACTAATAATCATATTTCACATAAGCCCTGAATTATTACCTAGTTATATCGTAAAAGATATAGAACGACTGAAACTAATGGTAATTCTGATATTGAAAACTAGAGCTAAGACTATAAATAAGTAATGGTAATTTCTCATCAGTTTGCATGGATTCTTTGATATGCTAGGAACAATATGGTTTTCAGTAACATCGTCAGGGACCCCAGAGACACCTTACAATTGGCAGAAACGGAAGCCAAGCTGTGGGATGAAGCACAAATATCACTAGAGAAAAAAATCACTCAAACTCGAGAATCAGAGTTATTAACAATTCCTCATGTCTCAGGCAGATGGTATTATACAGATGGATTATGGAAAGCAGGGGATATGGTCCGGTCAAGGATGGTATAGTACCTTGGAAGGGTTCGAAAGTCTGATGGGAGCAAGGAATACGAGGGCTAGTCTTTCTCCTCTCCATGCTGAAATAGAGTCGTTTATTTGGGCAGTGGAAAGTATGCCGAACTTACGACAGTTCCATGTGACGTTTGCAACATATTATTCTCAGTTGGTGAAGATGGTTTCGGAACCAGAGGAATGGTCTGCATTTGCAACATACTTGGAAGATATTCGTTTACTGAAGGAGAGTCATATACATACACCGAACGAATAATACAAGGACATATAGTCTAGCACGCTGTGCTCGGAAATAATAGTTCTTCGTCGTTCACATGGATGCAGAATTACCAACATGGTTTACAGAATTTTAGTTAAATATGTATTTTGATGACAAAAAAAAACTAAGAAGATGCGGCAACTACTGAAGTCCAAGTCTACGGATTATCACGAAGCTCTGATATTTTAGATTGCTTCTTTTTTTTTTCTTACAGAATCTCACAGTTACAGACTTATTGAAGTCCTTAAATAAACTGGTCTTTAATTTGGAATTCCCACAAAAACAGAAACTTCTTTTTGTAACCACAGAAACTCATTTTCAGTCACTCAAGTAACATTTAAGCAAAAACCCTTCAGGTCTTTGAATGTCCTTTCCATCTCTCTAAGTCATATAAGAGACTTTATAATAAATTTACTGAACTCGTCAAGCAATTTTCTCCCCATCGTTTCCAAAGAGATTTTAATTTTTCTTTTGATTAAGAAAAGAGACGAAAAAATAGCAAATACCGAGAACCGAATCTTCCATGTCATTCGTAAAACATTTAATGATCTGCATCGAGTCTCACATGTTTATTTTTCTCTCAGGTGCCCTAATATTTTGTCCTCTCTTCTTTCTTTTTGTAATATCTTTTAGTTTTAGAGATTTTTAGCTTTTCTTATGAATGAATCTAAAATTACATTAACAAAAAGCACTTCCTAATGTGACAATTGTAAAATCGAGATACAGCGAAAAATACAATGTACACAGTAATTCCAAAAAACTCTTATCTCTTTTATTAGAAATCCTTTACATAATCTCTTACAGATTTGTTTGATCCGAATTACATGACTCGCCACAAATCGATTCCTAAAACACCCAAGTTGCTTGCCTCAACACCTGTTGATCAAGTCTACCAATTCACTCAGCTGTGAAACCCCAAAATCCTTTGTGTTTCCCTCTGAGAATTACAACGACAAAAGCCATAATCACCAAATTAGGTAAAAGCCAAAATCTATATTAAATAATATTTTCCTATTATCTAATATACTATTTTCCTATATTTTAGCATCATAAATCTTATAATTTTGTCAACCAAACATATAGAAATATTCCACATCACGCATCTTGATGATTCCTTTTTTATTCTCCAAAGCATGTGTCACACACCATTCTCTATGTGTAACACAAATACGCGAACAAAAACTACAACACTGTAGCAATCTATCAAGCTCCAAATTTTTGAGCTTACAACAATTCTAATTCAAAAATATATCCCTCAGTTCGCACCTAAACTATTTATTACTCACTTAGAGAAGTACTAGTATTAATTGAGTCCTTTGATTTTACTTATATATCTCTTTTTAGCATGCAATAGTGCAAAAAAGGGTGAAAAACTCATCCATTAAGTATTAACGATTTAATGTTCCATAATTTCAAAATATATTTCCACTTGGACTTTGATTCGTAAGATTCGTGGGTTCGTTACTGTAAAAACATAGGAAAATCTTTTTTGTCAAAAAAAAAAAGGAAAATGTTTCGTATTCCTTACAAAAATTATCTTTTACTATTCTAATTAAATTAAAAACCTACTAAATTATCTTTTCTAATTAAATTACAAAAATTATATTTATTATTTTAAAACTAAGACTAATGATAAAAAATGAAACGCAGATCTATTCAACTGTTTGAAAAATCAGTATAAATGATCTGTTGATTGACAGATGAAAGTGCAGAGATTTTGTAGCCTAAGTTAGGGGTTGATTGTGATTTGATCACTTAAATTTGAACCAATTCTAGATTAATTAAAATATATCAAGAAAATCTTAAGGTGCATGCTATTTTGAATAGAAGTTGATATGAATTTGGAGGGGGGGGGGACAGACAATTCAGTCATGCATGTTGCCTTACACATCCAAGTTGATAAATTTTTGTGAATCCAAACTATACTCGTTAATTAGAATATACATAAAATATATAAAGATCATGCTATCAATCGAATAGCTTTGTAGATATTATTGTGGGTCATGGTCACAAACTAGTCAAATATTTTTTTTCATGCATGTCCCCGTTATTTTGGGCTTGAAACATTCCTACGTACATTCCTTAGATGCACCACATGAAGTTGATATATTATTATGAATCATAACCACTTTCTAACACTATGGTTTCTAGGGCAATGGAGCATGTTTTTCTTGGTAGATGAAATTTTATTCTAAAACTAATTTGTCACAGTTTTGAAATAAGATTACGTACGAGCTAGTAGAGCTGGGCAGGGAGCGGATATCCGGAAAAATTTCACTATCCGTGATCCGCTCCGTCTCTTACAAATACTTGATTTTCTGATCCGCTTCGATTCGTGATATCTCGAATATTCGAAAATTTGAAAATCTGTGGCCGTTTCAATTATTCGCGGATTATCCGCTCCGCTTCGTAAAAAAATAATAAAATAATGGTTACTAATAATATCTTCTTGCTCACATTTTATTTCTTATATTTATGTTAATAAACCCAATATAAACATAATTTAATATAATGAGCCCAAACATAGAATGTTGATACTAAGAGCCCAACAGAAATGGAGATATTGACATTAGACCAAAAGCATATTGGATCTCTGGCAGCCCAAATCTAATTAATTTGGAAACATAAACCATCATATTTATTATTTACGTGTACAAAATTTTTTTTGGATCAAATTATTTACGTGTACAAATATTATAACTTATCTATGCATGATCCATATTACACATCTACAACAGATCGAAGCAGATATTTGACAATTTTAAGAATGATATTTTTGATTTGATTTGTTCATCACGAATGGTATATTTTAACATTTTCTTTGCTTTGGCGCTCTACGGTATCCATATTTTTCGAATCAAATCGTAATGAATAACGAATCAAATCAATATTTGCGGATATTTTTCCCAGCCCTACGAGCTAGATACGTTTTGTTGGACTAATATAAATATTTTACCCATTTGAGGATATTATATATGTGACAACTGCAATATTTTGAAATTAGTTCAGGCTGATCATCTTTATATTCTGATGAAAAAATATAATGAGATAAATGCGATAAATTAGATATGGTACATGAATTTAAATGGGGAGAAGGAGCCCAAGAAAATTTTACCAAAAAGATGAAAACACTATAGCGAAGTGAGATAAGTTTCTCTCTCTCTCTCTTTCCCCATCAAAATTTTTTTTCGTCAGAGATATTTTCGCTTTTGTCTCCGGTGGACGGCTGTGGGTCTCTACCCGTCAATCGCCACCCCTAAACGCTTTCTTGTCTGGCTCCCTTTCATGTTGAGTTATGGTGTCTACACATTTTTATTGTTTCATCATCTCTGATTCTTTGTCTAGATAGCACTTGGATCTAGCAAACCAAATTGGTTATCAGGTGTGTAGTCAGCTTCCCTGAAGTTATGGTGTGGTCGTGGCTGGTCTGATTTCTACAGGAATTGCAGATTCTTTGTTTTAATGATAAGTTTTCAGGACTTTCAACGTAAAATCAATTGGTGGTAAGTCGATTGGTCTAATATTTTATATATTACTCATGTCTGATTTATATTTCTAATGTGAGATCTTATCTCCAGCATCCTCCCTCAAAATAACGGTGGATATAACAATTAATTTTGACAAAATCTATTATATCTCATCCGAGATAATACTCGTTTTCAGGTATTTTGGTAGAACTGAACTTTTTTGGACCATCAATTAGTGGGATAATCAAATCACTTTCTAGACCAGATTAATAGGTTAGAGTGTAGGCTAATTCTGGTATCATGATAAGTTTTTAGGACTTCCAACTTAAACCTATTGCCAATAATTAAGTGGATTAGCTTAAATTCTTTATATATTACTCATGTCTCATTTATATTTCTAATGTAGGATTTTATTTCCCACACTTAGTGTCTTTTTAACTTTTTATGGATCTTGAAGACTTTTCCTTAGATAACTAGTTTAGATGCACTAAGATTTTTTTTACCAATAATTGTATCTTTTATGTTATGTTGTTAATGAAAATTCACATACATATATAACGAAAAAATCTTTGAAAGAACAAGTGAAGAAGTTTGGACTTGCGTGGTTTTCATTTAATGTGATGGATGAAACTTCTCTTGAGAATTTTATCAAAAAGTTATTTTCACTCTAGGAAAGTTTTAAGTTTTCTATTACACTCAAGGTCGGTTATCATTCCTTAGACACTTTTTCTAATTTTATACTCTTCTTTTAATTTATTCTCTTCTTTTCTAACTAAAGTATAACTTTAATATAACTAAGTGGATCCACTAATTATTTTATTATCTTCCTTATTTTTTTAACCGTGGAGACAATGGTGTAACTATTTAATAAAAACAACAGTGATGAGAACGGTTTCGATCCGCAACAGGTCCCCGTTAGCTATGACTGACGTGAAGGAACAGTCGGCGACCTCAAAACGCAGCTCAAATCTGTCAGATCTCTACACCGATCTGTGTTGAAGTCAAGTCGTCTCCTCCTCACCGTAGTCACAGATCAAAGAGAGCACCACCCGGATTTGATCACAGTTGGAAGAGAAAGCTTCTCTGGAGCAGCAATGGTAAACTTTAGATTATTTGCATATATGGTCTCGCAGCTCTTGTTTCTTCTCCAATTTGTCTCAAGTTTCCAATTTGTTCAAATTTTTCCATGAATTTGACCTGAGATTTATAGTTGTGCAATCCAGACCAAAAAAATATTTCGATTTTACAATATTTGGTCTCTGCCGTTTTGTTTTGTTTCTACAACAGATATATCTGATTCTCAAATAAATTCTTTTTATTTGGTACATACTTCCAAATGTACACACACACACACACACATATGTATACATATATATATATATATATATATATATATATATATATATATATATATTTAAATGCATCTTAAAATGATTAAAATGAGGTAAATGAGATGATAAATATCTTAAAATCATTTATTGTGCATATTGTTTCTAATATATTTGTATAAATGTCATATGTATATGACACTATGTACACATAATTTATTTGTCCACGTGTACAATATTTCATATGTACAGTAGTGAATTTGGTACAATATTTTATATGTACACTGTGTACATATTTTGAAGAAAAAAAATCAAAGCCATATATTGTATTTTTGGCCATAAACCATAAATATTATTTTGTTACTTAACCATAAACCTTTTTTCTTGGAAAATGATTATTTCAGCTGAAATTACCAAATGCTTATTTAAGCTGAAATTGAAAAAAAAAAAAAAAATTCAATGATAGACATGATATTTTCATTCCATTTGACAATATTCACCAATATTATTTTAGTGTGATCCCTACGTACAATGATTCTTGAACATATATATATACATATCATGGTGTACACAAACATTTATAAATCCACATGTACAATGATGCGTATGTACAAGATTTAATGATAATACCATGTACATTGGTTCATTGGTACATGGATTATGGATGTGTGGTTTACGTGAACATATTGATTTTCATGTTCGTGAATAATGCTAATTTTATTGATATTATACTTGATGATATTGTTTTTTTTTTACGTTAACTTTGTTATATGTGTGTACATGTGTACAATCGTTGTTGTGAATGTAATCGTTTTGGTATACACATATACAAAATATTAATATTTTTGTTGTTTATATATACAAAGATATTTCAAACATTTAAGAGTAAAATTCATGATTTAAATGGTATATCTATCAAGTGTGCATACTTGATACCATTATCAACAAAAAAATACTTATATGACATGGGCGTATCTACATTTAATTCAGTATAAACATATGTTTTCTGATGTTTATTATCCATATGTATTTCCGAAATACAAACATCCACATGTACATCGTATAATATTA
>CAKOAT010078488.1:414712-448644 GCA_932364175.1 Eruca vesicaria subsp. sativa
CCCCCCCCCCCCCCCAAATGTTTTTTTTGTTTTAATGTTGATACTCTTAACCATAAAAAAACAAAAGTTTGGAAGTTTGGGAAGAAATTAGGATAATAGATTCTTCACAAATAAAAATATCGGGTCAAAATAAAAACTATACAAAAGACGAAGGACCAGATTTCTAAAAATACTAAAGTTGGCCATAGTTACTATCGAGCTTCTCACATGTGGTGGTTGTGACAAAATGGGCACGGTGATGACAACTCTGGAGCTTCAGAACAATTGCCATAGCTTTGAATCTCGTCTTAGAGTTCGAGGTAGAGGTTTATCCATTGAGAGAGTTTTTATACATCATGATTACACCACCATGAGAAATATAGTTTGACATATCTTAAAAAAATTGAATAATAAATATATTGATCATAAACATATTTTCTGGAAAAAAGTGTTCTGGAAAACCAACATTCATTTTACAAAAAAAAATAAAGAACTTAAGAAGAAGAAACGAAGAATTTGTTTGATTTTTCTTTTACGATAGCATTTGAATACTATCCATAGGATTTATTTTTATTATCTCCTAACTAAAAAATAAATATATTGATAGCATTTGAATACTATCTATAGGACCTATAAATCAAAAAAAATAATAAAGAACTCAAAGGCTATAGGATCTATTTTTATTATCTCCTAACTAAAAAAAGTATATTACTTTTTAGTTAATGTAGTGGATACTTATTTATTGAGATTTTAATAAAAAAATATGTTTAGTTAAGTGTCCTATTATATTAATAAAAACTTAAAAATGCCTTTTGGGTGTAATATTTTCTTTATCATATCCCATTTACTTGATTAGGGTTTTCTTTAAAAACTCCAGTTATCTTTGTGTCGGATCTTGTTTTGTGGGTCTTGCATTAATTTCCTCTGAATATACGTAGTTATTTTAATTATATTTACACTATGTACTCCTTAGAGCATCTGCATCAATAGTCTCTCATATAGTACCTTCTCATTAGAATATTAATATAGATATAAAAGTAAGAGAGAAGGCAAGAAAGAAGAGAGGAGAGAAGAAGAGACGTCTTGCTATGGGAAGACTCTGACACCAATCTGAGGTACTGCTTTTACACTTGTCTTTTTCTAATTTTTATAGTTTCATAATATTAATTTTTTTTATTAAAACAATAAGTTATAGTAATATGATATAGCTTAGGTACTTGGATGAGAGATTATGTTGTTGCTGATGCTCTTGGTGATGCATGTTGTTGTATCTTCGATTTTCTCATTAAATATGTATGATATGAATAAATATTGTTTTGTGAATGATGGCTGCCAAGTTCTCTATTTAAAAGAAAAAAAAGGTTTAATAAAATTGCTAATGATTTTTTTTGTATTAATAATTCAGATTATTCTAGAATATGCAAAATTATTGTAAATAAACACACAGTTTTAAGAGACGAAGTAGCTCATCTTCGTTTTTGTATTTACTTGCAGCATCGAGATCCAGAGCCTGAATACAACATCTGAATGCTACATCTACTTGTGTTCATTTTGTAGTTGATATTTGCATCAAGATATAACACTTAAATGCTAATTTGTTTGATTTTTATGTTACGGTAGCATTTGAATACTATAGGATTAGCATGAACTTGGCTAAATCTATCATAGCAATAGGATTAGCATGAACTTGGCTAAATCTATCATAGCAAACCAAAAAGCAGCTATTCAACTCATTCATACTTGATAAAAACTCCACCTTTCAATCTATATATCTCTCTAATAAAATCAATTTCAATTGAGAAGGTTGTGAAAAGCAAACACAAAAAGAGTGTACCTGCTTCGGACAACAGCCAACTCGTGAAACTTGTCATCATGCATATAAAAAGCTCCACCAGTTGTACTACAGATGATTGATTCTCCTTATCTTCCTTTCCATCTACATGACCTGCCGCTCTTCTGCTAGTTTACTCCTCTTGTCATCATTGATTTCTTAGTGTTCCTATACTCATCATCACCTTCCTCCTCCTCCTCCTCATAACTCTTCTCTGCCTTAAGCACGTGTCACCAAGATCAACGGCAAGAACACATCTTTTCAACTCATGATAAGAACTAAGGCCACTGGACTTAGAATCCAATCTCACATAAGTAGTGGAACTGAACTATTGAATGCCTTTGAGACCTTGAAACTTTCAACTCAACAACAAAGCGTAATAGTTTCAGCTTTAAACCACAAAAACATTTAGTAAAAAGATAAAACTCGAAATACAATCAGTTTTACCCATAAGAAACACTTCAATCTCACATAAGTTGCTAGACTCCTCCACCACCTGATTTCTCCATCCCCACCATCATAAATTAGTTTAGAATCTTAAGAGAAATCACAGAAAAAACAATAATTAACCTTGAAGTCTGATGCCCATCGATCAGAGTTACCACCCAAAACGACAGCACCGCCGAATCCGCCATAGTAATCTTTGAAGCTCCCACTCCTCACACCTCATCTTCCCCATGACCTCGCCTCCCTAACTCGTTCCACTCCTTCTCCGCCGTCTCTTCATTCCTCCGACGCTGCAACGGCCTCTCAGTACTCTACCTCGCCTGTCACGTTAACCTCACTGTCTCTCCCATCCCTGGCCCTACCTCTTGTCTCTTTGACATCCTCGGAAACATCACAAAATCGTCTCTCTCTCACCATCTCCCATATGAACCCATATTAATCGGCAACATCCCTAAATGTTCCACTCAAGTCTCATATTCTCGATTTATATGATAAAAGGAGATTACTCACTTTACTATCCAAGCTTGTCGTCAAACTCCGATATTCGGCGAGATACCTGACATCATCGGCCCCTAATCTCACAAAAAGAACAAAAAGTTCATCTTATTAATTAGTATGCTTGGTTAGAGGGGAAAAATATACGTGTATTCTTTTTATTAAGTAAATTATGTTATATAGTACCAATGGCATATAGTGTAATTTCTCTAGTAAATAAAGGGTTATTAAATATAAAATCTGAAAAAGAGCTATGGTGATGACACCTCAGCTATAATGGCAAATTTGTGAATAAAGTATAAAATAAAGGTTACTCTCTCAAATTGTTTCTGTATTAATAAGTAAAGGATTTTTATTGACAAATATCTTTGTGTTTCTGGTACGTAGATCGGCATTAGTCATATATAGCAAATCGAAGAAAAAGTGCACAAATACTTGTTCTTCTTGAATTCAAAAAGTTAGGTCTTTGAATACTGTGTAAAGAAACTACATCTATAACTTTTGGACGTTAATTAGGTTGTTTAAAACGATGTTGAAGGTCTGTCTTGTTGCGAAATTTTTAGGCATTAAATATTAGTCCCCCATCACCTCCCATATTTATCACACCTCTAAACTTCACATCCATATTATTAAGTCCAAGCCCTTGTGGTAATAGAGTCAGCTAAGTATATTTATAATGTAAAGCCAGATTTGGGCAATCAGTATATCTTTTATCTTTACTTACTACTTATTTATTTATTTATTTTGTCAACATTAATTACATTTATATATAGAGAATATTTGCTCAAACACCATATGAGCATATGTAATTAGCCAAATACACATGATTTGACATAAATAAAAATAATGACTAAATTACCCTTCCTTTTACATGTGACTCTTTCTCTCTCTCTTCTGACGCATTCTCTCTCCTGACACACACTCTCTCTCTCCCGACACACTCTCTCACATTCTCTTTCCTTTAATTTCTCTTCTTTCTCCTTATCTTTTTTATTATATGATCATTTTCTCTTTAATTTTTTTGTTTTTTCTTTAATTTTTGAAATGATAATATTTTTTCAAATTATTATTTTCCATATATAATACTACGAGATGTGTTATAAATATTATATATAGAAAATAATGTGATGTTAATTGTTAACAAATACACGTCTATGTGTATTAACAGAGACATTAACCGTTAACAATTTTTGTAGATGTTAACAGATGTCTTAGCTGTTAACAAATACATGTACCAGATGTGTTAACAGAGACAATAACTGTTAACAAATTTATTAACAGCTAACACCTCTGGTACATGTATTTGTTAACAGCTAACACATCTATTAACATTTACATTATTTGTTACAGATAACATTTGATATTATTGAAAAAAAATTGTAGATTTTAGAGATGTTGAGATCTTGTAATCAATTGTAATTTATGTTTTCAACAATATCAAATGTTAGATTATTTTATCTATTAAAATATTTTGATATTATATTTTCAAAAATATTATTATTCAATGATATTGTTAGCCTTTAAAAAAATTTAGCAAACATGTGGACACAAGTAATGTAGGTATATGTAATAGGACTGTCACTTCTCTGATTTCCAGCAGAAAAATGTGTCAGTTACCAAGGACATTTTCGTCCAAAACCAAACAAAATGTATGTTTTCATCCCCAAATGTCCCATCATGGGCAAACTACTAATTAAAGCCTCTATTATGGGCATTTCCCTAATTCTCTCTTATATATATTAACAAGTCGTTAAAGACTTTCAATGTATTTATGTGCAAAAAGTTAGTCTTGTCTTCGTCCCAATGGTAAAAGCAAGACCACTTTTTGACTACCATCGTGCAACAAAATACTACTTGTATATGTTTACTAGAACAGAAATTGGTGGGATTTCCCCTAAATACACCTCATATTTGTCATCTAACCTTCTAAAATAAAAACTATTTTGTCTGACCATTATACCCCTATCTCATTCTCTCTCTCTTCTCTTCCATATCTTCTAATCTTTTTATCTCTCACACATGACATATTTATGCTTTCATTTTTCCATCATAAATCTCTATTTTTTACCCTGATTCTTTTGATACCCATATTGCTAATGTTATTATCTCACACTAATTCTATTATTTCGAATTTCAAATCTTGAAATATACATTCTTTTATTTGGATAATATGTAAGTTAGCAGCTATTTCATTATTTACCCGTTATTATTATATTTTAATGAATTTGTAACCGATACATAGAGTGTTAGCTGTTACAAATAGGATTACGGCTATTTGATAGATAATTGGTTAGCGGTTAATATATATATTTTTATGATAATAGTATTGTTAACATGCTAACCTGTTTGTTAGCGATTTATTTAACACATTAATAAATAGACGTAACCCGATAACAAAATTTGTAGCATGTTAAAATTTTGTCAATTTGCTAACAATTTTCATATCATGTTAAAATTGATAAATATCTCTTAGTGTTCAGTTAACATAATGTGTATCCGCTAAATCTAGAGTTACATGTTTTCGATAAAGTAAAAGGGCATTTTCGTCCGCACAGTGTCAAAAGGTTACTCCTTTTTGAATTATCCACATCCATGGACATTCGACCAATTTGAATCTTCGTTAGGTACATTACACCAATTGTCTCTTACTAGAAATGTGTGTAACCACACTCATTCGTTAATGCTTTATAGTTTATAGACATTAATCTCATTTTGGCCATCATTATTAATTAAAAACTCCTCTTAATTTTAAAACATTGCAATATTTAAAATATTAGCCATCCCCAAAATGACAAGTGCATAAAATTTCTGATGAAACAAAAATTCTGATGAATTTGATATTTACCACAATATGTTATAATCTTATCGTAAATTTGTTAAAGTCTCTCTTAACTAAAAGTGAGTCTCTTTTCTCTCTCTCTTTTTTCTTTTTTTTTTCTTTTTTTTTCTTCTATTTTTAAAATTTAATCAGAAATCTCCAACAATACTGATGGCTTAAGTCTGGTGTATACTTTTTTTATTTTTCTTCTGTAAAACATTTAATGAATAAAATAGCTGAGACGTTTACCCTGGTTTTTGTCTTACTTTGGCTTTAGTTAAATAAGACAATGTTTATCACCAAAGATGGAGTTTAGGAATTTTTATATTGTCTCTCCGTAATCCGATAAAAACAAATGTTGCTTTTCACGCATCGAAGTCGCTGACCAAAGATGCTTCGCAGAGATTCTGTCCTCATGCATTTCTATATCTTCTTTTACAAGGATAAATAATTTATAACTATCCCAAGTTCTTAATCTAATCGGTGTTTTGTCATGAAAAGTCGGGCCTCCCCAACATTGTCATTCTCATAATCACTTTTAAAAGTTTAAACAGTGAGTATGTATTAATTAATAGTATAAACAGGAAGTGTTGTGTGAAGGAGAGATTGGTTGAAGTTTTGATGTGAATGTCTTTCAAGCCAACAAACATTCACGTTGGAGCCATTTCTTAAGGAGTCTCGGTCTTTATTAGGGTTTCACGTCATTCTCACTTCCATAGTGTATTATCCTAACATTACCCACTTCCTCTCTCTTAATTTTATTCCATTCTTTTATTTATTAATTTTTTTTTGAACTTCTTTATTAAATAACTTCCTAACAAACTTTCTGTTTCGTATTCCTCTTGTGTTATAAAAAGTCAAATATAGGTCACCATATGATATTTTGCAAATCATGAAAATATGAATTATGTAATATTGTTGAGTGTTTTGATTATGTAGAAGGTGGGATTTCTTTTCTTTTTTAGTATCATACATCTACTTTATTAAAATAGAAGTACTCATCAAGAATATGCCTTTATTTTTCAACTTATTTACAATATTATGCCACTGAAGTTATTAGTTATCCTATCTTTTAGGTTTTTTTTCTCTTTTCATATTTAATTAATGCATTTCCAAAATTAAATTCTAACTAAAATTTATTGAAACAATAATCAATAAATCTATTTTTTAGTATTCTTTGTCTTTTTCTATTTTATCATATATATGTATATTTGAAAATAGTTAATAAACTTAACTATAAATAGTTACTCAACATTATTTGGAAAAATATATAATTATTTTTTATTATTTGTGAGCAATAAGTAAAATAAAATCATATAAAAAGAATTATTTATATAATATAGCACCATATACTTTAAACATTATATAAAATAATTTTAGTATACATTATCATAAAATTTTGATTCATAAAATATATTTTCCAAATATACGGATCATATTCTAAAAATAGGAATGATACAATTGCTGGTTTACAAGATAAATAAAACTACTCATATCTATATTATTAAAAGAGAAGTACCGATATAAAATACCCCTGAGTTTTTCTAATTATTTACAATGTTATGCCACTGAAGTTATTAATTACCCTACCTTATAGGATTCTTTGTCTTTTCACTTTAATTAATGCATTTCCAAAATCAAATTTTAACTAAAAAAAATTATGGCAACAATAATTAATGAAAATAATTATTTTCATATATACCTTTCGTAATTAAATAAATAAATTATATATAAATTGTTTTACTAATTCCATATACATAATAACTAATTCCAATATTAATTAACCTACCTTTTAGGATTTTTTTTCTTATTAATTATCTACATATCTTTAAATAGTTAATGAACAATATTTTTTGAAAGATATATAATTATATTTTTATTATTTATAAGTAATAACTAAAATAAAGTCACAAAAAGAAACATTTATATAATATATAATAAAAAGATTAATATAAACATATCATGTTATGTATATTTTTATATAAATAATAGTTCAAGGTAAATTCAGAGTAATAAAAGTTAAAAAGTAGAAATATATAGGACCATATATTTTAAATAGTAAATAAAACAATTTAGTTATACGTTATCATAAAATTTTGATCCATAAAAATAAAATAAAAACATTTGTGCAGATATACGGGTCATATTTTAAAAATAAGTATGACACAGTGATAGTTTATAAGATTAAATAAAATTACTCAATATAAACTATAAAATTGTGTGTTTAAAATGTCATTTTAAACAATTATTTAAATGGGTAAATTTTGAAATATATATTATCAATTATAAAATATATAAAAACAAATACTTACGCGGATCAAACAGCAAATTTTCCGGTATTCTTCTATCAAAATTAAACCTATAAGTAATTTTTAACCATTTAATTGATACTTCCTTTTTTTATTTTACATCATTTAGTATAAACCTAAAAATTAAAAGAAAAAAAAACACTCGCCCGGTCGGGCGGGTCATGGTCTAGTAAACTATTAAATTATTGTGTTTAAAAATACTGTATCATCTTAAATAATTATTTAAATGAGTAAAATTTTTAAAAAAATATAGGATCACTTATACAAATAAATATACATTTAGAAAAAAACTAAAAATAAGCACCAATGCGGGTGTACTTCTCTGATGTTTAGTTTGTTTATATGACATCAATAAATTGTTAACAACCACTAACAAATAAATCAATGTATTACGACTAACTTTACAAATGCATCATGAAATACAAAACAAAAATTAAAAAGACAAATAAAACACGCACATTCGTGCGGGTCAATGTTTAGTCTACTCTATTAAAATAGAAGTGATCATGATTTTTTCATATGTAATATTTTAAAATAGATATTCCTTTAAAAATTGTTTACATTATTTTTGTATTTGCATAATAAAATCTTAACAATGTTTCCAATTCCTTTATTTATTCTCATCCATAAATTTAGAAAGTGTTTATTTCCTTATTTATTCATTTTTCTTATCAACTTATAACTAACTAAGTTTCAAAAATACATTTGAAAAAGATCTTAAATAGATTTTTTTAGGAACTATTTTATATTTATTTATATTTTAAAGGTAATAACAGTTTAAATTCTATAAAATATTTATCTACTAAATATAACTCATGATTTATTTCATGTATGTTTTTATTTAGAGAATACTCTAGAAGAAAAAGTTAAAAGAAAATCTAATAAACTCAAAATCTGGATAGCACCATATTCCTAAAACCTAAAATGAAACTATATATACACATTCAACTATGCTACAAATATCATATTTTCAAACTCGCATCTCTCAACACATTCATCTTAATATTTAGAGTTTTAATATTTTTTTGTCAAATGATGTGGAATAACATCTATATAGAGTTAGAGAATAAGACCAAAATATTTACAACTTAATCATATTTTTGAAATAAACATAAGTCATCTATATATAGGAAAAATAATCCAAAAATGACTGATGTTTATATTCCAAAAAATTATGTTTAAGTTGTAAATATTTTGGTCTTATTCTCTAACTCTATTTAGATGTTATTCCACGTCATTTGACAAAAAAAATAAAACTCTAAATATTAAGATGAACGCGTTAAAAAATGCAAGTTTGAAAATATGAATTGTAGCATAGTTGAATGTGTATATATAGTTTCATTTTAGGTTTTAGGGATATGGTGCTCCAGATAAATTTGAGTTTACTAAGATTTTAAAATCGTATATATGTAAATGTTTTAAAATCGTATATATATGTAAGGAATGGACTTGTAGAATTAGGTGAAGTTTCTTTTCTTTTCACTTTTGATTTAAGATTTCTAACTTGTTTTCATCATTATACACACCGTATTATTATTATTTTTAACATATACACACCGTACTATTTCAGTTAGTACCAATTTGGACTATGATTTTATATGTTTACGGTATTTACGAAATGTTGTACTTCGAAGTAATACATCAATACTCTTGAGAAATTATTATAAATGATAATGAATAAAGAAAGATAAAAGGTTAGTAGTATACGACTGTCGTGTGTTAAAGAAAGAAGAGAAGGTCAAATGACAACGTGGGGGAGAGACTTCTCAAACTGCATCGGACGCCAACCTAGCACGCGCCTTTGCGGTGCTCACTCTGTTTCCATAATTTCACATATAATGCTCTCACTCCGGGTCAAAAACGTCGTTGCAGAAATTATTAACAGGAAATGTGTTATGTATTCCCATCATATAGTTCAAACCAGCATGAATCAGCAAAACTTGTTACGACTATTGTATGATAAAATACATCACTAAATAATCTAACAAAAACGTGGAAGGTCCCTTACACCAATAGTTTAACTATATATTCATTAATGCTTATATATCATGAAATTTGGATTTCGAATCCCAAAAAGTGACTTATACATATTAGTGGAGAAAAAATTTACAGAAGATTTTCAACATTGTTTCGCAAAATAATTTCTCAAAAAAAAACAAAGATTTTCAACATCGTTCATATAGAATCGTCAAGTGTAGATTTTAATAAGTTGGCTCAAAATAATGTAGTGGGACGTTAGTCGTAATAAAATAGATAGAATTATCAATTATACAATTGTCTATGTTATATTTTCTAAATTTTTTATAGTATAATTAACCTAACATTAGGAAAACAACATGGATTAACCACTTTGTCACATAACTTATCCTCCTATATATAACTTACAAGAAGTTTATTTTCCCATTCATATTACATAGCTAAAATACATTAGTAATCTTATCATATACTTTCTCCGTTTCAATTTATATATCGTTGTAGATTAAAAAAAATTGTTTCAAAACAAGTATCATTTTATAATTAAGATGCATAATTTATTAACTCTATATATTTTTATAAGCGAACCATTTAAAGTCAGAATTAAATGAACACATGTGAACACCAAACTAGCTCGCTCCCCTACAAAAGCCTTCGAAAACCTGTTATAAATACACACTTCGCCAACTCTCTTTCCTTTAACTCTAAGCTTTGCTTTCTTCCTTCAATATTCTCAAACTTCAAGAACCTCAAAGTTCAAAAGAATTATATCCTTAAGCTGTAACGGTTCAACTTAATTACTCTGTTAACTAAGATCGGTGTGACCGTGATCAAAGCAGAGATGGGCGGTCCTGGATCATCACCATGTGCTTCGTGTAAACTTCTTCGACGACGCTGCGCAAAAGATTGCATATTTGCACCTTATTTCCCTTCTGACGATCCTCACAAATTCGCCATTGTTCATAAAGTCTTTGGCGCAAGCAACGTCAGCAAAATGTTGCAGGTTCGTTCCATTTCGTTTCGATTTACCCATAACTATATTCTATACTTTATTTCTTCCATAATATATTGTTCCGTTGAAAGCTTTCAACACTCTTTGCATATGCCTCTTTATTTTCCCATCTCTTCCAAAACATTCAGTCTGTGTTTGGTCAAGTATCAAACTTTTTTAAAATATGCATTAATATATATATATATATATAGTAATAATAAATGAACGTTTAGTTTCAAAAAATAATAATAAATGTACGTATTTCTCTCCAACAGTATTCACGTTGAACTGGTTGACTAATATTATGCTCGCAAAAAAATATTATGCTCGCAACTTATTTAATATACAAAGATGGTTTACATGGTTTGTATAATTTGTTACAGGAGCTACCAATTCATCAAAGAGCTGACGCGGTGAATAGTCTGGTGTTCGAGGCAAACGCACGAGTTAGAGATCCCGTATATGGCTGCGTAGGAGCAATATCATACTTACAAAATCAAGTCTCACAGCTTCAAATGCAACTAGCAGTGGCTCAAGCCGAGATTCTCTGCATCCAGTTGCAACACGAGCCAACTTTACAGTCTCATCATCAATTACTTGAGCTAGACCAAGGCGATAAAGCTCTCTTGCTACACAACAACAACATCGATAACTTCAACAGCAACAATAATAACAACAACCTGTGTTATGCCATGTCCTCTGGGCAGTTCAGCTCTAACTTTGCTCCAAGCAGCATAATGCAGATGCAAATGCAAGACCCTCCGAAGCAAGAATCTCTTTGGACTTGACTTAAGCAAACCGTTGTTATTATATTAATCATTGTTGTTTGGAAACTCAATGAAGTCTCGACAAGTTTGCTTCTTGGCTATGTTGAAAAAGAGAAGATGGCAACATGTTTCGTGTAAGGAAAGTAATATAAGCAAAGCTTAAATGCACGCATGTGAAGGTGATGAGATGTAGTTAGAACCTTTATTTTTGTTTATTACTTTATTTTAGTTTCACGTCGTTTGAACAATGAAATTAGATTTAGAATTCCAAACTCAATTTAATTTTATTTAGGTGTTCAAGAATGATTTTTATTGTGCTGAAGAAGTCTTGAACAAACCTACTACACTTTTTCCCACAAGGAACCGACCCGAAACTGTACCGTTCAAATTAAAAATGACTTAGCATGATTAACCCAGATTCAATTTGAGGTTCTTAACTTATGATTTAACATTTTTTTTCATTTAAACTTTTCAGATAAAAACCAGTTTTTATATCTTTTATTTAAAAAATTGTTTTTAATTTTTTAGTTAAAAGATAATAAACGATTCTTAGCCGAACTAAGAAACGACGAGCTAAGAACATCATCCTAAAAACCCAGATTAATCAATGATCTTACATTACATAATTGAATGGACTCGTTTTAAAAAGAGATAAATTGATGCTTTCAATATAGTTATCTTAGAAAACAAAAGCAGCTTAACTTTTCCGGGACATTTTTGTACTATATATAGATATCCCAAAATGTATATTTTATTTCTACTTGCGATATAGTGAAGTTGAAATCGATGAAAAAATATCAAGTTGAAATGGACATTATATTCAAAAAAAATCTACATGATTCCTTTTTTGGTTAAAAATTAAGGGTGGACGTTCAGCTATCCATTCGGGTTCGGTTCGGATTTATTTAGGTTTTAAATTTTCGAGGTTAGAGATTCCAACTCCATTCGGATATCTATAAATTTTAGTTCGAGTTCGGTTCGGATCTTTGCGGGTTATGTGTGGGTTCGGATGACCCATTTAAATTATTTAAAAATTTTAAAAATTTATAGCTACTTTAAATATAAAAAATTTAAACGATAAAAATGATATATAACGTATAAATTTGAGTAATGTATGCCAAAATATCTTAACTTAACATAAAAGTTAGTTTAATTTGAATATTTGGATGAAGAATCAATAGATTTTTTAATGTATTAGCGGTATTTTGTGTATTGTTAACTACTTAAAAAATTTACTTTTGACTATTTGTATATATATTCAAATATATTTGGATAATCTCAAAATATCTTATACATTTTTTTATATTTTTTGATATTACATCGAAACATATTTAATATATTCAAATATATAAATCTGATTTGGATCTATTTGGGTACCCGAAATATTTTGATTCGGATCGAATTCGGTTTCGAGTTTTTAGATACCAAAACTTTGAACTCATTTGGATATTTAATCGATTTTGGTTCAGATTCAGTATTACGGATCGGATTCAGTTCAATTTTTTCCCAGCTCTAGTCAAAATCTACATGATTCAACCTTTATAGTTTGTTTGACTTATTATAGATTTATTAAGTCGCAGTTTGTTTGACGTACCATATAGATTTATTCGACCGACCGATGTGATTAATCATAAGCAACACGTTAGAACGTAAAGTCGCATGTAATGTTGCTTTTGTACTAATCCTTTTTTAAGCATATAAATTATAATTCATCAAACTCAACTAGACAAAAGGAGGAGGTGGTGTTGATGAGTTTGATTATATTATCTCCATTGCTAGTGTTCATGTGATCAGTAGAAGAAAAATTCAAAATATTGCATCTCGACATGGAAAAAGAATCTTATGATCCTATAAAAATAATCGCCCATGTTCTTTCACAATTTATTTTCTAATTTAATTTTTAATAGCCTTAACTTGTTTCTTACGATCGTACCAAGCCAGATAACCTATAACTGTCTTATTCATGCAAATATAATTATTGGGATGATGTTGTCACTTGTTACTATATTTTCAACTTTACGCGTAACACCTTTTTTATAAGATGGGGTGGTGTTCGTACACTCGTTCTTTTGGTCGAGATGACCATGCTGGATTTGGTCATCCCAGCTAGTGTTTTCTAGTAAGCTATTTCTCTCCAGCTCCCATTTCTCTTTCTCTTTAATTTCTTTCCCCGATTGATCATCCCAGCTAGTGCTGTTTCTAATTTTTCTTTAAATGAATTTTCCAACTATACTACCCATAAATTCATATTCTTGTAATATTTACTTTCAATTTAACTGAAACCTCTTTAAAAACACTTTTATTCGGAAAAAAACTATTTTGTGTGTACAGAAACTCTTTCTTACAATTGTTGTGTATTTAAATTAATACAGTACGTAGATGCATATATAAACCTATTTAATTACACGTAGACGCCCATGTGCTCCATGCACGTGCGTAAATTTATAAGAAGAAGAAAAAAACAGTTAACATAAATTGATATATTGCCATATTCTCCAGATTTTTCTAATCTGCCACACACACATAAGTTAATTAAAAAGCAGAAAACTCTAGTTATGTGGTTTGATTACAGTGGCAGAAGAAAATTAAGCTTTAATTTATACACATAAATCCAACATGCATACTTCAACGAACTTTTCCGTTGTAGGGCTGACGAGCATGGTTATGAATTTTAAAGAGTACTAGTATAACGTTTAAAAAAAAAAAAAAAGATTACTAGTACAAACCAAAATTTATAGCTTCATAGATGAAAAGATGTTTAATAAAATGGCGTTTGTACTGACGACAGAAGGATCGTTGATAAAATAGTTTATGGGATGCACTCTATAAATGACATGCATACGAATAAATTGATCTGCGTGTGTATTGGTGTATATACACTACTAGAAAACATGTTTGATTTTTCCACCAAAAATTCGATTGAAAGTTATGACCAATCTTCCACATTCACGTTTTGTAAATTCATGAGAAAACAATCAGAAATTTCCAATCAAAATTATTGCTTAAAAAGTGGTGGATAGTGTAGCTGATTTCACCATGCTAAGGTTTAGTAACTATTGTATTATGTTGGGATAAAGATCTTACATTATAAATAAATAAAAGATTTATCGTAAATCTGAATCTAACATGGTATTAGAGTTCAGATCCTAAAAAATCATAAGCGTCTAATTAATTAATTAACTTTTTTGATCGGGTATAGAGACCGTGTTTAACCTTTCGACTGAGTATAACTTTTGTCTTTGACTCGTTGGACCGCCTATAAATATCTTACAACTCCGAGATTTCTGACCGATAAAAACCATCATCTCGAGGGAGGGTATTGGAGAGATGATCCAACATTGAAAAAATGAATGGGACATGAGTAATATATAAGGGACTTGGACCAATCCACTAATTGTCAATTGGTTTTAGGTAGGAAGCCATCTAGATTAATATGATATCCCGATCCAAATAATCCAACCCGATCCATTATTTATCCAGCTCAAAGTTGGTCCATCGACCCCAAACATTTCGAAATTGACGTTCAAAGAGCTATCATCTCGAGGAGACGTATTAGTATTAGGGGAAAAAGTTCCACATCGGATATTGGAAAGAATCTTTAGTAACATATAAGATAGATGAGCCACTCTACTAATCATCAATTGATTTTAAAATGAAAGCCCAAGAAATTTATCATGGTATCAGAACTAACCCGTATGCTGACCCATTAATCCAATCCAGACAATGGCCCGTTCATGCCACGAATTGATGGCCCAAGGAAGGTTTAATTTCTTCGAGATAGTTAGAAACAGAACATTATCTCGGAGGGGATATGATGGATTCTACGAGATTAATGGCTATGCGCATTATTATCTCGAAGAAGGATGTTAGGATAAAGATCCCATATCGAAAATATATAAAGGACATGAGTAATATATAAAAAATTTGGACCAATTTATTAATTGTCAATTAATTTTAAGTTGGAAGCCTATACAACTTAATATATATGCAGATATATCTTGGTGATATAATTTCTGGTCAGTATCGGGTTGAGAGAAATCGAAGAATCTGATTTATGGTGTGTGAAACATTGGATTACAGAAAAAGAGCAAAAACAAACTCTCTGGCGATGTAGAGATTATGTTGTTACACAAGTGTTTTGGTACGTATAAATATTAAAAATCGGTGTAGTTTCTTTTTTTAATCAATTTTTAGTTGGTTCATTTTATGCTTCCTTTTTCTCTATTATTGTACATTGAACTATGAGATAGAGCTGTAATTTTTCTTAAAGTGCCTTGCCAAGATTGATCCGACTCCCGATATCGACACCATTATAATGATGAGTAGTTAAATTGGTTTAACAAATTCTGTGTTTCTATTTTTTTAATATCAGACACAAATAAAGGAGTGAGAGAGGTAGATGGACATATTGAAATCAACGGAGAGTGTGTGAAAGTGTTTTGTGTGAGTGATATATATTGAGATTTAAGAGCTGTTGTAGCAATACGTGTGCAAATTTTATAGCAAAAACTAGAAAACACAAAAAATGTAAGTGTGAAATGGTTGAGAAAAGTATAATTGAAAAAATGAGATTTTCACAACGTCAATAAAGGCATCTCCAACCCAATTCTATTTTTTACTTCAAAATAGAGTAAAAATTAGATTTTGACCCGCTCTTAAAAGCGCGGAAATTTTTTATGATTAAAAATTTATATAATTAGGTTTTGTTTTAATTTAAAGAATATTTTGATATAAAATCAGTTCATCAAAATTTGTGGTGATGATTGTTTTTCATTAGTTTTTTAGTTTGATTTTTTATTTTTAGATTTTGGTTTTTGGTTTTTAGTTTTTAAGTTTCTACTTTTCATTTTTAGTTTTTGGTTTGGGTTTTTAATTTTAAAACCCGCTGAGTTAGTTTGAACTGATATTACCAACAAACAAATCTCAAATAATCGAACATCTAGTTTAAAACTGAAAAGATGAAATTTTTTTTTTTAAAATGAAATAGTTTATATTGTAAATAAACAAAGCAAAAAAATATAATATGTGTTTTCAGTTTTTGGTTTTGGATTTTAGTTTTTAGATTTGGTTTTTGGTTTTGCTTTACATTTTTTTAATCAGTAAATTATTTAAGAAAAATAAAACAATAAATTATTTAAAAGTTACAATTGAAATTTATCAAAACAAAGTGATTGTTATTTAAAATAAAAAAATATATTAACATGTTTTAAAGTACATGGTTTAAATAAATGATTAATAATAGATAATTTTGTTTTGTTAAAAATATTAAATATCTTTTGGGTCTGAAAATAATAATTGATTTTTTGATTTTTTAAGGTGAAAATTTTATTCAATGTTTTTTTGGAGTTTTTTCTTAATATTAAGCCCAAAAACCAAACTATATAATTTGTTCAAAAAATAAAAGAAAGGCCAAAACTATATTCCATAAATAACCACTGGTTTAATTTAAGTATAATTAGTAGATTTCCATATTCCATATTTTGATGATATATATTCTTTTAAAACATTCCATATTTGTAGGAGAAAATATGTGTTTTCAGTATACAAATAGATATCTGCCGTATTTTGAAGGTAGTTTACATTAAGGTCATTTTTTTTACATTAATTGT
The DNA here is from genome assembly GCA_932364175.1 of Eruca vesicaria subsp. sativa. NCBI lineage: Eukaryota > Viridiplantae > Streptophyta > Magnoliopsida > Brassicales > Brassicaceae > Eruca > Eruca vesicaria. The sequence continues at coordinate 431,933 of CAKOAT010078488.1, forward strand.
GTTGGTTTAATTTAAATAATACGGTTCATTCAGTTATATGACTTATATTATTTATAACATTCTAGAAAGGGTCCAAATTTAAATGACAACTCGATCAGTAGATAAAAAATGACTCTATTTTAATAGAATATATTTTAATAGAATAGATGATTATGGAGTAAAAAATGCTCCAAGCCTACTCTATTTCTTATTCCATAATGAGATTTACACCATAAATGAAATAATTTATTTTTTCTTTGTTCACTATTCCATTATGGAGTTAGAAATATAGTGGGGTTTGAGCATTTTTACTCCATAATCACTTTTATTCCATTTTATAGGAATAAATAGAGTTTTACATTGGAGATGCTCTAAGAGAGAAAGAGATAAACATCGGTGTCCGACAGCGCGTGACGGCGCGTGTCGACATCGACGGTCCACTCCTTGATTTTCGTTTCCTGTTTGCTTCTCCATCGTCTCTGGTACCTCACCGTCTTTTCCATGTCTCTGATTTAGGGTCTCGGTTCCGGATTTAGATGTCGCTCGAGATGTTGCATTGGTCTGAGATGAGTCAATTATTTCTGGAGTCATGACGCGGTGGTTCGTAGCAGTTAGGGGTGGGGTAAGTCATAGTTTAGAGGTTCAGAGAGAGAGAGAGAGTCCAATTTTCATCTTTTTGGATCTCTCTAGTGGTGATTCTAGACGCTCTGGTTTGGATGTGGGGGTACGTTCCGGCTGGTTCTGCGGTGGTCCTGCGGATTTGGTGGCGGGGTTACTCTGGGTAAGTGGTTGGAGCATTTGTCTTCTTAGGTTTCGTGTGGTAAGTTTGGTTGTGGCCATCTTAAACGAGTAGAAGTATTTGTGGGTTTATCTTTTGTGAAAGTTAAAGTAGCATATTTGTCTCGTATAGTAGTGGTTCCAATGGTCGCTTGCCGTTCGTTTAATGCTGCTCCGTGGGTTTATTCGGAGGGTTCGTTTGATAAGGCTTCATGTTCTTTGAGAGTTTGTTGGGGCTTCATTTAAAGAGTAAGTGGGCGGTGAAGGCATCATATATGTATCCGAAGGTTGTGTGGAGTAGAGGTTCTTTATGTCGGGTTATGAATTCATGGGTCTTGGATTTGTTGATGTTATCGTTTGGCGATAATACACTGAGTGTAGGAGGTGGAGATTGTCGCATGCATTTCTAGTGTGTTTTACTGTTTTTAATAATCCATTTAAGGTTTTCTTTTTATTTTTGTTCTTAAGTAATATAAAACAATCCAAACAAGAATACTGTATTTTTAAAAATAGTAACCCAATTTTATTAGGGTTTAGCTTCTTGCAAAAATTTTAGTTGCAAAGCTTAAACTGAAATATGTACATTTGGATCGCAAACCAGTATTTAAGTAACTGAAACATGATAAAAACTGAATCTGAAGTTAAAATGGATTTGATTGAGTATTTCAATGTGTTACTATAACTGAACCAAACCAAACAAATATCCGAACCTACTTAAAATAACCGAATGAAATCAAAATTTATACCACTGAACAACCAAAACCGATTGAATCCGGTTAAAATAACCGAATGAAATCAAAATTTATACCACTGAACAACCAAAACCGATCAGCAGCAGCGATAAGTCTTGGTACACTGAGTGTAGGAGGTGGAGATTGCCGTGTGGCGGGCAATGGGAAGCAACGAGAATTTCCCATTATTGGACACTACTTGAATTTAAATTTGCTAAATTAACTTGATTAGTAGTTTAGTTTTAAAGTCTAACTTGTTATTTTGCTGGCGTAAATTGTTTTAGGAGTGGGTTCTAGTTGCCGCCTTCATATGTTTCTTGTGTCTTGTTCTTTCATTCGTCAGTTTATGTATTAAAATGTGTAGGGATAGTAATGTCCTAGATTTTATGTTTGGGTATTCTCCTAATTATGAGATTTAGTTTGGGTAGGCGTTGCAAATACTCTATATTTTTGTTGATTAGCTCAAAATACATAAAAAAACTTAGTAATTAGAAAAATGCCTATAACAATAAAAGATAAAAGTTTACAGTAGCAAAAAGAAATGTAAAATTACGGGTGAGTCCTCGAGAAGTTTGCTTCTTTGCGAAAATATATGTTCCTTTTTTTTTTAACAGAATTTTTTGAAGATATGTATATATAAAAAATATAAAATTATACAAAATTCTGAAGAGTGAAATGGCTTAAAACTCCTCAAAATAATGAAATTAGCAAAATACACATGATGGGACAAGTTTGTTCTCTAGCAATGCATGTGGGGGATTTGAAGCACTCACTTAATTATAGAGAAAGCTGTGTCTATAGGGTGCAAATTCTCAATTCTAAATTTTCCCATTGTTGTCTTCTTCTCCTGTCTCTATTTTTTTCCTTTTTGTTAATTTTCTAATGAATCCAAACAATCAACGATCATAATACTGATCCAACATACTTAATCACCTGATCACACATAACCATTCAACACCACAATTTCGAACAAGATCAGGCATACTATTTCTCAGAGTTCGAAGAGTCCTCAGGTTTCTCCTACGATAATCAAGAAGATGCTCAGATCTCATCTCAGTTATAAACTTTCAATCCAGAACTCTCTCATGATCTTCCACCTCCGCAAGAACCGTCACGCTAATCCCCACAAATATCCGCCTCAACACTCTGAGTGTGTTCAAATCATGGCGTTACCTGGATAATTCATGATTTATGAGATAAATATCTGTATTTTGAATTAAGTAGATAAATATCATCTGAATCAATAAACAAGATGTATCTGTGCGTTACCTGGATAATCTATTTATATAAAGTAGAGTTAACTCCCTCTAGGGCCCTCCACGTCAGAAAATCGCTCATCCGTTAGACGACATGTGTCCAATCCGGTAAAACGATGTGTTCCGTTTATTTGTTCACTCGGGAAAAGCTGCTTTGGTTATGGGCTTGAATTATTTATGGCCCAAAGTGTTATTTGTTTCTGGCCCTTCTTCTGTGTATTGACTTCTGCAGTCTTTCTTCCTCTCCAATTAGGGTTCTTCGTCAAACTTCACCGTAGCCGCCATCAATCTTGCTTCGAATCCTTTCTGTTTGGCGATTCATCTTTCCCGGTTGGGATAAATCTCCATCAAGCATTGATAGTAGCATTTACTACTCTCACACGATCTCAAATCACTAACCTCTTATCTTCTGCGAGGCGGTCTAAGAACGTGTATATATAGGTTCGTTCACAAGCCTCTCTCACCCTATTTCATCTCTTAGTAATGTCTAGAGTTTTTCTTTCAGACCTGAAGTCCAGCCGTTGCTCCTCCACTGTCGAGGTGCGTCTCCTCCGATTCAGGTGGATCTTTTGGTGATGGCTAAGCAGGGACAGTCGCAACAATTTCTGGCATTGATATTGGTACTGTTTACACTTTTCATGTTAACAATTGTTCTCTTGATGCTTTTACCACTTGGGGTCTTAATTTGAATTTTCTTTGATGATGAGAACAGATTAGGATAGTAGTTTCAGAAGAAGACCATTGTGTTTTATGCTAGAGACAGAGAGACGGATAGGCATAGAAGTATGCAGGAGAACAAAGACAAGAGAGTTAAAAAGGTGGCAAAAAAGGTGGAGATAGAGAATATATAAAGGGAAGAGAGAGTGGCTCTTATTTGTCATGCACTGCAGAAGAAGAGTAGGTGAATAACTCAAAAAGCTGTTACAGAACAGCTGAATAACTCATCAAAGATTTTTATAAAAGCTCATAAGCTCTCTATTCAATGTGCTTAAAACATCAGGAGCCAAACGGCACCAACTAAAATTTTGGTCTTCAATGAAATTGTATTTGGTTTGGACAATGCAAAATTGGTTTTAGACTGATTCACAATGGGTTTGAGGTTAAATTTACTGAAATCTTAATCCACTATTGCTCTGGAAAGCAAAATCCGTTGTTGTTCACTTAACCAACACATCCAAAATTTGCATTCCAGTAGTTAACGTAGTGAGCAAGACTAACTATGCGTTGACTTCTTCTCACACCAAAATTTACATTCCGTTTTATATAAGTGCTCTCTCGAAAGAAGACTATGCACTGATACAAGCCTTTACATACATTGCAGGGTTTGTCAAAAATAATATTTTTGGCTTAAGCACATGTAAAATATAGCTCTGTAACTATCAGTGTGTTTCAACTTATAACTAATAGTTTTTATTTGTATATCACAGTTAAAGGAAGAATATAAAAGTTTGTTCTTTGTCAATTAAAACAAATTTTAGACCAGGCAAGGTATAGTAGATGTAAAGCCTTAGACAGTGGCGGAGCCAGCCAAATGATTCACCATGGACAATGTAAAGTTTGAACTTAAAATTATAGGGGGCATTAGAAGGATTTTTAACACTTAATCAAATATAAATTTGAAACTCAATGAAAATAATTTTTTTTTAGTAATTCATATGGGGCAGCTGCCCCCCTTCTCCTCTATCTACCTCCGCCACTGGCCTTAGATACAAAACAAAGTTAAATGGATTATTAAAGATTCTAGATCGTTGTTGCCTTTTAGAGATTCTAAAACAAAGAAAAAAGTTACTGATTAATATAAACTAAGGTTCACGTAACAAAATATATAGATGTCTAAATCTATAAAATTTATTTTCTAAATATATCCATAATTTATGTTCTAAGATATTTTATTTTAACTATATTGAAAATGTAGAAAATTACATATACATGAAAGTATTAAAGAAAAAAAATATGAATATAGATAAGATCACTAATAAAAATAATAGACGAAAATAGTAAAAGTTGGTATCATCATTTTCAAGTCAACATTTTAAAATTCTTAATCAAATTAAAGATGTGTTTCTATTTGTTCATTTTTCTCATCGACCCTTTGTTAAAATTTTATAGTACTACAACTACATGAAAAGAAAACAATGAAGATACATATTAATTAATTGGAATTAACACGATTATACTATATATACATGTTAGTTTCATTCTAATCATTGTAAAAAATGATCAGATGAATACAAAAAATAAAGATAAATATATATAGTATAACTAAGCTTTTCCACTAGATAAGGTTAACAAAAAATATTTTTGACAAATAAACAAGTTTGACGAAAAGTATAAAAATAGTTAATACACCAATAATATAACAAATATAACAAAATATTTTAAACGAAAAAATGTTAAAAATAATGATTTTTTTGAAATAAAAAAAATTAAGTAAAAGAACATAAATTTAAAGAATAGCAGTGATAGACAATACTACGAAAAATTTATGAAAATCTTGCGCAATGACACCTCGCTAAATAATTTCTCTCCTTGCAACATGTAAGCAGTCTAAATTTGGATATATTGGTTTCATTTTATTCTTTGTAAATGGACTATATAGAGGACTCCAAATACTAATGTTTAATTACATTTGACCAATAAAATACATTAAACAAAAGCTCAAATAGGTTACTTGGAAAACCTAATTTATATCTACTGAGAAAAAATAAAGTAAATGTTTTGCGACTTCTTAGTATAGTTAAACTAAAATTAACATTAGCAAAAGTAAATAGTTACATTTTAAAATATATTACTATTGTTAGAAAAGTATATAATTTCTAAAATAAATATTAGAATAAAGACTTCAAATTGTTGTAATATAATTAAGCATGTTGATACTACTTTTAAATAAAAATAAATTATATTTTAAAAATAAAATTTTGTTATTAGTTTATTTAATCGCCTGCCCGTAGAGCGGGTTTACCCTAGTTATTAATATAGCAGCTAGTATTACATTTAGCTAATAAATTATTTTTTACATGCTATTAAAAGTGACAATCTAATGTTAAATTTGGCAGTTATATAACGTGGTTTCATATCATGTTTTATAGATTGTTCAACATTAATAGCACTATTATATGTGATTTATTATTTGTCTTTAGTATGTGTTATGTTTATAGACGTCTAAATTAAAGATATAACAGATAAATAAATGGTTATATATTCTTTGATAATATAACAATGTCTCATATATTAATCTAAAATATCAATGCAAATATAAAGTGAAATTTATGCTATTATTTAAGGTAGCAGGTTATCAAAGAATCTTAAATAGTAACTAGATTTTGAACCCGCACATCTATGCGGGTATTTTTTCATTTTATAAAAATATTACAAAATCTTTCAAATATATATGATTTACATTCTATTTTTATATATTGTATAATTGTATAATCTTATAATTTTAATTAGTTTTATATAATATATTGTTGTAAGTTTTAAAATAAAAAAATATTCATATATAATTTTTTATATAATGTATTTGTTGTGAATTAAAAAAATATATGTTAACATTTTTTTTATAAAAATATTATATGATTTAAAAACTTTAATATGTTTTAGAAGTGAGTGATATTTATTTTTATTTGAATAAAAGAAAAAATTTAAAATAAAATATATTCATTTACCAATTTAATATATTTTATATTCATTTCACATAGCATTTTATTTTAACATAATATAGAATATAACTTAATTATAAAATATAAAACTTGTATTTTTAATTAACATTAATATAGATATTTATATATATTAATCATGAAATCAAATAATGCATATTTTATAAAAAATATTTAAACTTCTTACTAAGATCTTGTTAATATTTTCTCAAAACATTTGTTACTAATATCTTATTAATTATTAAAATATTCATCCAATTATATATATTTGATTGATTAATATAAATAATTAAATATGTCATATTAATGAGATGGTCCAACATGACTTTTTGTAATAGATATAAATGGTACTTTTTTTTAATAGAGAATATTAAAAATGCATCTAAATGTACGATAAAAAATGTTATATGCTATTAAATATGTTACCAGACTAAAATGAATTATAAAGCTAATCCAAAATTATACTGAAAATTGTGCATGGCTAAAATATTTATTGTATCAAATTAAATTGTTGGAAACTCTCAATATAATATTTAGCGAGTAAAAACTATTTTTAACAAATTAAATATAAAAATACAGTTAAAACTTTTAGAATTTTCTGTTAATTGATTCATAGCGGTAGTAGATCGTTTTATCAGATCAAATCCCTTGAGATTTATGTTCTGACAACATCTTCTCAAATTAAATTCCTCGATGTTTAACAAAGCAATTCATTGGTTACCATAATAAGAAAATTCAAACCGGTTAGCATAATATATACAACAATTTTGTGACTTAGACATGTTAACCATTTCACAACCTATTTAAACCAAATCTAGTAATCGTCCTTATCGTCTAACAATACCATATCCAGGTCATGTACTTTGTTCTCCCATCATATAGTCTAATGAAATGCATCCAACATGTGTATCCATCATGTGGGCGATGATAATAAGATCATTTCATAAAAGGTATAAAAACTAGATATGTCTGTCTAAGGGTATCATTATCGGTGGTCCCATAGCGTTATCCCTTAGCGGAAAAATCCCTTAACTTTTAACTAAAAACGCTAAGGGACTTTACGGATGTCCCTTAGCGTTTTTAATTAAAAGTTAAGGGATTTTTACGCTAAGGAACAACGCTAAGGAACCACCGATAATGTTGCTCTAAGAGAATGAAAAATATGTTGCAAAAGCCTCAGAGGACCCCACCTTGATACAAATCTTTATCAATATACAAACTAAACTTTGTTTCTCCTCGATCCAAACCTAAATCAACCATTGGAGCTCCGATTTACGAAGCAGTGGAGTGGGGAGAGATTTTTGTGATGAAATATGCGGTTTTTCAAAACAACATATCATTCGTCTTCTCTTTGGGCATGTTCTTCTTCTATATCCATTGTTTAACATGAAATCTGAGGGTGTTCCAAAAATACATGAAATCTGAGGATTTTTCAAACTAAATGAAAAGGAATGATGATTAGAAATTAGGAGAGGATTCAGAAAAACAGAGAGATAAGTTTGGGTTTATCTTGACCTCCGTTGTTCTCCATTATTTTGATTTTTAAAACGAGAGTTTGATAGTGATTATTGTGAAAATATGATAATAGGAGATAAGGAAATAGTTCAAACAAAGAGAAATATACCTATTTTTGAATTTTGAAAGCGTAGATAGATTTATCGTTTTTATAAAAATGGAGATATTGTTTCTGAAGAAAAAGAACAAATATAATGGAAGATAAATATAAGTAATGGAAGATTTGGTACGAGTAGATGATATAGTGTAATAGGGGTAGTAATGTCCTAGATTTTATGCAAACAGTGAATTTTTGTATTCTCCTAATTATGAGATTTAGTTTGAGTAGGAGCTGCATAAATACTATTTTTTCTGATATAAAATGATATTTTCTGTGGAAAAAGAAAAATTTGCAGACTCATCTTCGGGCCAATTTCCAAATAAAGAGTTTGAAAACCAAACATATTGCAGCAATAGTGCAATAGCAAACATACTGCAGAAATAGTGCAATAGCCATCCGACGAAGATATCCCCTATATATTAATTGAGAAACATTTGAAAAGTTGCAAACTTAAGTTTTTATTAATTAAAAAATAACCTTATTTTATGTGGCACCTCTCTATACATTTTATTTCAGTTTAAAATGATTCTATAATATCTTATATAAATCGTAGTTTTAAAACAATGCACGTTGATCTCATATAAGACATATCAAACTAAATAAAATATCAAACTAAATAAAATATATATTATTTTCTTAAATAAAACCTACGGAATTACCTAATGTGATTAAGATATATATGACTATTAATTATTTTAAATAATAAAGATTTGTTAACAATATGTATACTTTATATCATTATTTTAATTTTTTATTATTAAAATAAATTACACAACTACACTAATCATATAATAAAAATATAGATTTTTTAATATATGTTGTATTTTGAAATTTTCAAAACGAATATAAATTACTAAAACTATTAAAAATCTCACATAAACTTTTGTGATCAAGTTCTAGTTTTTTTCTATAATAAATTACAATGATTAAAAAATCATATGAACAAATAATTTTATTTTAATAGGTGTTTATGTTAACATATATATATATATATATATATATCATATCATATGAATAAATAAGTTTATTTTAAACATAATTATAATTTAAAATTTAACTCAATTTTTTATAAAATTTTTGTTATTTAAAAATAATTTTCAAAAATATAATTTTCTGATATTATTAGACAAATAAATAAATTATATTAAATTAGTTTTCAAACTTTATATATTCTAAATGCAAATATTCTACCAACTGCTTGTTAAGAAAACATTAGGATACTTGATAATGCTCTACCAGTTAAGTCTTGTGACACTCCGTTTATTTTTATCACTCGAACACTGAAAAGTGAAAACATATATGAACTGTACCCATTAAATTCTAAGTTTTGATCTACATTTCTAATCACAATTGTTTATGATCTTACGTATAGATAATTATTTAAAAATTCCAAATACATATAAAAACAATCATATGTAAAGTTTAAATTTGTCAATACTAAATTTTATATTTTAATTACATATATTCACCTTGCGCAAGATGTATGTCTTATCTTAGTATATTTATGAAGGTACATTACTCTCATATTGGGCTATAAATATTTTACATAAGACATTGCTGGCTTTCATATTTTAAAAACTAGGGGTGTGCCGGCGCTACGCGCCGGATTCATATGTGTTATTCGAGAATAAATTTATAAATTATTTTATGGATTTTGTAAAGTTATTATGTTCAAAATTTTGGTTTGAAATACGAAAATTAAATGAAGTTGTAATTTTTACTTCCAGTAATGGTTTTAGTTTTAGTTTCTTTTTTTTTATAATTTCTCCCGTTCCATTTTTTTAATTTGTTTGACTAATTCCTCTTATATGAACTTGTGTTTTTTGTATTTATTTATTGAATGATAAGAAATAAAGATTTATTAAAATGATGAATAACATAGTAAAGCCAAGAATGTAACATATATAATAAATTGAAATTTGAACATAAGAAATCAATCATGTGAAGGGAGGTTCCAATTATACCACCAACATCAACGACTGATGACAATCATTCGAAGCCGTTGTAAGCCTCTAGAATCTTCTTCATCACAATGGTAGAGTGGCTCGACATTCCATTATTAAACACATTTGCAAATCACTGATATTTCCCGTGATAAATGAAGGTTGACATACCATATCAGCTTATCGAATGGAATCCCTCCTTCAAGAACTGCATCCTTCAAATGGTACCTACATACAGTTTGAGATTGTTATATCAACTATTAAAACCCACATGTTAAGTAGTTAAATAGGCTTTATAAAGTCAATATGTTAATAATTAGGGTTTTCTATTTCTTTAAAGGATATTTTATTAGTGTTTAGCATTTACCAGTTCTCCATGAGGACCTTGTCCTGCTTCAAAAGGCAGTGAGTGGAAAGAGAGACACCATCATCATTATCAGTCAAGTATTTGCAAACAGTGTCAAGTCCGTAGAGACTCTACACCACTTTCTGGTAATTTACGTACAGAGCAAGTCAGTATGGAGTGTGAAGCAAGCAACCGGAGGATCCGATCAAGCATGACGTGAGCATCAGGGTTGTTGGTTGGGAGATGGGAAGCTAACTTTGAAGGAGACATCTGAGCACCAGAGAAGCCATCGTTTTTGGCCATGATCTCGAGCAAGTCAAGCTCTATGGCTGCTTTCATAACCATGGGAAGCACGGACGCACTGCTAAGCTGCATGGGCTAGAGGCTGGCCTCCTCGTCGGTGGAAATTTTTGTTATTGATCCCATGATGTTCTAAGAAGTATTTTTCTTAACTTTTTTAGATTAATGTATAAGAAAATGTTTTTGATATGAAAATTTAAAGTATATGATTTGTTAGAGCACTCGCAGCGATGATACCCATTGGAATCCTTAGTTTTTTGATTTTTTAATTATTATTATTATTTTTAGATAAAAAATAAAATAAATATCGATCAATCGTGGACTGACACATGTTATAGGAGCCCGCAAATAATGCAAGGATTCACTAAAAAAAATTCTTATTTAGAGATTTTAAAGATTGAATAATTAACTTTTGGTGGGATTTAGTGATTATTTAATTATTTCTTTAATTCTTTTTATATTGGAAAAGGTGGGTCTTGATTTAAGGAAGGTTAAAGGAAAGAACCTCTATAAAACAAACCATATTAGTGCAATCGTCAAAAAGGTTTAATTCAACCCCTCCGTATATGGCCGTATTGATCTTAATTGCAGAATTTTGAATTTACAAAACCATCGTACATTGATTTCAGACCCATAAATTACAGCCACCCCACCCTTGATCTTGCTTTAGAAATGTGTATTATATTTCGGTTGTATCCCTCCCTATATATATTTTTTGTGAAAGCTGTTATCTACTATCATGCTCCTGTTTGTTTCAATCTTGTTAACCAGATATCGATAATGCATGCTACACTCAGTAACAAATGAAGCTTTTATCAATAATTAGTTATGTAGAAGTTGTTAGCTGATGTGATTGTCGGAGTCAGGATAAAGCATGAATATTCGGGAAACTATCAACCAACGAATTTGTTTCTTTTTCAACATGTAGATGAAATATTTCGACAATTCAACAAATTAAGGAAACATATGAAATTTACGAAATCATGATGTGAACTCGGTTACAGTTGGACGGTGTTATCCAATAGTGTTTCTTATCAAACTTTATTGTACATAAAAGTTCAGGAGGTCATTTTTCCTATTTTCCTTTACAAATATTTGATTTTATTAAATAACGATTTATCATTAAGAAAGTTCTTTTTTGTGACATTTGTCTAGAACATGTTAGTTTAATCTAGTCAGTCCCTAAAGATAGTCATTTTTGAACATGTAAACGCTTATTTATAAAGAAAACAGAAACAACTTGAATCGATTTGGATTTATGTTTGATAAATACCAATTTCATATACTACCTTCAAGGGAAAAACCTATTGAATATTAAATTGAGTGAATGCTTTGACGACGGTTCTACTTAAAAAAAAAATGCATTTGTGGAACTCAGTTACGGACCGTATCAAACATAAATTTGTGGAAAGAATTTTGACGAAGGCAATTTTTACCAAAAGAAGAAAAACAATCTATATAATAATGATTCACTTTTGAAGTTCCTAAGGCTATTCACGTCAGCAGCCGAGTGGGTCCCGCACCTGTGTTATTCGGGGAAAAAAAACGCATAAGACTTTTTAACATTGAATGTTATCAATGAGTGATGAAATGGTCCAGTGGTGTAAGTTGATGATGAGAAGTTGGTACCGTGAGTGCGCGGGTTCGAAACGCAGTGCTTGCATGTAATTTTTTTTTAATTTGGGTTTTTCGGGATACCTAAAAGTTTAGGGAGATTCAGAATGACTTTTTATGCTGGTTGTTGGGATACAAAATGGCTTAAGGATTTGAAACTTTATGAGACCATCTTAGATACTTTTATAAGAAAGGTTATCATGTTCTAACCTCCAATATCATTTCAATTCAGTTATAATCATCAAATAAAATAAAAACATATTTTTTAATAATAAATATTTACCCCGAACCATTCAGATCGACCATAAATCTGATATACATCACAATTAAAAAAAATATATATATATACAACATAATTTCAGAAAGAAAATTACACTAATAAACACATGTCCTTTTTTGTCTTGTCTCCATTAAATTATTTTTTTTACATGAAAGCACTAATAACAGTAATGCTCGATAAAATCACTAATAAAGAGAATGCTCGATAAAATCACTACGAAGATAAAATATGAAAATATCAATCCATATGAATTCGATATTTATTCTTTTATCAGACTAATCAACTTGTGTGACTTCGAATGTTTCATTCATCACCACTATAGATAAGCCAGATAAACAAAATGTTTAAAAAAATAGCAAAGTCTCATACACAAAACTACACAACATATTAACAACGTATCCAACCCCGCGCTTGCGCGGGGACTATGCATCTAGTAAAATATATTGTATTCATGTTTTGACCTATGCTCATCATTGTTTATATTTTGCCGATTATTAAAGTCTACAGAAAGTGCATTGTAGAGTGAGGAAATATTTTGAAGGGAGCTATAATATCAGGGATAGCGGAGCTTAAGTATTGTTACCTAAGGGCAGAAGAGACATGTGAAAGAAGAAATCCCTTGCTGTAGCTTTGTTGAACATTTCGCGCATCCAATATAACATCATCCTTTATCTGTCTAAATACAGTGACTTTAGCGGTACACAGAAACTCAATAATCTGTTATAAGTCAGAGACAGTTACAATTAGAAGTGACAAATGCGAGAGTAACATGAGTGTTGTAAATTTGACATGAGGTTCAGATGTGATAAAATATTGGTTTAACTCAGATACAGTGTGTGGTTCTATTTTCTGGGCGTGAAGCAACTTTGGTGAAGAGGATGTCTGCTCGGAGCCATCCCCAATCAATCTAAAGAGGTTTAATGGGGTAGCTTAGTAATCTGTTAATTAAAAATAGAAACACTTACTTTTCATAGTTTTCTTTTCCGGCAGCTGTGTCAGTATCAAAGTAGAGATGGAATCCAGATGTCCCGTTGAGGGATAACCGGCCTTCATATTAGGGTGTATGATGTCTTACAAATAGCAAAGTAGATCTCTGTTAATAGAGTGTATGATGAGTTAGCGATAGAAGGGACCAAGAAGATTAATATAATACCAGGTAAAGGTTTGTTTGTATTTGGTAATGCCAATAACTGGTCGTGGCTCCGGAGTCGGAACATATCAGTTGGGATCGGCTTTTCTAACTCCGTTAACGCTTCACCTGCCAAAACGTCTTTGCGTTATCAAGGAGAAGCGGAAGGAAAAAATGGAATGAAAAAAATACCACATCAAATAATAATCTACCTGAAGCTATCTTTGGATTGATGCTTGTTATCAGGGAGCGATATTTATAGGTGAACTACATACGGTTTGTCAGAAAGCGAAGAGTTTCCCAGAAAACTTGAAGAGAGAGGCGTGAAATGATCTGCTGTAAACTCGAAATAAATGACAAACTTTAGAAGATGGGAGGCGTTTCGGTTATGAATTGATTTTGTGGTTTCTCTGATATCGCAGAGAAAGAGCTTCGATGGGAAGACGGGGAAGAAGAAACCTAATTCAGTACGGGCCTAAATAATAACTTAGAGTTGGACTTTCAATGTGTTCCAAGTCCAGTTCGATTTACAATCAACCAACCAACCAACCAACCAGTGACACGTGTCAAAAATCCCCCATAGCAAAAAGAAGTGACGTGGACGATTGTGGGGGCACATAAGTTAACTTTATTATTATAGATCTATAGAGAAGTGGACCGCTCCATTTAATTGACTCTGGATTTATTTTTTCTTTGCTGCTGGGCCAAATTATATTTAATGAGAAAAAAATAATTTATTTACTAATCAAAAATGTTTGTAATGTTTTTGTTTCCGTCGAATTATTCATATAATAATAATTATTAGTTTTATTTTATACTTTGGAAAATAAATTACTCACATAAAATTATATACCTGGTTTCATTATTACTATAATTTTAATTTATTACTAGGGTTTGTCCTCCCTACGGGTGGGTGTGTTTGCGCTAAAATTATTTATATTGAAATATATTTTATTCTTATAAAACATTTGAAAATTTACTTTATATTGAAGTAAAAAATATAATATATTTTATTCTAATATCAAATTGTAAGTTTTATTAAATTTTGTTAGTTTGAGTTGAAAAAATGCTAACATTAATTTTTGTTAAAGTAGACACAAAATTTTAAATTAAAAAGGAGAAAAATGTAATGATGTATATTTTTTTCCTATTTGATTTCTTTTCCTATTATATATACTTGAAGAAAATCTAAACTAAAATAACTAATATTTTCTTATTTCTAAGAGTATCAGATTTTAATATTATTACAATAAGAAAATGCTTCATGATAAGAAATTAATACATCCACTTCCAAGCTAAATCAATTGAAAATCAAAATTTAAAGGTTATATTTTAAAGTAATATATTCATAGTTGCAATAATTTCATAAATAAGAATTAGTATTTATTATGTAACACCAAATGATATTTTATAATATATGTTTGTTTCAGTTTATATTAGATTTTTAATTATAATGAATTTATCTTTTAATTTTTAGTGTTTTACTAATTATGTTTTTTTAAAGATTATTTTAGCTTTTGTTGAAATTTTTTTAATAAAGATATTTGTTGGAAATTTTGCTCATGTTATTTGAAAATATTTGTTTTTGATTACAATCTTGAGAATTGGTAGACTTATAAGATCATGAGAGGGATGGCTTTAAATTCTAGTTTAGACTCTTAGATTGCTTTAAAAATGGAAGAAAGAGGAGGGTGTTAGTCTGCAATAATCTAATTGGATTTTTGGGTGTCATCGCTACAGGTTAAAGCTCATATATTGGATGTATCAAGTAGTACAACAAAGCAAAGAACTCATTTGTACCACACAAACAATTTCACTTTTTCTGCATTTTGTATACATAAGCGTTGTAGGCTCTTTAGTTGCCTTAATATGACACTCACCGCAGCCTATATAATACCACCCAGAACCGTGCACATCATCAATATTTTCGTGCACTCAAACCAAGAAAAACCAAAAATGTTTTAAAAATTCAATAAGAAATTTAAACTATCTTATTGAATGTGTCAGACATTGGAACTGTAATACCTTTGCAGCTGCCAGCTTCATATAGAAGAAGAATTCTCCTAGGATCACTGTCTTAGTCTTAGTGATCACCTCTGCATTAACTATGTTGGCAACATCTAAGTTTGAGTTCAAACATTACAATAGTGGAGTACTTCAAATTATATTTGAATACATGAAATTTTAAACTTTACCAACTGAGATAGTACCGGATTTCTTGGACATCTCTGTCCATAAATACCTGAGAATGCGTCATAGAAGATAAAGATAAGGTGCATATAAAAGAATCAATGTCATAATACAGAAACAAAATTATAATAAAATGAAATCAAGAGAATCTATATTATAATGATTCAGTTTAAAGGCTCCTTAAGGTGTCCACATAGGCAGATTGTGGGTCCCACATTTTTATATTAAAATAGATAGTTGTTTTAAAATGGCTACAAACAAAGAATATCAATTTAGTCAAGTGGTCTAAGACCCCATGTTTGGTCTCCAATGACATGGGTTCAATTCCCACTGCTCTCATGCATCAACCAATTAATGTCATCATCATAAAAATATTTTTTAAACACACATAGTCTTGGTAAGATGGTTACAAACAATGAAATACGCTTTAGCCAAGTGGTATAAGATGTCTTATTAAGTATGCAAGATTGTGGGTTCAAACAACGCAGCTATCATGTATTTTTGATTTTTTTTTTATTTAGGTTATTATCATATGGGCTTTTTGTTTATAAGGTTCTTATGTTTTTTTTTTGGGCTTATTGTTTTAAAGATCAAAATAGTTGTATAAACCCTAAACCTTAATAAGTTCAAACCCAAAATAGTTAAAAATGAATCCAAAACGAATAATAAAACAAAAAACAAAAAAAACAAGTCTCGCGTGGTTGCTTACGCGGTTAAAACTATCTTATTATAATATAGCTCAACCCAAAAATAATAAAAAATAAATCCAAAAACGAACAGACAAAAAAAAAACAAAAAAAAAAGTGAATTCCACACGGGTGCATACGTGGATGGCTTAATGAGGGTTGAATAATATAGATTAGGAGCTCAAAAAGTCAAATCATTGCACATATTTT
>CAKOAT010078488.1:448744-500327 GCA_932364175.1 Eruca vesicaria subsp. sativa
ACAAAAATTAATTATTTTCGTTATTATTAAATGAATATATAATTTCTCTTACGTTTTAATAACTACTATAATTTCCTTGAAAACATTCCTCACCACCGATTCCAGACTCCGACGAATGGATTCCCACAGTCGATGACGCCGTAGATAAAAATGCCACATCATTTATGAACAAAACTCAAACTTACAAAAAACCATATATCATGATGGAAAAAAATACACGCAAACATAATGATCCCGGCCCCGCGCTTGCGCGGGGAATATGCAACTAGTATGTATAAAAGTAAACAAAAGTTGGTAATAAAAACCTCCAAACCGTTTCGGGTTTAAGACGGTCACTAAGATAACACTTGCAGTGTTTCCAGATGCTTTAAACTTTTCACTGAAGTCAGAGGCAGCCTTGTCCCATAGGTATAGCTTCATCACCGAACTGCTGTAACAACCAAAACACATGTGGTAAAAGAAACCATATATGAATATGGAAGAAGATATAAAATAGCTTACTCATGTATCTGAACATGAAGCAAAACTAGGCGGATTGAAGCTATCTCCGCTTTATCAAGCAGAAGACTGACACTGAGAACCTACCCATTCACAAGTTTGATGTGGCCAACATCATCTGCAAGAGAAAACAATTTAACTCAGTGTTTTATATCTTATAAACCCCGCAATGAAACCTAAATATTTAAGTCTGGATCCAAACAATATCATGGGCAAACAATTCTGAATATACTAAATCGAATGAAACATAATATATAAGATTAGATTAAACCATTATCCAACACAAACATTGGTGGGGTATAACAGGTCCAACTCTTGCCATGTCATCACCAGGGTTCTCATCACCACTCCACCAAGGAATTAGTGTAAACATCAAGGGTTTGTCAATGGTGGAAAATTGATGCTTTTGTGTAGAGTTAAACTGAGAAATAAATCAAGATTAAATGCCCTTGAATTCTTGAGGGGACCAAATAATCTCATGCGCCTTTCGAAGTTGATCTAGAGAGTATTGGAGTTTCATTCTAACACAAACAACAAACCAAGATGAAAAAAACTGGTTAAGAACGAAATTTTCTGCGCCTATTTCAAATAGAGAAGGTAATACCTCAATAAACCCGTGATTTTTTCTAGATACCTCCTAATCAGCTTCACCAAGTTATGGCAAAAAAATAATATTATTCTTCATTTGCTGACGGCGTAGATCAAGACATCGGAATCTAACATCAGACAAACAAAAGCCATACCATCAGTGTCAATACAAAAAGACAAACCATGAAAGATCAATAGTACATCTAATATTTCACCTTTAGCGAATGTCTTCTTTAATTGAATCATTTGTCTCGTCTGAAGTAGTAACCGGAAAGGGAAGCTTTGACCTCACAGGATTCAATATTTCAACATGCTCTGTAACTACCTTATGCAACCAACATACTAAACTCATCAACTTTTGTTAAGACCAAAATATATAGCAAGCTGAATGAGAAGAGAAAGCATAACTCCAGGATTCCAGTTTTCATCTTCTTGTTGATGAACTCACTTGGCTTAGTACAAACAATGCCTTCCACCGAAAAAACGTACTAAAGCCTCATGTCATTGACCAAGCCATGAGCCTCAGGAAACTCATCTGGAACGTCCAAACATATAATTACAAAACTTTCAAAGCATTAACAAAACCTAAATTCCTCAAATATCCAAAATTGCGTTACATGAAAGGGGTGAATAAGTTGAACACTTTCAATTCACGTATAATCTTATCAGACCAAAAGCACAAGTAAAACCATTAACTAATCAAATTAAGTACTATTTTATTGTTCCATTCACACGGTTATAATGCAAAGTGTTAAACTTTAATCGAAATAGGCCACCTGGACATTGCCGGTATGATCTCAAATATTAAGGAAGGTGAGACCTCCATGGACTCGGTGAAGAGCAACCCACCCGAAAAGGTGGACTCTTTTACCAACATCATCGACTGGTAACTCACCGCAAATCCCATTTCGTTAAACCCATTTGAGAACAGACGGAGGAAAATGATTTGACATCACTACGGCGTCAGAGGAGGCAGCCACGACTGCTGAATTGCAGAAGGTTCTTTGCTGTTGGCTTCTCTGTCTGGGTACAAAGAAAGAAACGGCGGCGTTAGAGGCGGATAAGGCCGTGGCGGAGAAGAAAAGAGAGAACGAAGCATGTCGAAAAGGCAAAGTTCGGAGTATCAAGGGGTCGTTCGTTGTCTCACTCTGTTTAGGGGTTTCCCGTTTAGTTGGCTGAATGGGCCAAAGAAATAAAAGCTAGTAGACCCAAAAAATTTAAAAACCCAAACCGAAATGACTCGCTGACGTGACTAAACGAAATATTCTGATTAGTTGATTATTTTTCTGATGTGGACAACAACTTATATTGTCCTTTTAATACTTGTTTGATATTTAAGTAAATACTAGATCATAACCCGTCCGACTGGGCGGGTCTTTGTTTTTATGGTATATATAACATTTCAAAATTACAATTTAATGATTCCAATTTTACTAAGTAATAGTATAATGTTCATTGTATTTCATCACTGTATAGTTAATTTTTTAATGAAGAATTGAAAGGCTAGTATATCACTGTTAAAAACTTATAACAATAGTCAATATAAATTATATAAATAAAATATATATTATTCTTGATTTATTCTAAATACATTTAAAACATGAATACATATATATATATAAATAATTTTCAGAAGTAAAGTAATATCAATGATAGAAAACCCAAAAACAATAATAATGGTACCTTGGGTCGCAGTAATCTTTAGTTTCATAAATAAGTCCATTAGATTTGTATGATATCCATGTTTCCAATCAAACTTTTAAAACTTTCTTATTCATGTTTCCAAACACTTCATCTTTGTACTTCAGCTTTAATAGTATTGATTAATATCTTTAATCCACTTCTACAGTTAAAACGTGTTATAAATATTACCTTAATATAAATTAGATTTATGCTAATAATACATATTGCAATTCATATAGAAAAAGCTTATCAATCAGTTTTTTTTAAATAAAATGATTTCATTTCTACAATAAACACATCACATACATACATATATATATATATATTACATTTTTTACTATAAATTACATCGCATTAATAGATCAAAACAACATTAATAATGTGTTACAAGAGGGATGCATTGCAAATCATGGGATAAATTATGTATAGAGGAATGCATTGGAAATCATGGGATAAATTGTGCATAGATAAAGATGAAGGAGGTTTGGGATTTAAGGATCTTGAGGATTTCAACACGGCAATGTTAGGTAAACAACTTTGGCGTCTTATTGAGAAACCAAATACTTTGTTTTCTCGTTTTTTCAAAGGTCGATACTATAGGAATGTGTCACCTCTGGAACCGATACGATCATATTCTCCGTCATATGGCTGGAGGAGTATGATCTCAGCTAGATCTCTAGTTAACAAAGGACTTATTAAACAGGTGGGATCATGATCTTCTATCTTAGTATGGAATGATCCATGGTTCCCAACCACTCTCCCGAGAGCAGCAAACCAACAAAAAATTTACCCGGATCGCACTGTGGATTCCCTTATCAATAGTGATACGCGAACGTGGAATATGCCGGTCATTCGAGCTCTAGTAGACCCCCAGGATGTGAAGATTATATAAACTATCTCACTTAGTAGGATACGAATGGAAGACAGGGACGGATGGCATTTCACTAAGAACGGAAAATATACAGTTAAGTCATGATATCAGGTGGAAATGGTGTACCCAGATAGAGGAAGGCCGATTGAGATTCACGGCCCTACAGTGGATGCCTTAAAAGCTTACTGCTGGAAGGTACGGTGTCCTTCAAAGATAAAACATTTCCTATGGCAATTGCTATCGGGTTGTATTGCGGTCAAGAAAAACTTACAGGCACAAGGAATAAAGGGTGATATATGTTGTGACAGATGCGGTGCTGAAGAAGAATCGGTTAATCACATTTTCTTTGAATGTCCACTAGCACGACAAGTTTGGGCATTGTCAAAGATCCATTTGAACACAGTAACTTTCCTTACATGATCTCTGTTTACGAATATGGATCATTTATTTAGGCGGGTTATGCCTAAGATGGATGATCATCTTTTCGCATAGATTTTGTGGTATATTTGGAAAGCGCGGAATAGCAAGAGTTTTAGTAATCTGGACATTAATCCGAAGGATACACTAGCATTGGCAGAGACAGAATCCATATTGTGGGGGGATGCCCAGATAAAAGTAATTCAGAGTGAAACACAGTCAAGGGTAGTTGCGGCCTTACCGCCTATATCAAGACGGTGGTGTTTTATTGATGGTTCATGGAAAGATATTGATTTGTTTGATGGACATGGTTGGTATAGTACCTTTGAAGAGTTTGTAGGTTTAATGGAAGCGAGAAATGTTAGAGCCAGTCTCTCACCTCTTCACTCTGAGGTGGAATCTCTTATCTGAGCGATGAAGAGTATGCGGAATTTGCGTCAATATCATGTTACGTTTGTAAGAGATTGTTCCCAGGTGGTGAAGATGGTTTCGGAACCAGACGAATGGTCAGCCTTTGCAAATTATCTGGAAAACATCAAGACGCTTAAAGGGAGTTTCTACATCTTGGAAATCATTCATGTACCAAGGACACTGAATTCACGGGCAGACAGCCTAACACGTAGTGCGAAAAACAAGTCTTTTTCGTTGTTCACATAGATATAGAACTACTGGTTTGGTTCGCAGAGTCATATAAATATGTTCTTTGTTGATGTCAAAAAAAAAAAGTGTTACAAGAAAAACATTAATAGTACAGAATTTTACATTCTAGAACACTTTTTGTCTTATAAATTACATATAGGAGCACAACTTGTTAGAGACACACTTTCTTGTGAGTGAAAGACTTTCATGCCCTTAAATTAAACAGAAATCAAAATCATGACCAAACCTAATAAAAAACAACACCGCCGTCGTTGATTCATGTCACAGCCGTGGGCGAATTGAGTTTCATTTTCATCGCCTATGTCGATTTCTCTGGTGTCGTTTGATAGATATTACTCTGTGCTTCTTTGCTACTCGCTTGTTTCCTCTGCCGTGCGTAACCGCTCCAATCTCTAGATCCGACGTTCCTCATCACCGTACCGGCCTCAACGAGCGAATCGAGAGAAGCGATGCCGCGACGAATTAGAGCTTGGAGTTCGAATCCAAGAGCGTGGATACACAAGTGAAAGACGTGAGAGTGGATACATCAGTTGTGGATGTGGCTACTGGAGAGGAGATGGTGGTTGTGGATACAATAGAGGTGGAGGTGGGGTAGAAGATATGAGGATTTGAGATACAGAAGTGGTAAAAGTGGAGACCTTGTTAACTGGCCGTGGAAACCATAGTTGAAATTGTAGTGGTTGTGAAAGAGGTTATGATGAATACAAAGATAAAGAACGTGAGAATGGATCATCGGTTGTGGAGCTAGCTACTGGAGAGAAGGCGATCATGGTGGATACAATGGAGGTGGAGGTGGAGGTGGAGGTGGGGTGGAAGATGTGAGGATTGGAGGTGGTGAAGGTGGATGGTAAGAAGGAAGTCGTGGTGTTGATGAGTGAGCTTTGTAAACTCAATGGCTCAAGTATGGAAGAACGTAAACAAAACTAAGATGTTGGAATATCAGGTTCTTGGCCAATGGGTTTCATCTTGTTTCATTCATAAAATCTGGTCATTTTTGTTTAGTTTCTAACAATGTTTTAGTTTTGGTCTGCAGAATAAACGTGGTTGGAGGGTTAAGCTAGAGCACATAGTGATGCCTCAGACTGAATTTGATTACCTTTATAAAGGAGATGCAGTCTATGGTAAAGCTCTTTCTCATTTTCCAAGTATAAATTATCAGTCCTTTCAGATATGTGCCTTCTAGAACTTGAAATTACTTGTTACAGTTTTAAAAAAATTGTGACTTTTCATCAGCAAGGGAAAACAGAGATACTCTTTTTCTGGGATATGAAAAATAATAATGATAATGTTCTTTGTTTGCTGCAGCCATGGAGTTGGTTCTATCACTATAGAAATTGACCAATGAGAAGCTCCTTAACGTTCCCTCTTCAAATATGGATTACTAATGTTTCTGCTACATTTCCTTTTCAATGATGGGTTCATGGGAGTAGTGAGGTAATCATAACATCTCGAGAATTTTATAACATTCATAAACTCTTTTCTTGTTGAATGTATTGACTTATGTTTTTTGATACTGAACAGTCCACCCCCTCCCCCCACTATCCACACGCCTGCTATCCACGAAAACGGCATGTCCACAGATGATGTAGTTCAAACACTTCCTATCCACACCAATTTTGTTCAGACCCATCCATCAAAAGATTACAAAAGTGTCAAACTAATGTCCACACATGTTAATTTATAAAACTTTTTTTCTTGTTATCATATCTCATCCATGTCCACATTGCTTTTACATATTTATTATATCCATGTCCACATATTTTTATGTAAAGAATTTTATATATAGTTTGTAATAACAATTATATTTAGTTTATATAGAGAAGAGAAAAAGTGTAGACTCTCATCCAACGATTCTAATTTTTTCCCGTCATCATCCAACTAAGGCTATTTTCGTCATAATAAGGGAGAGAGAGGAAAAGTGTCCCGAAATGTGTTTTTGGGTGTTTACAAAGACAATAATGTGTCCCATATTGTAACACACTCTTAATAGTATATGTAACCAATGATAATCATAGGATTCCTCCATTATTTTCTTTCTGGTGCAGTGCCTTGTCTGTACTATATACGTAATAATGACATTAGAAACATAGTATTTGCCACGTTGGTAAAACTAGCCCACACAAAAAGAATTGTTTTTCTTTTATAGAAAGTAGGAAAGTCGAACTTTGTATTGACCTTGGCTACAGTGATCACTGATTCATAATCACTTACTTCTCAGTCACGTTTTTTTTTTTTTTTTGGTGAATACTTCTTCATCTCACTTCGTTTTTTCCACACAAAAAAAATTGTCTGCCTTATCGAAAGAAGAAAACGTCGAACCCAAAGATTGTCTGTCTTATCGAAAAAAGAAAAGTCGAACTTTGTATTGTTAAATGCCGAATGACTAAACTAAAGTACTGGTCCCACACGGTCGCATATAAACTATCTTCACCTCCTCGGCCACAAGTGATCACTTATTCATAATCACTTTACTTCTCAGTTCTCACCCAATGGATCCTATCAAACCACAACCAAACAAAATCTGCCACGTGGTGGCAATGCCTTGGCCCGGAAGAGGCCACATCAACCCCATGATGAACCTCTGCAAACGCCTCCTCCTCCGTCACCCAAACCTCATCGTCACCCTCGTCATCACCGAAGAATGGCTCGGGTTCATCGGTTCCGACCCGAAACCTGACCGGATCAACTTCGCTACTCTCCCCAATCTCATCCCTTCCGAGCTCGTCCGTGCCAACGACTTCAACGGCTTCGTCGACGCCGTCCTCACTAGACTAGAGGATCCGTTCGAGCGCTTACTCGACAGCCTCAACTCGCCGACTCCGACGTTAATTATCGCCGATACTTACGTTTTATGGGCGGTGCGTGTCGGAGAACGAAAGAATATTCCGGTGGTTTCTTTCTGGACTATGTCGGCCACGATGTTCTCCATGATACTTCACTCCGATCTACTCATAAGTCACGACCATGCTCTGTTCGAACCATCAGGTAACACACAACTCTTTTTTTTTTTTTTTGGTGAAAACACAACTCAATGAAAAAAAAACATATCTTTTACAACTTGATAGCTATCTTGAATGTAGAAGCAAAAGAAGAGGAGATCGTAGATTACATACCCGGTTTATCTCCGACCAAACTGCGGGATATTCCGACATTATTCACCAGTAACAGCCTCGAAATCTTCAAGAAGTGCAAGTTGTGTTTCGATGAGATTCCCAGAGCTAAGTGTCTTCTCTTCACTACGGCCCATGAGCTCGAGCCTAAAGCCATTGACGTTTTAACCACCAAGCTCGACATCCCGGTTTATGCAACCGGTCCTTTAATACCATTTCAAGAACTCTCTGAACGTAGCAAACCTGATTACATCCGGTGGCTTGATGGGCAAGAAGAGAGCTCTGTGCTTTACATATCTCAGGGGAGTTTTCTTTCAGTCTCGGAGGCTCAGATGAAGGAGATAGTGGGAGGAGTGAGAGAGAGTGGAGTTCCGTTTCTTTGGGTGGCGCGTGGGGGCGAGTCAAAGATGAAGGAGGCTCTTGAAGGTAGCTCTGGTTTAGTGGTGAGCTGGTGCGATCAGCTGCGTGTGTTGTGTCATGCAGCTGTGGGTGGGTTTTGGACTCATTGCGGGTTTAACTCGACTTTGGAAGGGATGTATTCAGGGGTACCAATGCTGGCGTTTCCTTTGTTTTGGGATCAGATTCTGAATGGGAAGATGATTGTTGAGGATTGGAGGGTGGGAATGAGGATTGAGAGGAGGAAGAAGACAGAGTTGTTGATTAAGAAAGAGGAGATCAAGGAAGTAGTGAAGAGGTTAATGGATAAAGAGAGTGAAGAAGGGAAGGAGATTAGAAGAAGGGTTTGTGATCTTAGTGAGATGTGTAGAGAAGCGGTTGCGGAAAAGGGGTCGTCTAATGTTAACATAGACGCTTTCATAAGAGAGATTAACAATACAACTTAAGTCACAATGAGTTTGCCGTTGTTGTTTGGCATATGTTGTTACAATTAATTGTTAGAGATCTTATGTGTTTAATTGAAGATGGGTGTATGTTGGAGTGTTGGTAGAGATGCATGAATGGTGGTGAAATATCATTTTCATTTTTATCAAGAAAATTTTTGTGATTTATCACAATTATTTTTTAAAATCTGTTTTTTTACCAATTCTCTTTTTATTTTCGGCTCGCAAATTTTACTCTTCATTCATCAACACAAAATCAACTAGTCAATCATATGGCAATGTTAAAACCAGTTTTTGTCAAAGATTTTTCTTTAGTTAATTAAATAAAAGTTGCAAAAAAAATTTCATAGAAAATGATTGATACAAAGCAAACCAGAATTGAAACCGGCACTAAACCGACTAAAGCTACTCCACCAACACGGAAGTACCACCTCACCACTACATCACTCGAGCGGAACCGTGAGTCGACTCTTACATCGCAAGACTGACTTTCGCCGTCGTTTTGTCTCATCAAGTCTTCCTCTTTGATAAACCAAGTGTAGAAAGGTGGGTTGAGAAGACGGATACACCACTAGATCCTGATTCCAAGAATTACAAAAAAAAAAAACGAGCCACCCTACCGAAGAAACCAAGTGGTAAATTCAGGGTGCTGGGATGAAAGGATCGAACACGTGAAGCCACAGAAAAACTCCGACTCTCCATGACCACCGGGAAAGACTAGAGAACTCGTCACTGCTTCCTTGAGAACCAAGGAGAGGTCTCTTCATCTTCAAACAAAGAAAGTGACTGTGGAAAAAGACGACAAGCTCTAAAGGAGGTAATCAGAAAACAAGGAACGAAAGCTACATGGATGGGATCTCGAAGGGAAGAACACCGGAAACTCCCTGGAATAGACCAAGGGACAGTCATAAACCAAGACGCCGGGATAAACCAAGGGAAATGTTAATACAATAAAGCCACAAATAGATTAATTTTTTTCTTAGTATAAGTAATTCATATATTTAATATCAAAAATATTAATTTTTTGTTGGAAATCTGATAAGTTCAGTCAAAATCCCAAAGCATAAGTTTTTGTTTCTTTATCTTTTTTTTTGCTCATCTTAAATCCTTAAAACTATTGAACAAGCAATTTTGGTTTGTAAACATGGTTGTTCATGAGTATAAATTGTATAATCCATTCAATTTTGAGATTTGATTACTTATTTTTGTAAAAAAAGGAATAAAAACTAGAATTTGACATGCACTAAACATGGATATTATTTATTTTAAATGCAATTAAACTAGTTTTTAGTAGTTAATTAGATTTTATATTATTTTATCAATATTTGTATAAACAGTTTTGTTAAAATTTGATATTTAACAAATGTTTATAAGATAATTAATTATATTATTTTAAATTGCAAATCTTTTACTAAGAACTAAAGATGTTTTTATATACTGTATATACATGAATCTTTATATCATTACAAAAAACTTCAAAGTTTTGGATTTGAAAAATATTTGTATATGAACATATTGTATTAGTCAATAGTTTGTATTGTAAACCATGGAAATAAGGAATATGTGTTTTAGAAACAATTGATATGAGACGTTTCTATAAAAATTATACAGATACAAATATATATATACACACACACACACACACACATATATATATATATATATATATATATATATATATAATAAGTTCTTAAGATTTTTAGTGATCAAAATATAAGATATCAAAATATTCACCTTTATGAAAACCAGTGTGATCCAGTTTTTATAATTAGTTGATTTAAATTAAATTTCTATTTTGGAGAAATTAGTTTGACCTCTATTAACAACTTGTTGTTAGTTTAACTTTAAGTTTAGTCTACTTACTAGTTTGATTTTATGTCAAGTTTACCCTTAATTGTTTTGTTAAGAAAACCGTAATTACGCAATATGTTATTATTGAATTTCTTAAATAGTAATAATTTTGAAATTAATAAATTTATTTTGTCCACATTTTATGTAATTAAGATCATTTTGTCTTCTGTTGTCAATCAACATATGGGATATGGAGTTTATGAGCGTGGGAGGTACTTCTGGATAATACAAAACAATACCGGAAGAGCTAGGACAAGGAAGAATGGTCGGCCTTACATGAAACATAAACAAGGGATTACATGAAAGATATACAAGGGAGATGTTCGTTGTTTGTGCAAGTTTATTATAGAGAAAATGAGATATCCATATAAGAAAAAAAAGTTGAAAGTCGAAAATAAACAACATAACTAATTTTAGAATAATAAATGTTAACCATACACTATAGTGATCTTAGAACAATATACTAGTGATATTAATCAAGAATATCACAAGCTACACTTATTCCAAAATTCTCAATCTATGAGAAGATGCATATAATGCTTTGGGAGTAAGTCATAAAAGCTTTTGGAAGATTAAAAAAAATCCAATATTGTTTTGGTGCTTTCTTTTTGTTTTGGAGGGATGTTCTCTCTGTTTATATTAGATAGTTTTGAAGAAAATGTGAGACTTGTTAATTATTTGAAGAAAACAATGAAGCAAAGCCACAACTCTTAGAGATTATGTGAAACATGAAGCTAAAAACTGTTCAAATGATGAAAAATGTCTCTTTCTTTTTGGGGTTTTGTTTAGTTTAGAATTTTCATGATCCATCAAGAGATAAATCAGGCGTAATTGAATGACCATAATTCTCTCAATTAGGTATTTGTGTTATCTTTCATGGTAGTTTTGAAACATGCTTTAGAAGATCATGTTGTTTTGAACTGTTGATATAGCTAAAAATAGTTACTGGTATTAAAATAATTAGTAACATCATCATTTGTTTGTAAAAAAATTATTAAAATGATTAAACAATTTAGTAACAAAAATATAAAGCAAAGAAAACAAGAGAGATAAGAAAAATATTCTGGAGTAAAGGATATGCTTCTTCTTTTTTTTTGTCACGAAAAGTAAAGGATATGCAAACTTCCAAACTTCCAATGAACACCACAAACACGATGCCCGTGGAATCACATGATAAATATTTTTTTTGGTATAATTTGCTGAGACTCTGAAAACGTTTACAACAACAAATGATTTAGCTACACCTACTTATGAATTATGGTCAAAACAATTTGAAATAATACTTTTAGATTTTGGCCCAATCATTTTACGATTTTATCAAAGCCTTGTTTTAAATCTTAGCCATTGGCTCACGAATTATTCTTCCTGCACTGTACTCACCAGTAACCACCCATTTGATCAAGGCATTGTTTTAAAACTTATAGATTAGCTCACGAATCATTCTCCTAACACATTTCCCGCCCTATGGATCTTATCAAACAACAACCATTCAGAACCTGCCACGTGGTGGCAATGCCTTGGCCCGGAAGAGGCCACATCAACCCCATGACGAACTTCTGCAAACGCCTCCTCCTCCGTGACCCTAACCTCATCGTCACCTTTGTCCTCACGGAAGAATGGCTCGGCTTCATCGGATCAGACCCGAAACCCGACCGGATCAGCTTCGCCACTCTCCCAAACCTCATCCCCTCGGAGCTCGTCCGCGCCAACGACTTCACGGGCTTCATCGACGCCATCTACACCAAACTAGAGAAGCCGTTCGAGATGTTACTCGACAGCCTCAGCTCTCCGCCTCCCACAGTAATCATCTCCGACACGTTCGTGGTGTGGGCAGTTCGTGTCGGCACACGGAGAAATATTCCGGTAGCTTCTTTCTGGACTGAGTCAGCCACGATTCTCTCCCTCTTCGTTCACTCCGATCTTCTCGCAGCTCACGGCCATTTTCCGACCGAACCGTCAGGTAAAGTTCCAAACTTCTTTTTTTGCTTTAAATAAAGTTTTAATATTTTTTTTGCTTAAAATAAAGTTCAAAACTTTTTTTTGTTTTTGCTTAAAAAAAAGTTCAAAACTTTCTTAATGTATTAACGATATTCTTGATTCTTGAAACTGGGTTTTGTTTGTAGAGTCGAAAGAAGACGAAGTTGTTGATTACATTCCCGGTTTATCTCCGACACGACTCCGTGACTTGCCGGAGATCTACCACGGCTTCAGCCACGAAGTGTTCAATAAGTTCAAGCCGTGTTTCGATGAGCTCTCCAAAGCTAAGTATCTTCTCTTCCCTTCTGCTTACGAGCTGGAACCAAAAGCGGTTGACTTTTTCACTTCCAAGTTTGACTTCCCGGTTTACACCACCGGTCCGTTGATACCATTCGACGAACTCTCTGACGTCAGCGAACCTGAATACATTAAATGGCTTGATGGGCAACCCGAAAGCTCTGTTCTTTATATATCCCAAGGGAGTTTTCTTTCGGTCTCGGAAGCTGAGATGGAGGAGATAGTGGGAGGAGTTAGAGAGAGTGGAGTCCCGTTTCTTTGGGTGGCGCGTGGAGGAGAGTTAAAGATGAAGAAGGCTCTTGAAGGTAGCGCGGGTGTTGTCGTGAGCTGGTGTGATCAGCTGCGTGTGTTGTGTCATGCAGCTGTAGGTGGGTTTTGGACACATTGTGGGTTTAACTCGACGTTGGAAGGGATATACTCTGGAGTGCCGATGCTGACGTTTCCGTTGTTTTGGGATCAGTTTTTGAATGCTAAGATGATTGTTGAGGATTGGAGGGTGGGGATGAGTGTCAAGAGTAATAAGAAGACGGAGTTTGTAAAGAGAGAGGAGATAAAGGAATTGGTGAAGAGGTTTATGGATGGAGAGAGTGAAGAAGGGAAAGAGATGAGAAGAAGGGTTTGTGATCTTAGTGAGATTTGTCATGGATCGGTTTCAAAGACTGGTTCTTCTGATGTTAATATTGACTCTTTCTTGAAAGATATTACCAAGATCGTGTGATTTTTCTGTTGTTGCTTTTAAGTTATGATCTATTGAGAATTTGAGTTGCTAAAAAAAAAGATCTATGAGAATATGTATAAGTTTGCATGTAAAGACTAAAACTTTGCAGAGATATGTATTAAATTTTGTATGTATCATTTGGTAGACCCTTGATCATACTGTATCTTTGTTTTATTTTTGTTGTAAAAACTAAAAAGACTGTAAGGAAGACTCTACAATTTAGATTAGTGACAATGACTAATTACAGACACTCTTAAGCTAATCTCAGACCAAACTGAAAAAGAACGTAGAATATTGCTGAAGTGATTTGAATGCTTTACCATCTCAAAACAAGCATCTCAGCAAAACTATATTACTACTTTAATATAATTAGTTTAGATCATTAAATTTAAATTTCTCAAAGAAAATAAATCATCAATAAGTGGATATCATATGTGGCATTAGAGGTTCATTTGAGGTTCTCATAAGAGCAGGTGCAACCGTGTACTTACATTGGCTCGATTTCCAACTTTTAGTTTATTATTTTATTAATTTTTTTTCGTCTAATTAAAAAAAAAATTACTAATCGTGGACCGCCTTGGTCGTGGGGCCCACAATACAGTAATGTTACCCAGCAAAATCAATCCTTATACAAGGATTTTTCGTACTAATTTTGGCACAAAAACCAAACCAAACAATATTTTAATATTTTTTTTTAGAAAATTGTACTAAGGATTTGTTATGTTTTCCCCATTGCACATGCTCTAAGTCCTCTTTTGAGAACTTAGCATCTCCGACCCACCCTTTATCCATTTATTTTTTAAAGGGTTTTGCATTCCAACTACTCTTTATCCTTTTATTTTTTAAAGGAGTGAATAGTGACACTTCAAATAAATATAAAGGGTCACTGTTGATCCTTTTAAACAGTATTCACTTTTCACCTTTAGTCCTTCTATTTATATAAGTTTAATAATTATGTACCCAACACTCTTTTTCTTTTATTTTTATTATATTAGCATCTAACTATTATAATATTTGATTTTATAAACTTAATTTCCCATATTAATAAAATAATTAGAATTATTATGCACACAAATTAAGAAAAATATAACATATACATATTATTTCAGAAAACAATAATATTACATTTATTCAGTTTAATGGTTGTTTGGATATAAAATTTATGGAATGGTGTAGGCCAACTATGAGAATTTTTTTAATCTTATTTATTGTTTATTTTAAAGCATATATTTGTTATTATTTATTTAAAATGTATGTTTCTTGTTTCTTTATAAAAGTTTAGTGATTATAGTTAATTATTAAAAATATTAAGGACTAAAATGTAATATGTAAATAAATGTTTTAAGAGTACCGTTGGAAAAGTAACTCTTTATCCCTTTATTTTATGTAGGTTCTTTTTTTAAAATAAAGTGGATGGTTGGAGATGCTCTAAGAACATCATTGACCGAGAGAATACTTTAACTATTTAATTTTATTATACATCTATCTCTATTATTAAAATAGAAGTACCCTATTGAAATACCACTGAGTTTTTCTAATTATTTACAATATTATGCCATTGAAATTATTAATTACCCTACCTTATAGGATTCTTTGTCTTTTCACTTTAATTAATGCATTTCCAAAATCAAATTTTAACTAAAACAAATTATGGCAACAATAATTAATGAAAATAATTATTTTCATCTATACCTTTCGTAATTAAATAAATAAATTATATAGAAATTTTTTTATTAATTCCATATACATAATAATTAATTCCAATATTAATTCACCTACCTTTTAGGATTTTTTTCTTATTAATTATCTACATATCTTTAAATAGTTAATGAACAATATTGTTTTCAAAGATATATAATTATATTTTTATTATTTATAAGTAATAACTAAAATATAAGTCACAAAAAGAAACATTTTTATAATATATAATACATAGATTAATGTAAACATATTATGTTATGTATAATTTTATATAAATAATAATTCAAGGTAAATTCAGAATAATAAAAGTTAAAAAAGTAGAAATATATAAGACCATTTATTTTAAATATTAGATAAAACAATTTAGTTATACATTATCATAAAATTTTGATCTATAAAAATAAAAATAAAATATTTGTGCAGATATACGGGTCATATTTGTAATATAAGTATGACACAATGGTAGTTTATAAGATAAAATAAAATTACTCAATAGAAACTATAAAATTGTGTGTTTAAAATGTCAATAGTAAATTTAGAAATATATATTATCACTTATAAAATATATAAAAACAAACACTTGCGCGGATGAAACAACAAATTTTTTGGTATTCTTTTGTCAAAATTAAACCCATAAGTAATTTGTAATCATTTAATTGATACTTCATTTTTTATTTTACAAATTTCAATCCAAATGTTTTATATATTAAAATTTTTATATAATTTGAACATCAGGCTTTTTCTTAGAAATCTTATAACTAATTTATCATTTTTTGTATACCATATTAACTCTTACTTCTCAAGATTTGAGGTATCTTTAACTGAAAAATATTTTCAATATATCGTCTACATGTTAGATTTGTTTGTATGATACCCAATATTTTTGATACAATAAACTGTTAACACACACAAAAAAACTTAATGTAATACAATTAAATTTTACAAAAAATTCATTTAATATAAAAATTAAAAAATAAAATTAATATCCGTGCGGTCGCACGGGCCAAGGTCTAGTTATATAATTAAAATTTAAAAATGAAAACACAAAAACACATATAATACAAGTCTCTGTAACTAATTTCAAAGTCTCTTCCTAGACATACGTCTCCAATTTTTATGACTCTTTTTCTTCCTTTTACAATATTTTAATATTACTTTTGTTAGAGAATTGTTGCAAGATACGACCAGTGCGCTTGTTCTAACTACACGCTCTTTTCTAATTTTCTATTTTTTTGTATTTATTTTGAATATGAGATATTTTTTACATACCTTCATTGGAGATGTCTTTAGTAAGGGTGGATGCAGATCGGATATCCGGATTATTCAAGGTACTTGTGATATGCTTCGAATGTTACGGATATCTAATTTTGGAATATGCTTTGCTTCGGAAAAATACGGATATCCAGAAAAATGGATATCCGAAAAATAAATAAATATTTGCGGATATTTACGAATATTTACGGATATGTAATCCATTTGATTAATACAAATAATCTTATTATTTTGATATAAATTTTCTTTGAAAAATATTTTTTTGCATGATATATAATATAAAATAAAAAGAACTAGTAAATTTACATATTTTGTAATTTTGAAGTTTAAGTCGCAATTATAACAACCCAAAAGTTAAGAACAAAAAATATATTGTCATATTTTTTTTCTTTTTTATGTAATACATTTATATAAGTAATAATGTGAATAGAATTTTTCAAAATCATGTGTTAGAATAATAATTATATAATTTTATACATTTAAAATTTTAAATATAATCAATATATACATATATTTATATATTTTCGGATCGGATCGGATATCCGTTTCCCAAAGTTTTAATATTTGTGATTTGCTTCGATTTTAACGGAAACTGATTTTTAGTATTTGCTTTGATTCGAAAGTTTACGGATATCCGGAATTTTCGGATGGAAACGAAATGAATAACGAATCGAATCAAATTTAACGGATAAAATGCCGAGCCCTACACTTTAGTGATTATGAAGTTTGAAACTTTTGTAAATTGCGTTTTGCAAACAGTGATTCTTCATTAAACAAAACCCGACCCAACTCAATTAAAAAGAAATCGATTTGGAGGAAAATCAAGAATATTGTTTAGTTCGTCTATCTTTCTCATGATTCAACGACAAGGAAAATAAAGAGAGAGAGAGAGAGTAACAAAGGGAGAGAGAGTAACGAAGAAGACAGATTGGATGAGAACGATGAAACCACCTACTGGAGCCTTGGTGTGACATATGACATGGTTCTGGCCAGAACCTTTGTGTTTATTATATACTTCTGTTTTGGCACCAAGGATGCTTCCACCTTTGTAGCCAGAACCTATGTGTTTATTATACACTTTTAGCTGTAAGCATTTGGTGTTTCTGATTTTTAAGTCTTTCCAATGTTCCTACATGTTTGAAGATATTAAATTGTTGTTTGTTGGGGGTATTTTTATGCCTCTCTAGTTCAGTTTTGTTACTGTCTCTCAATGAATTAACTTCATTCACATCATGAATTCAGAAGGTTAAGTGAAAGGCTAAACTCTGTGCAAAGCCGGCTTAGCATAGGGTGGTCGCACTGGCCCACACCAACTTTTATTTTATTTTTTTAACTTTTTGTTTGTTTTATTAACATAGTTTAAATTTAAATAAGATCTGAGATATGTGATATTATAAAGCACTTAATTTAAAACTTAAATAAAAATAAATTACTTAATTATTTTTAATATTTTTATACATATATATATATTTATATTTTAAAATTAATAATTATGGGGTTTGAAACTATTTTTTGACCAAGGGCCCCTAATATAATTGAGCCGGCTCTGACTGTGTGATATGTGTAACCACTTCATCAGTTTCACAAAAATATTGCCAGAAGAGAGAACTGAAACTAAACAGAATGTGAATTGTATAGTGAGAAACAGAGATGACTTTTTTTTCACAACTGAAATTTGATTAACTTATGAAATAAGTCTTATAAACATAGTGCCACACAACGCCCGAAAGATTTACGGGAACCAAAGGGAAACTACACCCAGCAAATTTAACAACAATCATACCAACTTTAGATAAAAGAGAGGCTAATCACTAGAGGGTCTCCAATTCCATAGTACTCAAACATACCATCTGCATAACACCAACAAGCAACCCCTCCAAAAGACTACTAAGATGGGAACGTCAGAAAAGAGCTGAAGAACAAGAGCTCCAGAAGAACCACACTGCTACAAAGCGGAGTATGAACAACCAAGAACCCCACCAGACTCCAAACGGCTGAGAAAGTTACAAAGCGCAGAGGTAGAAACTTCACGACGACCATCACCAAGAGAATCCAAAAACAAAAACAGGCTCAAGCACAAGATGAAAACCTTGAACACTGATCGGGGAAAACGTTTTCCAAGACCTCCAATTCTTACACACGGGCCCTCGCATCCCAAACTCAGCCATCTACCGACTGAAGAATGGCCACCTCCTTGCAAGAGAAGAACTGAAAGACGGAACCACTACGACGCTAGTAACCCCACCAGAAACACACAGCTTCTAGGCAGAGAAAGTAGATGCTCCTGCAACAAGACCACATCCAAAAGATGAGCCCCAAACCAGACTTGGACCAACTCCTGGCAAAGCCACCTTAGAACGGATAAGAAGAAAAGCCGAGCATAGGAACAAGACCAGGCCATAACCAACAAGAAATCTGTCATAGAAACTGAAACTGGAACATCTGGCCTTGCCAAAAAAACCGTTGCTACAGACACGACAGACACCAACCGGAGAGACCAACACCATCAATCAACCCCAAAACCACCGCGAATACCATGACGCTACAAGACCATGACACAACCACACGACCTCGACGAGGACTGGGATCCGATACGAGCTCTCGAACCAAAGCCCTCTGCCTAACTCGTTATGCACCTTAACAAACTCTAAACATGCGATCTACTAAATATAAAGAAAACAAAGCTAATGGACCGGCGGTGGCGCTAACGGAGCCGCCACGCGCCGATCACCAGAATTGCATAGATGAACGGTTGAAGGAGGTTGAGAGGGGGGGAGAGGATAAGGGAGAGAGAAAGGATATCTACCAAAAACAGAGATGACTAAACCCTGATTTTAACGTTTCCCATATCGTTTTCTTGTTCCTTTAAAATTGAATGTCAGGTATTTATGGATCGAGTCAGGTTTTGTTTAATGGTGAATTACCATTTGCAAATGCAGTTTAGAGCATCTTCAAAGACTATATTTTAGAGTTTGCAGAACTTTATATTTGAAGTTTAAAGGAATTGTGCTCCAAAAGTAAGACTTTAAATTCAACTTCAACTTCAAAACTAATTGTATTTTATACTATGGTCATTATATTTATTATAACTAATTCAAATTCATATAACTTTTATAAAATAACTAGCACATATATAAAAATATTACAAAAATATTAATTGATTAAATGTTTCACTAAAATATAAAATTATAAATAAATATATAATTAATAAATTACGAACAAAATAATAGATTAAATCTGGTAATATTGTTGTTGTCTAGTACTAGTTTAAAATATTTGAAATTATCTTGATGTTTTTAGAAAAGATTATGTGTAAAATTTAAATTTATTAAAACAATTTTGAAATATTTATGAGATATTTTTTTAAAAAAGTATTAAAATGATAAACAACAAAACATTTAAGAGTTATAAATATGATATGTAATTGTAAGGACCAACATGTAAATAAAAATATGAAACTTTAAATTTGAAGTTTTGAGTAGTTACTCTCTGTATTTGAAGTTTCACTACTCAAAACTTCAAATTTGAAGTTATAAAATCCCTTTTTGGAGAGTCAAAAACTTCATATTTGAAGTTATAGTGCGTCTTTTGGAGATGCTTAGAAAGCTTTAGTTTTGTTTTCGAAATTGGATTAGAGAAGGGGATTTGGAAAGAATTAAAAAGAATGGGGGTGATGTAAAGAAATTTTATATTTCTAGGTGGTCTGGTTAGGAGCTGAATAGTATATGTGGGAATAGATAAGGCTGTTGAATTTAGAGAAGATTTTAGGGAGTCATCCCTTAATCCCTATATATTAATTGAGAATCATTTAAAAAGTTGTAACCTTAAGTTTGTGAGAATTAAAAATAACCTCAATCCTATGTGGCATAGCTCTTTGGCTTTTATTTCAAATCCCAAAGATTCTAGAGCATGTGATATAATGTATAGTCTAAAAATTATACTCTCTAGCAATATAATATTTCGTAGGTTATAGTTGGTCGCATATATCAAATATTTATTGTTTCGCATGCTTTCCTTAAATAAAACCTACGGAATTACCTAATATGATTAATATATATATATATATATATATATATGTGACAATTAATGATTTTAAACAATAAAGATTTGATAACAATCTATATATTTTTTCTCAAATTGTTTATTTCTTTATTATTAAAAGAAATAACACAATTACATTAATCATATAATAAAAATCTAGATTTTTTTTTGTGTATGTTGTATTTCAAAATTTTCAAAATGATTATAAATTACTAAAACTGTTAAAAGTCTCACATAAATTTTTAGGATCATGGTTTTAATTTTTTCTATATTAAAATATAATGATGATAAGACCATATGAAGAAATAATTTTATTTTATATATATTTCATATCGTTTTAATTAAACTATACATCGTATGAAAATACATACTTATATTTTGATATTTGCCTTGAACATATATTGAAAATTTAATATTTTAATGTTGAATTATGTTTTTCAAAAAAAATGATTATAAATTATTGAAACTACTAAACATCTCACATTAAAAAAATGCGTTGGTGTAAAGTTTTGTTACACAAATATGCAAATAATCATAAAATCATATGAGTAGGAACTTCATTTAATAAATATCTATATTAAAATTGTGCTATATTACTATGTTTATATCATTTAAATTTAAATATATATCATATACAATATATAAGATTGATTATTTTGATTTATTTACCCTAATTGCGAATAAACAGAAGAGATAATTAAATTCATATGCATACGCCAATTTATTACATAATAGTAACTGATTTCTTAGTTATTTAATATATATATTTATTATTTTATAATATGCATAAAAATATAAAATAAATAATAAATATAAAATACTCATTATGCATAAATTCCAGATCTTAACCTAAGTATGTATATCTTTAATTATTCTAAATCTTAAGTATTTTCAAAATCTCAGGTCAAAACAAACAAACAAAATTAGAATAAACTTCAAAATAGATATTTATATCAAGTAATAACAAAAATATAAAAAAAAACACAACAAGAGAAAAATTTGAAGATAAATAGGATTGACACGTGAACGTAAACTTCTCATAACCATAATTAGTTTTTAAATTGTTAAATCATGATATAAAACTGAGTTAATTTTTAATTTGTTAATTTTGAAATTTTTCAATTTTTTAAATATTATGGTTATGTTAAATCATGACCATAATTAATTTTAAATTGTTTATTTGTATGTAAAAAACTTAAAATATTGTTTTTAAAAATAATTTAAAATTTCATTTAATTTAATATAAAATTATTTTAAAAATATAATTTTCTAATATTATCAGACAAATAAATAAATTATATTAAATTATTTTTGAAACTTTACATATTTTAAATGCAAATATTTTACCAACTGCTTTATTAAAAAACATTAGAGAACTTGCTAATACTCTACTAATTAAGCCCAACGACATTCAGTTTATTTTCCATCACTCGAAGACTGAAAAGTGAATAGATATATGAAATCAGGTCCATTAAATCTCTAAATTCTAAGATTTGATCTACAGTTCTAATTACAATTGTTTCTGATCCTATGTATAGATAATTATATAAAAGTTCCAAAATTCTAAAATTGCAAATACATATAGAAACAATCATATGTAAATTTTAAATTTGTCAGTACTAAAATTTTATATTTTAGTTACATATATTCACCATGCGCAAGACGCAGGTCTTATCTTAGTTATTCATTATACAACTAATATTATAAATAATAATTCAGATATTTATTTTAACAAAGCTTAAAATACAACAATGGCTATGAAAATAATTTGTTTTATTATTGTTACTGAAATTAAATGGAAAAAGATCTCGGGATTTGTTAATATTTTGTTATTGTTATTTGAATGAAGCAAACAAATATTTCTTATTAGCATGGTAAGTTTGGTACAGTAGTTGATCCTACATTCCTATTAATATGGAACATAAAAGGTAATTGCATCAATCAATTAGCACAAAATTAACTATCTCTAATTTATGAATTAACAAATTTATTATAATGTAACTAATGCAATCAATCAATTATTGAATAAACGATATTTGAAATTAAAAGTTTCTTTGTTTTCATTTATGGTTATGGGATTTTATTACTTGCTTTAACTACAGCCGGTTTGTTTGGTATAGTAAAACCTCTATAAATTAATACTCGTAAATTAATAATTTCTATAAATTAATAAATTTTGTCGATTCTAACTTGGGCCGGTTCAAAATTCGACACAAATCGATAAAATATTAAGATATTATTTTTTAAAAAACTATGTCAATATATGGTCCCATTAAAATTATAATTTAATAATTATATGTATACATATTTTATATAAGTAAGAACATATCATTATATTGTTTGTTTTATATTCACTATAGAATTTTTTTAATGTTTTCGTAACACTTATTATATCTTTGATAAGATTTGGTAATGTTATGTCTAAAACCGTATTTCGTAACTATGCAATATATATCCTTATTATATCCACAAAATAATATAAGAAAATTTATATAAATATCAAAATTTTAAAAAATAATAATTAATGTTTATACACTAGAATCAAATATTTTTTATTATTTTAGAAAAATATTATTTGAAGATAAAAATCTAAATAAGAAAATTTTGTTAATTAATATCTCTATATATGAATCAATTTTCAAAGTTTCAACATTATTAATTTATGGAGGGTTTATTGTAGTTCCTTTAAAGACACATTTAATTACAAAAACAAATTTGCATGTTATGAAATTCACATAAAATATAGTAAAAAGGTAGACACGAGCATTTGGATCTTTGTGTCAAATACAAATTGGTTCCTTTCAAGTCTGGATTGTTTGGATCTTAGACATATACTCAATTAGGCATATGAATTTTACTATAATCGGTTCTTTTTGAGTCTAGCTAAATTCGACTTTGTAATCCAGATAGCTATAAAATACGTGTAATTAATTTTTGGATATGTATAACTTATACATGTCCAGATCGGTTCAGGTATTTAAATCCAAGTAAAATGGTAAGGCTTAAAAGTAGTGTTTTGAAACCCAATCCGGATCTGCGGTTGAACCGGTAAACCCGGTGACCCAAAATAAATCCGGTTCGGATTTTGTTAAAAATCTAAAATTTAAATACCCGCAAAAACCCGGAAAATCCACTAAAACTCAAAACCCGATGCCGGTTGAACCAATAAATAAACTTTTACTCTTTTTTTTTTAGTTTTGAATTATGTTTTTATTCTGTTTTATATTCTAAATTTCTAATTTTAAAAGTTAGGTTATCACGTTTTAGTTATTGGTATTGCCGTCTTCTTCTTTAAATTTAGATTAAACTTTCTGACTTTTTATCATACATAATACCTAGTACACTATTTTATCTAAGATTTCTAAATTTTGATGAAGATTTCACTATACCACCTGAAGAAAATGAACTGAAGGGTGGTAGCTAGAACCAAAATTAGTTGATGTGATTTGGTGTTAGTTTATTTTTGTTATTTATAATTTATTACAATGATGTTTTACTTTTGGTTTATTTTGGATTTGAAGTTTAATTTATTATTCTCACTAGCTGCATAACCCCCGCGCAAGCGCGGGGCCGGGATCTTTGTTTTTTTCGGTTGTTGGTTTAGTGGGTTATTCTAATAATACCAAATAATGATGAAATGGAAAGAATGTAGCAAGAGTGCAAAGTGAAAATATTGTATATATAATGTGTTAAATGTTATTTATATGCGAAATAAGGTTTATAGGAATAACTAAATTATAATATAGTTTTTAGTGTATAAAAATAGATGTCTATATTGTTTTTTATGTTGGAAATAGTTTTTATATCGGATGTCAAAACTTGATATAAATATTTATTTATAATATTTATATTTGTACTAAACGATTTATCAATTTGAAAATAACTTTAATTTAAGCTAATATTTGTTGTTTGGGTTTCAATAGATAGGTTTGGATATGTTTTTTTGTAAGTTTGGATTTTGTTCATGAATAATGTGATATTTTTTTTACGGCGTCATTGACTGTGGAAATCCATCCGCCGGAGTCTGATAAAAATGAAAGTATAGTAACTATTAAAAATTGAAGAGAAATTACATAGTTATTTTATAAACAACAAAACTATTTATTTTATTTTATTTCACATACATAATTTTTTGAAAAAATATATATTAGGAAATATGTTCTAATAGTAAAAATATATATTAGGACATGATAGTGCCGCGTGAGACTCATTTTTTTTTTCTTTTTTTGGATATTCATTTTTTGATCCATTTTTAAATTTTTTGGGTTTGAGTTCGTCAAACTTTAGGATTTTTCCATTATTTTGGACTTTAAACAATAAGTCCAGAGGAAAAAAAAACATAAAAACATTAAAACTAAAAAGCCCATATGATAATAATCCAAACGAAAAAAATAAAATACATAACAACTGCGTGGTTTGAACCCACGCACTTGCAAACTTAATTAAATGCCTTATACCACTTTGCTAAAGTGTATTCATTGTTCATAATCATTTTAAAAAAACTATAAGCTTTTAAAATTTAAATACGCGGAACCCACTCGGCTGCTGATGTGGATAGCCTTAGGAGCTTCAAAAGTGAATCATTATTATATAGATTATATAATTAAATATTTATGAATTTTATATCTTGATTGTTTTAGATGTCATTACTCTTAACTTGTTATAAAAATTTAAATAGTCTAAACTAGTTTTTGATATTTTATATATTTATATACATTTTATGTTTTAAAAACATTTAGAAAATATTTAACTTTAGTTTCTATATTTTTATTTTCATAGCTTATATAATATAGTTTCATTTATTAACATGCGGTTCACCCGCGGTCGACCCAATGACCCAATGACCCGGTAAGTCGTCCGGGTCGGGTTTAAAAACATTGCTTAAAAGAGTCACATATAAGAGTGTATATACAAAAAAATTTAAAAAAAAAATAATTTATAAGTTATATTTAAAAAAAAAACTTTCTTCTTGGATATAATACGATTTTATAGACTAATAATGTACAACATTTTTATAATTCTACTGACATATATTGAATTGCAAGTAACTTTAAATTACAGAACACAGAGAGTAGCAAAGTTAAATACAAACACAACAAAGACTGTTGAATTAATCATCTGGTAGATCATTTTTAGAATATTGTCAAACACAAGTATATCAAAGGATAGATTCTTAGTATCAGTATTGATAATTTCGCTTTTGCAAAATCCTTGTTTGTTCACCCTCCATAAATGAACGAATATGCGGATTTTGTATAGAACTCAAGTCCATCAGTAAGATTTTGTTTTCTTCTCTAATTTCTTTCAGTGCGTAAGTTTTACTTTGAATATCCAAAAACTGTTGTATTTGTGCGTTTATCTTCTTCAATTGCTCTAAAAGTTGTTTGTTTCCTTCTTCTATAATGTTGTCTTTGTTTTCTTCTTTTATAGAAGATGTTTGATCAACATTTTCAACTTTAAATTTGGATTCATTAAATCCAATTTGTGATGCAAATGGTTGTTGAGATGGGCATTCCTCAAAAATGCCATCATCGTCATCCAAGGCACATAAAATCTGGATTTTTTCGTTAATCTTTGTGTGGGCTTCCAAAACCTACCAGCAAGAAAGAAAAAATAAACAAGTAAGCCAATAGTTTAATACCCAATTCAAGAGAGTATCATAGTGTTTCCATGAAAGGTTTGGCTTAAGACTTATAAGAAGAAAAGTAAGAGATTTAACAAAACATATTCTACTATTAGATTCACCTCATCAGCCACTTCCACTTTAGCCCACTTTAAGACTTCAAGGAAAACAGCGTCAGTTTGATATGCCTTTTTAAGTTGAGCACTAAGCAAAACAAATTTTGTATTGGTGAATGAAATTAAGACACAGAAAGATTGACTCCAATAGATATAAAACGCAGATCCGAGTAAACACTTCTAAAACACATACCGGTCAGTTCTATCAGCAGCGTCTAGCAAAGGCTGGATAGTGTCTTGTTGTAGTGTTGATAAAAACTTTGCATTTCATGTGCATCACTACCCTTCCTTCCTGGAAGAACTGTTTCATTCTGCAAATTAAAGTTTAACAAATATGGTAAAGTATAAATCGTAGTTTCCCCATGCAGCAACGATATTATTGGCAAGTTAAGACAAAAGTAAAATGAAACTCAAGTAAAGTATATATTAAATTATTAAGTAATGATACATGTTCTAAGCGTCGAAGAAGCGCAGTCTTGAACTGGCGAACACCACGATGACTTGACGTGGGATCAATCTAGCATGTCTTCTCAAACGCATAACACCGACCTGAGAAAAAACATACCAAGGAAACTTTTTTAAAAATCTTTTGACCAATGATCAATGACATCATTAATTAGGAGATTTTTACATTATTCCAACTCACATAAGAAAGCAACACGGGGATTACTAGCTTCTACTTCATCGGCTACACGAAGGATTGGTGCAACCTCCACAAGAGCCGATGGCACCACTTCACTCTCCAGAAAAGCCATTCCGAGTTTACAACGGTTTGGAATATCTTCTAAATCCTCCCAAAAAAATCTTTGCTTATGAAGGAAAAAAGACAGAGACTGCCATTAAATAGCGATCGGAAAAGAGAAGAAGAGGCATGGATTGCTTAATTATGAAGAAAGATGAGATTCATTCCATATAATAAATCGATATCATGGAAAAAGGAGTAAAGAAAAAGTTGCATTTAATAGTAAAAATGAAAAGGTTTCGAACAGACGAAAATAAAGTTAGCCAGAGACGTGTAAAGCACACAATTTATAACGAAACCGAGTCACCCAACACCTTGTTTCACAACCATCTATACCGAGCCACAAGAGAAGCCAGTATTAACTAAAGTTAACCTTTAAATAAGTTTCGGATTAGGATTAAGTCACGAAGCAAACAAATAAAATAAAAATAGAAGCAAACACTTAGTGTTTAGTCAAAGAAAAACAGTACTTAATGTTTAGTCAAAGAAAAAAAAACCTCAGTGCTTCATGATCACCTGAACGAGAGAAGGACATAGAAATGGATGGTCAAACTGCGATTGAACAAGAACATAAACGTGAAAGATATAGAGAGAAGACAGAGTGGCGCTGACTTTTTAATGTATTGCTGCGACATTTTATTTCAACCAATCATGGAATGTCAATGACATCACCGATCCTTGTTCTTAGGGCTGGCAAAAAAACTGAACCCAATCAGATAAAAAGGAATCCGAACCCAT
Source organism: Eruca vesicaria subsp. sativa (assembly GCA_932364175.1). NCBI lineage: Eukaryota > Viridiplantae > Streptophyta > Magnoliopsida > Brassicales > Brassicaceae > Eruca > Eruca vesicaria. Next base: position 476,487 of record CAKOAT010078488.1, read on the forward strand.
CTGAACCCGATATAAATACCGAATGGGTCTTGTTTTATGGTATTTTGGGTTATGGGTTTTACCCGAACCGAATCCGAATTTAAATAGATATCCGAAAGAACCCGAAACTTTAAAATTCCAAAAAAACTTGTATCATACCCAATCTAAATTTCTAATATGTTTCCAAAATACATTAATATATTATTGAGTACTTACAATAATTAGTTATGATATGAATAATTAACTCAAATATTTAATCTAATATATAGTGTTATTTGATTAATATTAATGTTTATGATTGACATTAAGTTAAGTTACGAATAAAGTTGTTTTGAAGTTTAATAATATTTTTTTTAAGTTTAAATAGTATTTCTTACGTTTATAGAATAGTTGTTAACTTTAACTTTTTATGTTTTATTATGTATGATTTTCGTTAATACAAGGATTTAATTGGTTTGTCATTAATCATGATATGTTTAGTGTTGTCACATATAGTTCAATGACAAATCTTATATGATTGATAGACTAGTTTCACAATATTATTTTGAAAGAGAACAATATGGTTTGTAGAAGCTAAATACACAAATTTAATAAAACTATTGGAAATATAGTGAATTTAATTGAGTATAAATTAGTTTTTTAGAACCGATAGTCTGATTATTATCCGAAATCGAAACTATTTCGGGTTTAAACGAACCTTGGACATGTTAATAAACCCGAACCGAATCTGACCCGAATTTTTATAGTATCCGAATGGAGTTGAAATTCATGAACCCGAAAACCTGAAACCCGAATGAACCCGAAAATTCGAAACTCAAATGAACCCGAACGGAAATTCAATTGGGACCTCAATTGCCCAATCCTACTTGTTCCAGAGCTCTCACGCTATTATTTTTTTGTGATTGGCAAACTTTTTTTATTCATATAGATTGAATTACACATGAAAACTGAAATATGACGACATTGATGTTGGATCCAGATTATATAGAGAAAAAAGTTGTGTTTAAACTACATATATGTTCATAATTAAACAAAAGTTTTTTTAGTAGTTAAGAGGTTTGATTGTTTGTGGTTTTTCAAACAGTTTTTGGTTTTAGTTTTTCTGAAAACCATTTTTTTACCAATAAGATTTTGAGAAAATAGATTTCTTAAAACATAGGAAAACCAGATTTTGTATTAACTACATATTTTCAAGCAAAAACCCAAAACCATGTCTTGTTGGTTTCGTAACAAATGTACGTGGGTTTGAATACTTTTTTTTTCCTCTTAATCAAATATTTATATTGATGTATTAATATAATAAAATATTAATAAAAAGATTAAAATGATAAAATAGAAAGTATTTCAAATCACTAAAGTTAAATAAAAACTTTTACATCTAAAATATAATATGAAAACATAAAACTTTCATAGACAAAGAAAAAAAATTAACTAATTATTTATTTTTAGTAATGTCACATTTATAAAAATAATTTAATTATAAATCTTTTTAATTTATTTTAAAAAAAAAATTAGTAGAAAACCCAATATTTACAGAATAATCAAATAGCTAATATCTAAGAATTAAAATCTATTTATTGCCATAAAAAAAGATATTGCCATGTATCATACATTTACTACATTGTAATTCCATTTTTATTTAAGAATATAGCTATTACTTTGCCTGTTTAAATTAATGAATTACATAAATTTTATGCATTTCTACCAATTTTTTATAATATATAATTATTTTTAATTTTGTTAATATAAAATATAATTATTCATTATCTATGATTAAATAATTCTAAATATATTAATTTTTTTATTTTTATTTTGTAAATAGTCCAGGTACAATATGTCTGTGTTAGTCCAACACACTATTGCTATTAATACATCCTACGTGAAGATATGGCTCTTTGATAAACAAATATTCTTATTATTTGTAGCAAAAAGACATGAATAAAGATCTTACAAATAATAATACTTCTCTATAAATAATTTATTAAATTATAATAAATTAATATTTATAACAAAAAAATTTGGTTAAATTTATATAAAGTTAATAATAGAGAATATTAATTCAGACATTATAGTGTTTCTGTAACATACAAAGGCAATTGATTCATATTGTTAAATCCCCTACATCTTGATTTAAATTATTTTATACGCTATAATATTCGAATTAATCTTTTATTATAAATTTTAGATAAATTTAACAAATTTGTTAGTTAAAATTTCAAACGAAATCATCATTTAAACTTTCTAAAAATTAAAACTACAGAAAAAAAAACCAAAACGTTAACAAAAATTTATTAATTTTTTTACATGTATGATAAATTATATAAAAAGATGTCTTGATAAAGACAAATTATATAAAAAAATTGTATTTTTTAATCAATTACAAAAACCTTAAACACAAGGGGAGTATATACTTTAATTAGAGGAAAAGATGTAAAGCCCAAGTTGAGTTCAAACCGCAACTCTCTTGTCGGAGATCCCAGAGTGAACTAGCAATAACTCTCCAACTTTCCTGGAACCCTAATTTAAACAACCTCTCCCTCCTCTCGACTTCCCAAAACAATGGCGACAGAAGCCGCCGCCACAACACCCGACCTCCGCCCAATCCCACAACCCCCAGATTTCCACCCCGCCGTCCTCATCCCATCTCAAAAAACCGACAATCTCCGCTTCCACCACCTAATGATCGCCGGCTCCATAGCCGGCTCCGTCGAACACATGGCGATGTTCCCAGTCGACACAATCAAGACCCACATGCAAACCATCCGCTCGTGCCCAATCAAGCCAGTGGGAATCACTCAAGCCTTCCGCTCAATCATCAAAACCGAAGGCCCATCTGCTCTCTACCGAGGCATTTGGGCCATGGGACTCGGCGCGGGACCGGCCCACGCCGTCTACTTCTCCTTCTACGAAGTGTCCAAGAAGTATCTATCCGGTGGGAATCCTAATAACTCCGCGGCTCACGCGGTTTCGGGAGTGTTGGCCACTGTGGCGAGTGATGCTGTTTTTACTCCGATGGATATGGTTAAGCAGAGGTTGCAGATAGGGAAGGGGATGTATGGAGGGGTTTGGGATTGTGTGAAGAGGGTTATGAGGGAGGAAGGGTTTGGTGCTTTTTATGCTTCGTATAGGACGACTGTGCTTATGAATGCTCCGTTTACGGCGGTTCATTTCGCGACGTATGAGGCGGTTAAGAGGGGGTTGAGGGGGGTTTTGCCGGAGTATGTTGGTGGTGGAGAGGAGGAGGAGGAAGGTTTGTTGGTTTATGCTACTGCTGGAGCTGCAGGTGGTGGCTTGGCTGCTCTTGTTACTACTCCGCTTGATGTTGTCAAGACGCAGTTGCAATGTCAGGTAAGATTTGGAGTCTAAACAACTGTCTCTGAGTATTAGAGAACTAATGTGATTGGTAGAACTAATCGCTAGGGGGTGGTTAAGTGATTTATAGAAGATACTTAAGCGTTTATAGAAGATTATTGATTAGGCGGGCGTCTAGACCGATTTTTTGAATGTATAAACAAATTATTTTTTTAAATGTCTTTTGAAAAATCATTTCGTTCATACCGGATTTATTGATTAGGTAGACGCCGCCTAGACCGATTTTACAACACCGGTTGGATACTTTAAGATAAAAAAAATAGGTATGCTAGATTATGTCTGATGTAGAATGGATCAAACCTTGAGAATTTTTCTGTGGTGATATGTTTCAGGGTGTGTGCGGTTGTGACCGATTCAAGAGCAGTTCTATAAGCGAGGTGTTTCGCACAATAATAAAGAAAGACGGATATAGAGGACTTGCTAGAGGATGGCTACCAAGAATGCTCTTCCATGCTCCTGCAGCTGCCATCTGCTGGTCCACTTATGAAACTGTCAAATCCTTCTTTCATGATGTCAATGCCCCAGCTTGAAGAAGATGATGATAGCACAAACTTGCGTTTGGCTTTATATTTGCTTGCCTGATTCAGGTAAATTAATTCTTCATAGCGCTGCAACTGCTGGTTCTTAGAGTTTGTATACTAATCTGCTTCACGAAATAATGTTGTCTGATTTGCTTTGTCGTTAGAAAATTTTGTATTTTTATGGAATATACTGAAAAAAATAGATGAGCGTTATAGAGGATTAAGATTCAATTTCGTTGATCCAATACAATGTCAAGTTTCTTTTGTACAAGGACTTGTACAAAAGAATAATGAGAAAAGATCACATAGACTCAAGAGTCCACCACTTGGGCAACGATAACAGTCACATCATCAAGCTTCCCTCCTGCATTTTTTTTCCAAGAACCAAAGATCAAACTCAGAAACTGCTCTTTCTGTAATAATGGAACTATCAATTTTTTTTTACCTGTAAGCTTCATTCCCAATGCCTTCTTCCAGAGAGGAACATCAAACCCCTGTGTATGTCAAACCGTATACAAACTGAGTCAAAACGCAAAACCAGAAAATTCATTCTTGGTTTGATGAAAACCAACCTTGGCTCTTGCTTCCAATGCATATGGAGACTCAAATCCTGGATTTCTTGAATTAATACTCGCCAGTTCAGCTAGTAATCTCGCTGTAATAGTTGCACCAAAAACAATGTCACTTAAGATTAGATATACAAAGACAGATGATTCATTTATAATGTTATGCATACATGATTCTGCCACATCTGTATGCTTGGTCACTATGTTAACAATCTCATGATCAAATACGTTATCGAAAAGCCCGTCTGAACCCATCACGATCACGTCTCCTTTCTTTACTTCCATTATGTGAAACTGCTCGAAGTAATAAGAAAGACTGTTACAACAGCGGTAGTACAGTACTAGAGAACAAATCATAAACCTTGGTAGAGATTTATTTACCGAGGCGTCTAGGTAGGTTTGAGCAGACCCTTCAGAGCTTAGTTGGTAGGGACAGTCAAAATAATGCTCTTGTGGAGTAGTCGAAAATATTATCTGACCTGCAGAATGAGAATGAAACAAAATCTATTCCTCAAAGGCTGAACACTGAAACAATCTAGTATTTAAGGTCACAGAAGGATAAGAAGATCTAATTGCCACCGAAGCCACAAAGGACTATCTAAATTGATTATTTTCTGCCGATAAGCTCCAATTGCATCATAGGAATTGCAAAAAAAGGGTTCTTTCAAGAAAAAATAATAAAATAGACCTTGTCGAAGAAGCTTGAGTCCACAGTCTCCAACATTGCCTATTTTCAGAACACCAACTTCCTCAAGCATGGCTACAATACTACTTCACCAATAACCCCCACATCATCAAGCTATCGAAAAATGGACAAACAACCTTTGAAGAGAATAGCAATGAGGGATATAATTCAAATCTCACATTGTAGCAGAACCTCTGGAGGTAGTTGCGGTATGAGCTTTGTCAATGAGGAAACCAGGATCATATCTTACCTGTGTCCAAAACGTAATTAAAAAAACACTCATAAGATAGATTAAGACTTCCACAGTGAGATTTCAAAAGTACCTCTTCGTCATCAACAAGACGAGAAGCATTAGCCATAAGCTCTTTCGAGAACAAAGAAGGATCAACATCTTGTTCAGCCCAGCTGAAGGATAAAAAGATAATATAATTTAATCAAAAACCAAGATAAAACCAGATGAGCTACAAGAAGATTAAAAAAAAAACAATTTTAAATTACCTGGAAACACCATCTGCAACAGCTATGACACCTCCTCTATAGTTACTTACAAAGAGAGCATCTTCCCCACCTTTTTCTACCTATAAAAGGTCGACACTAAAAGGGTCTATTTTCAATCTCATAACTCCCCACTAAACAGTAAACACATAATCTCTTTCTCTTTATTGTGGGCATCATTACACAACCAAAAGGAAGAAACAGAAGTACCTTATCTGGATGCGGGATAGCATGAACTCCCGCGGACAGAGAGAGTCCAGTCCTAAAGAAATTTCAACATATTGACAAATGGTTTTTCAGTTCCGACAAAGTAACTTCAACTTAACAAGTTCGAAGAGTAAGGAAGAGAGTAGAGGGAAAAGAGAGCAAGCAGACCGAAGTGGTTGGAGTTCTGATGGAGCACAGCGACAAAGAAAAGCAAAGCGAGTGGAGTTGGATATATTCGTAGGCGAGAGACGAAGTGAAGAGGGAACCATCATTCTCGTCATCGGAATCGCCATTTTTCCTGAAACGAATTGTCTTTTTGTTCTCTCTCTCTACTCTGTTTTCATCATGTGGCTGTTACTTTGTGAATTTGTATAGATTAGCGTACATATATAATATTGGTCAGAATGTAAGCAATCAGCACCAGTGGTCTAGTGGTAGAATAGTACCCTGCCACGGTACATACCCGGGTTCGATTACCGGCTGGTGCATTAGGAGCTGTGATGATGTGGGCTTTAGCGATGGTTGGGTCCATCGTATTCTTCTGATCAAATTGGATGTGAATGCCCTGTAACTGAGCTCTTTAATTTTTTTTTTGTCAATTAATCTTTTTGTGATTGATAAATTCAAATCAGATGTTGATACGAAGAATTACTATAAATAAAATTTTGGAAATACTACATTGAATAATTTTTCATCTGATTTTTCTATGTGTATTTGAGCCTGGAAATGTCTCACAAAGCCCTTTTAGTCCTTTGATTAAAAGTTTATTATTGATTTTGTACCAAAAAATATCTGGATTTTGAGTACAGGGACTGCGATTTAATCATCAATAATACTGTTTCATGAAAAAATGCTTTAAAAATCTTAACCATCATGTATGAATTTTTAAGGTGACTCAACGTAGTGTAATTAGAACTATCCAATATGAATCTAGTATAAATTAATGTTAGAAAACGTTAATTATTGTTATTTGAGAAAATACAACTATATCAAATAGTTCGTCTAATATCATTATGTGTCTTATTTCAACTATTTAAGTGTCAAAGCTTATGAAAAATACACCAAGAATCTCAATTCTTTAGTACATATGAGTTGGAAAACACAAACAACAAGACATCAGTTGTTGCTTTAAAGGACTGGCCAAAAATCTTGAACAAAGGTTCCCTCAGCAACCAATTACAATCTGCAAAAGCTCAACTCCCTTAACATTTTTCCTATACATTTTACTCAAGACAAAAGGATACGAAACAGATAGCAACACTGCAAACCTTATAAATGTGATTATCGTCACACAACACAACTTTTACCACAAAAAAAAAAGGGAACGTAGGGGCGTGTTATTTGAGTCAAAAGAGTATGTTTAGCCGCTCAAAATGTAGAAGATAATAAAAGCTTGGATTCTACAAGAATACAACTGGTTAATTTCAGTCAATAGTCAATTGACTAAATTCTCGCTATGTTTTGTTTCGTTTTGTGTACTCTCTTAAATTGTACTGTAATCTCAATAAATGTATGTTGTTTTCATCATCTATAACTCTATCTCTTCAACAGACGCACTATTAACAACAAACCAATAACATTTTGGAGTGTTTTACTACAAATGGCACTTATTCGAGCATCTTCTTTGATTGGAAGATCAAAATACATATTGATCTTTTAATTGAAAAAACTGTTCGAAATGACTGTTTGTTCTATAATTGCTGAAAATGGTTATAAACATTGATTTAATAAAAAAATTAAAATCTACAGAAGAAATTATATTACCCAAAAAGATGTTAAGCACAACGAATATAAAGGTCGAGAAAGGTGTTGAAGAAGAAATTGATAGATTGGAAAAAAAAGTGCTCAAGTAGTTTTGAGATAATTATAGAGTATAATATTTTAGTTGCTAATATAATATTTCTATCTTCAATAAAGCTAGTGAAAGCCAAGAGAGGGAACATGACAGATCCTGACATGTAACAATGGCCCTTGTCTTCACATTTGGTATACACTACCCTAATTCTTCCTCGTATTAGTCGTATACTTCATTCCTAGAGACCTTTTTTTTGGGTCACAAACTTCATTCCTAGAGACCATAGTGTTCATTTCCAGGCTGCTTATGTTAGGTACACTTGAGGAATGATTTCAGGCGTCTGGGTTGGAGGGAATGGTGTTTCATTATGATTGTGTAGACAGTTGGAACATCCTTAAATATGTTTTAGCTCTGTCTTGTGACTGTTGGCTGATATCACAACTTCGCTCCCTCGAATTGTATCCTCTGCACCTTTGTAGTAGCAGGTGGTTCAGCTTAATAGTAGTCTTTGTTGAGTTGTTGCTGTTACATAGATTGATATATTGTAGATCTTACTCACTCATCTAGCAATCCAAGCACCAGTGGTCTAGTGGTAGAATAGTACCCTGCCACGGTACAGACCCGGGTTCGATCCCGGCTGGTGCATAATTTATAGTAGAGCTGTGATGATATTGGCTTTAGCAACGGTTGGGTCCTTTGCATCCTTCTGACTTTGTCAGTTGTAATTGCCATCTGCTTAGCTCTTCAATATAAATTTAAAATTTTTACTATCACCATTGAGTTGAATGTATATGTATACATTTATGTACAAGAGATTGCCTTCAAGATATTTATGTACACGTCTATAACTTCAAAGATTACATCCACGCTCTTTCAGTTATTACTTGAACTTTTTCCTTAAGTTTGTCATATAGCTTTAACTTCGAGGCTATAGATTCAAGCCTTGATTTTTCTCTATTCTTTGCGCCAATTTACTGATTTGAAGTCCTATATAATTATACCCTTAAGAGCAATCGCAGAACTGCAGTATTGTTGGAGGGGGATATTAGGTAACATGGCACAGCTTGATCTTGATAAATGCTGACTAATACTCTGAAAAATATATCTTTTACAACTTGGCACCAGTAGGATAGTGTAGTACCCTGCCATGGTAGCGTGATGGTACAGACCTCTGTTTGATTTCTGGATGAGGCGCATTTGTTGAGGTGATACGATGTTGCCTTTGGGCCTTTGGCGATGGTTGGGTCCTTGCTCACCTTCCTGCTAAAGATGGCATCTGCCTTTTCACTGAACTCTCTTTAATTTCTAAAACCCATTTTTATTTTCAATTTGTGACCACATACATATTCATGTTCTTTTATTAATCCTTCTCCACAATGTCATGTTCAAATGCTTACAACTCGGATCATGGAAAAATCATAATTATTAATTACCCGTCTAATTAGAGCAAACAAACAACACATAAAATAGCGTAGCCGAAGAAACCTTAACAACATATGAAATAGTCTTCCGCATTTTTGAAATATAGAAATAAGTACACACAAAGATAATAAACAATCAGCACCAGTGGTCTAGTGGTAGAATAGTACCCTGCCACGGTACAGACCCGGGTTCGATTCTCGGCTGGTGCAAAAAGGATGAGTGATGATGAAAATATCTTGAGCTGTGGTGATGAATCTTCGGATGTGATATAAACCTCGCTTTAAACTGAGCTTCATCCTTTCCTGTTGTTTTTAGACAATAATTTTTTCTTAACGCAGTAATTTTAGGTTTTTTTTCCCTTTTCTGGTTAAATCGCAGTAATTTTAGCTTAAACTGAAAAAAACCAGTTGATAGAATCATAGAACACACTCGAGAATTTGTCGTAAGATGAAACTGGAACTTAAATAAAAGATATATGTCAACAAATATGGTGTTAACTGACATAATTATTCGATACAAAAATTAAAATTCCAAAACTGCTCAAGCACCAGAGAGATCCTCAACTCAAAATACATAAATAAAAAGCTAGCTGGGTAGCCAGAGTGTCTCAAGCACTGATGTTTTCGACACTGGCGGTTTTATCTACTCTCTTGAATATCCCTGCAATCACCTGAATGTATGAACCACATAAACACACATAACTTAGACGACGGAGAAGAAGAAAATTCAACCTATAATAACTTGGATTTACAAGTCTAGAGAAAACTACCTTTCCAGGTCCCAATTCATAGCTGCTTTTAAGTCCTTTGGCTAAGAGAGTCTTCACCGTTGTCTCCCATTGGACTGGAGATGTCACCTAAGTTTCCAACACTCTTGTTTTATCTTTGCGTTCCACAAAATAAATAAAAAAGTAATACTTTAGCTTTTACTGAGTATTGGTTTTGTTTACCTGGCGTGCAAGTATCTTCTTGATAGTGTCTGGATCTGCATGAGGCTGTGCATCGACGTTTGAGATCACTGGGATCCTCGGACTTCTGATCTCCGTTGCTTCCAATGCAGCTTCTAGTCTCGACACCGCTGGCTCCATGAAACTAGTGTGGAAAGCACCTGCTACAGCTAGACGAACCTAAACAGCCAACAACCATGTTTTATTATAGCCTCAAGAAAGACACAACATAACATAAGATAATGGAATCAGAGAGAGAGAAAGATACCGTCATTCGAGCCTTGAATGACTTAGCTTTGGCTTCAACAACTTCGATTCCCTTGAGACCTCCAGATACTGCGTAATTGCCCTGTAAACAGAAAGCAATGTGAAAAGGGTTTTATACAAGTGTTATAATGCAAAAGATTCATGGAGGACATAATAATATATGTACCGGACATAAGTAGTTTGCGATCTGAACTTTGTCAGCTTCATCTACTTCTTGATTTGCTGCATCGCACAACTGCTGAACTTTTTCAGAGTCTAATCCTATGATACTAACCATGGCACTCTTAGCAGCATCCGCAGCAGCCTGAAAAAGCAGTTAATAAGAAAAAAAGGTGATCAAACAGATGTTCAAAGTTACAAAGGTTAAGCAGACAATCAAAACATAATCAATGAAGTTATAGAATCGTACCTGCATGGCTTCTCCTCTAAGTTTTACAAGCTTTAGCCCATCCTCGAAGCTTGAGAGTAAAAGCAGTAACAGAGAAAAGAAGAAAGATAAGTCAATTGTGCAGACAGGTAAATGGAACAAAGTAACATGTGTTCCTTATAATATCTTTACATTGTCTTGAATTCAGTATCCTATAAGATATGATGAGACAGTGTTGTATTGTATGATTTAACTAACCTGAAGGCTCCAGCAAATGCAAGAGCAGTGTACTCTCCCAAGCTAAGACCACATGTAACATCAACCGAGTTAATTATCTGCTCGCCTCCTTCACGGACGCGGAGTAATTCAACAGCTGCTAGACTTGTGACATAAATAGCAGGCTGAGAAAAATGAGAAACCATTAAGAGACCATACATACATACATACATGAACATCATAAAAAGGTAGAACTTCTTGTGTCTCCCAAACCAAGATTGCAAATATGAGATTCAAAAGAAAACAGAAAGAAGATGAACCTGGCTGATGACAGTGGAATCAAGCTTCTCTTTTGGTCCATTAACACATATATCAAGAAGATCATACCTGAAAGCCCCCATTTATATTCAGTCACTAAAACAAACAAAGAAACAAAAAGTTCTAAACAAGCAAAAGGGGAAGATAGATACATACCCTAAGATATGGTTAGCTTTGTTATACAAGTCAGAAGCTGCAGCAACACTCTGAGCCTCTTTGCCCATCCCTATTGCTTGAGCTCCCTGTAATATTTTTTCAACCTCATTCATTAGATTTCACAGTGTGTGATCTGGTTTCTGTTTTACTGAGGGATTATGATCAATCAACATAAATGTCTGATCAGGACTTTTGCATTACAATTACAATCATATTAATCTGTAAAGGTGGAACCTTTGCATTTCGATATTACCTAACTTGAGATGAAATCAATATACAAACCACATTTTGTTCAGCAATGTGAAAACCCAGAATTTGATAGCAATTTGGAGATTTACCTGACCGGGAAAGAGGAAAGCAGAGGTGGGTTTGTAATCAACGAACAGAGAGTCGTTGACATTGATCTGAGATCCGGCGGAGACGCTCATAGAAACCTTAGATCGGTTGAGATTCTTGGTGGAGAATCCGAGGGAAGAGGAGGCATTTCTGGAGGAGGAGAGGTTGTTGAGAGATACGGAAGGGAGGAGAAAGGAAGAGGAGGCGGTGGCCATCTGGATAAGGGAATGAGCCGGAGGAGGGGTGCGTAGGGTGGTGCGGTGAAACAGTGAGCGCATTCAGACAACAAGTAGTATTAAAAAAAAGAGAGAGAGATTTAAGCGGAGTTAAAGAAGATGGTAGATGGAGGAAGTTGAGAAGAGCGTATCAACCGCACCTAACTGTTTTTTTTTTCTTTACATCGGACAAATGACAACAACAAATAATTCATTTTACTAGCACGAAATAGTTTTTTTCTTTTTTTTAACACTGCTGCTGCAAAATTTATCTGATTCAGCCATTAAGTTGATCATGGTTTTTAATCTTCTCTTTTACTTCATCAATAAGCTTGTAGAGGTTGTCGCATCACAATGTCGAGGATAAGGTTTTGATGCAACATGGGTTTTTTGGCGAAATTCATTAATGGCCAATATGAATCTATGATTAGTCTGTGGTACGAATTCAGAAGATGATGATGTTGAAAAATAAACACAATTTGAATTGTGTTTATCGATTACAAACATGAATATCCTACTCTCTCTTTTTTTTTTTCCTTCACTGTAAAATACTTATATTAACCACAAAATATTCAACAACGCAAAGATACAAATCAGTGAGAAACATTTCTCCGAAACCAAAAAAAATCAGGACAAAGACATAACAATTCATAAAAGGTAGCTACCATAAGGCACAATAAAGCAAAGGAACACTCAAAATCAAACAAAAAGCGGAACCAGGAGAGCAGCAAACATGGAGAAGAACTCTATCCTAGTCATAGAAAGTGATAATAATAAAACACCTATATATTATTACCTTATGATGCGGGAGTGTATGAGACATGTTGCTAATTTTATCCAGTGTTCATTGAAAAATGTATAAAATGTTTGATCACAATAGATGAAAAAATAAGATCTAGATCATATAAAATCAACAACATAGATGAATAAAGCTAGTGTTACGAGAAAAAAAAATGGATAAAGCTAACGTATCACTCTATTCTACAGATAAGTTTAGAAGCATTATGTTACCATTTTTCGAGTTTTGTGTTCTTTTTAAAAATTTGTTTGTTGTAGTATATGTATTAACATGTTAAACTGAATATGATATCTATATAGTTAGACGTTAAAAACTCAATTTTTTGAAAACACACTATATAATTAAGAGATTTGAATTTTTGTCACAGTTGTATATACATCAAGATCGAATTCAACCAATAATACATACATCTTTATTAAAGTTCGAATCTCTAACAAAGCTATTTAAGTTTTGTAGCTTTGTACTGCTGACTATTTTTGTTTAGAAGAAGCATAAATTTTTCTTGAATGGCATATATTACAATTACAGAACCGAGATGCAATCTATAGAGAAGAATCTTATATGAGATTTGGGAAAGTAAGCTAGAAGAGGATGATTATATCAAATTGCAACATAAGCTTTTCATTGATAATCTTTAAATTGGATAAATCAAGACACTCTATTACGAGAAAGTAACAAGAAAGAGTAGATGGAAACCAAAAGATGAACAACTTTTAACCACAACACAGGTTCAAAGATCCCAAAAGCCTTTCTGATTAAAATAAAGCAAAACATAATCCCACAAGACCTTAGAACAAACGTTATAACATTTATTAGCATCTTGGAAGATCCAACGGTGGAGCCTGCACAGATTGCAACTGTCCACGTCCGTTCTCAACCAAGAAAACCATCGCTAAACCCCATCCCAAATGCGAATCAATGTGACAATGCATAAACCATGCTCCTGCATTATTATAAAAGAAACACTATGTCAAAATTCCTTTTTAATATCAGATTAACTCGCTTAATTCAAGATTAATTAATTATTTACCTGGATTATCAGCCTGGAACCGGATAGCAACCCAACCACCTGGAGGTGTACCAATGGTGTTCCTCTCCGGTGGGTCAAACAGGTTAAACCGAGCCGGGTCAGTTCTCGGGTTAAAGTTGCCGAAACCAGACCCGACAACATAGAATTGGTACCCGTGTAAGTGCATAGGATGATTCTCAGGCGTGACAATGCTTGTGTCTTGTAACACAATCTGAACATTAGCCTTGTACTTAAGCTTGTACGCTTTAGTTCCCTTCACGGGCTGCCATAGCCCACGGCTAACGTTCCCGGTGTAATCAAATTGCACCGGTGGAACAGGCGGGAAATCGGTCGTGAATATACCTGGCATGCCTTGGTAATAAGCCTGCATGATGGAGTTTCTTCGTGGTAACACGAAGGACTGGTTGTTTATGCTGGCCGCGAACCTGGTCCCGTTAGGACCTTGACAGCGTGGACTGTTGGGGTTGGAGCAGTTGATCAGTCCCAAACCGACGGTGAAAAAGAGATTCTCGTCGACCTGAAGCGGTACTGGAGCTCGTTTCCAGTACCGCAGACGGTTTGTGAAAGCAGTTGCGGTTGCAGTGTCGTTGAACCCCGGAAGAACCGGGAAAACCGGAGAAATCTGGCCACGGCCACGGCCGCGACCACGTCGAGTTGGAGCGTTGACATACTCTAAGATAGCGGTTGTGGTTGTGTTGTCGAATGGTGCGTTTGCGCTGTTGTAGGCACGAGCTGCCATGTAGTAACGGCCAGGTCGTTGGTTTGCGGTGAGAAGGACGTTAGTGGTTTGGCCCGGACCGATCATGATGACACTTGTGGTGAATGGTTTAGTGTAGGCGGAGTCGGTTTCAACCACAGTGAGCTGGTGGTTGGCAACAGCGAAGAAGAGCTCTTGGTTCAATCCAGCGTTGATGATACGGAGCTGGACCGTCTCACCGGGGAAGATCGGGAAACGAACGGTCTCGGACCGAGAGCAGCGGTAGAGATCCCCTGGTTGGCCGTTGATTGTGTAAGCGTCAGAGACATTAGCTGCAGCTCCTGTGAACTGTGCTTGTCTCAAAACGTCCATTGGGTTTCTATCCCACCATTCCCCTGTTTCCACCACAAATATGATCACATTTTTGGTTTTTTACCATAGAAAATACAATTTAAAGTGGTCAGAAAAGTTTTAAGTTCTTACCAAGAAGGATTGGGATGTCACGTTTGGGCATATGGAATGGATAAGGAGACCCAAGACGAGGGTAAATGATGAGAGCACCATAGACGGTGGCTCTTAGCCACCGGCTATGAGCGTGCCACCAAAGAGTACCTTCTTGGTCTTCGATTGTGAATCTGTAAGTGTAGCTTTGTCCTGGACGGATTGGACATTGTGTTATGTACTCGGGACCATCAGCCCACGGATTCCGCAGCTGTCTGATTCCATGCCTGACCGAAAAAACAGAGTATAAAAACAGAGCAGAACATAACATTATGTTTGTTGATATAACCAATTTAGCTACCAGTGAATGCTAATGTTGTAACGAGCTTTGTTGATGACGGTGATTGCGAGAGAGTCACCGTTCCTGACCTCAAGCGTTGGACCAGGAAACTGGCCATTCACGGTGATGCTTTCGTGAGTTCTGCACAGCCTCTTCACTGGTTTTGGCTGGATCTAAAGTCGTGCACAAAGAGAAAAAAAGAAACAATCATCGATTAAACATACTCAAAAACATTCGTTAATGCAAAGACAATACAAAGAAGCTATTGTATTAACGAGATAAGCCAGCTTACCACAAATTCACGGACGTGAAGTTCAGCTGAAGCTAGAAAAGCAAAGCAGGCAAGAATTGCGATGAAGGCTAGAAAGGAAAACCCTCGAGAAGACTCCATTAATGTTGTATTGTGAAGATGTGTTGGAGATGTGTTGTGTGAGTTTACAGGAGAGAGGAGTGGTATATATACACACTAAGCGGGAAACACTTGAGCTGAAACAACATAGCTGTTTGTGAATTCGTTAGCATTTTGACAATTTTTTAGTATATTTTACTAAAATCGTACTACTATTAGGTTTAGAGTCAGCAGGACGGAGAAAATTAAATGAAAATTCACAACGCTTTAGTTGATTTGGTTCACCCACTGGACTGATTTGTTACTAGGATCCTCCAACTATTATCAAAGATTCATTTTAATTTGTTTGTTTTGATTATAAATATGACTATGGATTAAGTTGGATTAATATATGTAGCTTTGAAGCAGTAAAAATTTCGAAAGTGCGTAACATCCCCTATATATTATTTGAGAATCATTTAAAAAGTTATAACCTTAAATTTGTAAGAATTAAAAATAACTCCAATCCCATGTGGCATATCTTTTTGGCTTCTATTTCAAATCCCAAGGATTCTAGAGCATGTGATATAATGTATAGTATAAAAGTTATACTCTCTAGTAATATTATATTTCGTATGCTATAGTTGGTCGCATATATTAAATATTTATTGTTTCGCATGTTTTCCTTAAATAAAACCTACGGAATTACCTAATATGATTAAAATATATATATGACAATTAATGATTTTAAACAATAAAGATTTGATAACAGTCTATATACTTTTTCTCAATTTGTTTATTTATTTATTATTAAAATAAATTACACAATTACATTAATCATATAATAAAAATTTAGATTTTTTTGTGTGTATGTTGTATTTAGAATTTTTCAAAATGGGAATAAATTACTAAAACTGTTAAAAGTCTCACATAAACTTTTAGGATCAAGGTTTTATTTTTTTCTATATTAAAATATAATGATTATAAGACCATATGACGAAATAATTTTAGTATATATATATTTCATATCGTTTTAATTAAACTATACATCGTATGAAAATACATACAACACAACCTCTTTAAATTAATAATCTATAAATTAATATCTCTATAAATTAATATAATTTCATAGTCCTAAATTGAATTTTTGATTTAATTAATATCTCGATAAATTAATAACCACTATAAATTAATAAAATTTTTAGTTTTGGTGTAGTCCCAACGTTATTAATTTATAGAGGTTTCACTGTACTTATATTTTGATATTTGCCTTGAACATATATTGAAAAGTTAATATTTTAATTTTGAAATATGTCATTTTTAAAAAAAAATGATTATAAATTATTGAAACTACTAAACTTCTCACCATAAAAAAGTTTCGTTGGTGCAAAGTTTTGTTACATAAATATGCAAATAATCATAAAATCATATGAGTAAAAAACTCATTTAATAAATATGTATATTAAAAGTGTGCTAGATTACTATGTTTATATCATTTAAATTTAATTATATATCATATACAATATATAAGATTGATTATTTTAATTTATTTACCCTAATTAAGAATAAACGAAGTGATAGTTAAATTTATATGCATACGTCAATTTATTCCATAATAGTAACTGATTTTTTAGTTATTTACTATATATTATTTATTTTATTATTTTCTAATATGCAGAAAATATAAAATAAATAATAAATATAAAATACTTAATTGTGCATAAAGTGCAGATTTTAACCTAAGTATATATCTATTTAATTATTTTAAATCTTAAGTATTTTCTAAATCTCAGGTCAAAACAAACAAACGAAATGAGAGTAAAATTCAAAATAAATATTTATATCGAGTAATAACAAAAATATAAAAAAAACACAACAAGAGAAAAAAATTGAAGATAAACAGGATTGACATGTGAACGTAAACTTCTCATAATCATAATTAACTTTTAAATTGTTAAATCATGATATAAAACTGAGTTAATTTTTTATTTGCTAATTTTTAATTTTTTGAATCATTATAGTTATGTTAAATCATGACCATAATTAATTTTAAATTGTTTATATGTATTTGAAAACCTTAAAATATAGTTTTTAAAATAGTTTAAAATTTAACTTAATTTTTGATAAAATTATTAAAAAATATAATTTGTAAAAATATAGTTTTCTAATATTATTAGACAAAGAAATAAATTATATTAAATTAATTTTGAAACTTTATATATTTTAAATGCAAGTATTTTACCAACTATTTCTTACAAAAACATTAGGAAACTTGCTAATACTCTACCAATCAAGTCCAGTGACACTCCGTTTATTTTCCGTCACTCGAACACTGAAAAGTGAAAATATATATGAAATCGAGTCCATTAAATTCTAAAATTTGATCTACAGTTCTAATTACAATTGTTTCTGATCCTACGTATAGATAATTATATAAAAATTCTAAAATTCTAATATTTCAAATACATATAAAAGAATCATATGTAAATTTTAAATTTGTCAATACTAAAATTTTATATTTTAATTACATATATTCACCCTGCGCAAGACGCAGATCTTATCCTAGTTAAGCAATATATATGTTACCAGTTGCCACCTATACTCCAGTAAATTTTAGGGTTAATGTGAACTCAAATAACTACTTTATAAACACGGAGATTGATATTGTGGCCGGGGTCTAATTAACGACTAATCACTAATCAAATTGAATAAGGTTCGTCCAGAACCAAAAAAGTTAATTTAAGGAAGATATGTATGTAATGCTCTTCTCACTCTCGTATGTGTCAGTCAAATTTTAAATTAAAACACACAAATATACCGAACTGTAGAGTTGTTAGCTCAAATATTTGTATATTCGTTGCATATTCCATACCTACATCGCAATATTTGTTGGTAGTAATGGTAGGCATTTTTTTGCCAATGGAAAAATGGATGCAGCACAAACCAAATAGTAAAATAACCAAATTTGCAATTTAAGCAACATAACTCTCTAATCATCTTGCCATTTAACTTGCCCACAAGTCTGTCGTTTTTGAATTTGAAATGATGTGTGTAGTACATGGACCCAACTTGGTTTTCACTTCCTATATAATAGTATGCTTTAGTAAAGTTTGTTGATTTGCATGTAATATTTATGTAGATATCTGAAAGCTTTTCTACTAACCCTATGAATTGATCCATGTTAAATATGGAACTTTACCAGCGAATTTAGAAGAAGCCTAATAAGTCGCAGCTGGAAGATTTGGACCCAAAGCAATATATATAAATTATGGTATTTTTTTACCTAATACTAATAGCACTAAAATTGACATTAATCAGACAATGAAACTATTAATGTGAAAGATCAAACTAAGAAAGAAGTGGTTCGATGGGAGTTGAAATTTATGGTATGGATTTGGTATAGAAATCCATAACTAAGCAACTAACCTTTATCGATTTTATTAATTTTAAACAAAACTGTTAGTTGACCTTTTCAGTCACACATACACCTATGCTCGCAGTCGCAGTCACACCTCTTCTATGTTTTATTTAGTTTCTATAAATAAACATATACTATATGTTTGACAACGTCTTCCGTTATAGTTTAAAAAAAAAAATAAGATTATGTAATAGTTTAAACGGCCAGTACCTTCAGAAAATTAGATGTCATGCTTCATATTTTTGAAGAACAAGCGTACATATTCAATTGGTCTATTTTCTAACATTGACTATAATCGTGAGGAGTTTAACGACAATCAAGCTACTTCGTAAACTAACTAAAATTAGTTATCTACATTACCTAAAGGAAACTATATAATTATCATCATCAATACTTAAAAATCAGTATCTTTAATTAACTCATACCCAAATCAGGTAGACCTCTTAACAAATTAGGTTAGCAATAAATTGACATATTTGGTAATAATGCGACTACTAGATTTTGACCCGCACATCCGTGCGGGTATTATTTATTTTATAAATATATAGCTAAAAATTTTAAATATATAGTTTATATTTTATTTCAATTAAATTTAATTTAAAATTATATTTAATAACGAAATAAAGAATTACTTGTTTTATATAAAAAATATTTAGAATTTTTGGTAAGATATTGTTAGATTTTCTGAACAGATTTTCTTATATTTAAATACATTTATTATTAATATCTTATTAATTATTAAGATATTTTGAAAATAATATATATTTGATTAGTTAAGTAACAATCAAATATGTCATATTAAATAACTAATGACATAGTCCAATTTGACTTTTAAATAGTAGATAAATTTGGTACTTCTCTTTTAATAGAGAAGATGAGAGAGCAGCTTTTTCTTATTTTTAATTTTTATCACTTTTTATATATGCTATATTTCGCAATTTGGAGCGGGCCCGTAACTCTGTGGGTCGGGGCCAGCGGGTGTGCAGTTCTTTTGGAACATACGTCTCAAGCGGCACTTGAACTAGGAGAGCATGATTCTCACTCATTTGAGATCTACTACATGAGATATTGTGCAGGGAAAAATCAAATCATTTGCATTACGAAAAAATAGAATTATAAAACGTTGATTATTATGAAACGTACGTATATCGTAGTGACTTTGGCCTTAACCCACCCTCGAATCTGAGCATCCACAATGCTTCCAGGTAATTGTAAGCAGTTTCCGAGGGAAGAATGGAGTCCCAAAAACAAGTAATCCAAATTATCTGGATAAGTGTTTGAAAGGGCATTGCACATGAAACTCGTCTCCAAGTATCCTGTTCCGCAACTTTGTGGATGCTCAGAGTCGAGAGTTAACCACATAGAAGGTTTGAGATTTTTATACGTTCTTTTACACCAACCAATGGATATACATCAGTTTTTTGGATTCTTAGCATCAAAAGTAATAAGCAAGAAAGAGGAGACAGGAACAAAAGCTATAGGAGCCCAAAAACCGCTTAGAATGAGTTTTAACCCAACCGCCTCAAGGTGTGCACAAGAAATGAGCCAAGACAGTGAGCTGAAGGTACACTCTAGCACCACCTGAAGTAAGCCAATCTTTGAGAGTACAGAAGAAGTTACAACGCACAGAGACCAAGCAACCCAACACCAAAGACCGTAATCAACGTCTGAGTGCCTCAAACCCCCTTTTGTTTAAATAAGAGTAGGAAACCCGAATCACGAAACAAAGTTTTCTTAAGGAGAATGCCTCAATTTTTTTTTTCTTTAGAAAAAGATTTAACTCCAACCTTTTTACGTTCATATAGCTTAGTTGGTTCACCCATACAAGCTCATGATCTTTACATATTCGTAAGCAATAACAAATGGTAAAATGGAAATTTGTAATCAGGGGCTGGAGAGTAGACTTCAATACATTGACAGTTTGACCAAAAATGACAGCCATACTATTCATTTTTTTTCTTGAAATGTTATCTTCACCATTGTGATTATTAAATTATAAAGATAAGCAACATTATAGTTAGACTAATCGTTCTCTTGTTAGAATTTATCTAATGACTAATAAGCTACAATTATAGTTTCCCAACATGCGGTAGATTTGGTCTAAACAGTACAGTATATTACTATATTTTATGATCAACTGTGGTTGTAAGTGTTGTCCATTTGAGAGAAAAGACAGACTTGCCTCACGTTGTTAACTTAGTTAAGCTTCAATTATAAATTAGCACCCAGAAAATTCTTGTGGCGCACACGAGGCCTATTCATTTATAAAATATTTAAAAACATTTTTTTCGTAATTAATCAATTTCAGCGCCGCTCGTACGTAGTCGGTGCCCGTAACCTCCGTGCTACGAAACTTCCTCATACCTCCTTGGTCTATTTATTTTATTGGGGGCATTAATCATTTGAGGAATGGGTTTATCAAAACTTTAAGCATCATTTGATTTATTCAACTTTGATTTGTGAAGTTAACGCCTCGAGAATTGTTATTAATATGTAATTCTGAAAATGGGAGCATCATAAAAACAATAGCAAGATTCCTAGTCGTACATTTTGGTACATGCATGATGCATGACTTTTCTATCACGTTGTAACAGCGTCATAATCATCGAATATAACGTACTATTAGTCTATTATTATAAAGTGTGGTTCAAATCTTAATTTTTCTTTCGTATATTCGAGATGAGAAATGTGATAAAAAAAAGCTTTCTAAATATATTTGTACTCCTATTAGAAAATGAGGACAAATCACAAATTTTTCCGTCTTTTGAGGTGTCTATCATCGTGTATTTTGGTTGGAAAATGTGTATTCAAATCTTCTGTAACCTCCTTCGATCTGGTTCTAACCGTTATTTGGAAATCGTGTAGTTTTTCCTTTGGCGTTGCAAGCATCAGTGCGATTTCCACAGTTCTTCTAACCCATTTTTAGCTTTCACTTTCTCTTAATTTATATAAGTTTCGGCTCCAAACTTGTTTACATCTTTTTAGTTTCATGCCCTTTTTATTTTGCTCGTTGTTTCCAAAGGATCCTTTTCCTTCCAATTTGTCACCGGAATAATTTTTAATCTTGTCGGCTTCTAGCTCCAGAAGGATCGATTATATTCCTTATTAACTAAAGATATAAAACTCCATAGTTATTAAATTAATCCAACAGATGACAAAAGGCACTATTTTCGGTATATTCTTCAAATAAGTCGCCTTTAATGGTGTTTATATAGTATTCTTTTAACATTAATAGTATTCAAGTAGTTAACAATTATAGCTCCAGCTTAATAGTGTTGAATAAGATTTTGATTCCGTTCCCGTTCTATACGTACATATCAAACGGACACTTTTAAGCTTTTAGATTAACTTAGCCCAGTGTTTCAAAAAAAAAAAGTGTTTCAAAAAAAAAAAGATTAACTTAGCCCAAACGTACTTTGACCTTTAGTTGATAATTTCTTTTGATTCAGAGCTTTATCTATAACATCTCTATTATACTAATATTTTGGACTTGACAATATCACATAAAAACTCCAAATTATACGATCTAGCTATGATAGATTCCAACACTAAAAAGAACTACAAACTTACGATTTAGCTATGATAAAGATCTCTTACCCATCACTCCATCAGTTGCTGGAAAACTATGTAGGAAAATCAGTTAATTCACCTTATTTTAAAGCATTGTAATAGTTTTCTCAAAAAAAAAAGTGACGCTATATATAGTATTTCTTTTCAATATCGTAAGTTCGTAACCAGTCAGTGTAACACGATTAGTAATGGGTCTTTCACCATAGTGTATATATAGTAATCAATTCACTGATTAATTTGTTCCAAAAAACAATGAACTTACTGATGCAAGGGTGTTAGTGGTAAGTTGGTAAGTGAATACAAATAACGTACAAACGTAACGATTTCGAGAGATTTAATAATGTTCTTATAAATTACTAAAAGTGTATTTAGTCTAGAGACGACTAAAGAATCACTTATATGTCGTATGAGAACTAACGTCTAGCACAATTATATAAACAGTTTAATGAAAATTCAACGGAAGGTTTTACTTAGAAACAATTTCATATTAAGATTAAGAAAGAATACAAATGGCAGTTAACGGAAAACTGTCAATCTATCATAAGCAACACTATATAATCAAGGACCCAAATATAAGACATCCACATATTGGAATAATGTTTCATTTCCAGAGGTATTAGACTGGATTCACAGACCATACAGTAGCTGCTTTAGAGCCTTTAGGTTATGTGGAATACTCATGATGGAACAGCAAGGAATATCGGCCAATAATGTCTAGTCTTCTAGATATCAATAGATTTAAAAAATTATTATTCTGCATTGTTGTTTTGCAGCTTAGGACAGCTCTTCTCCCTGTTTTAAATCTAATTTTTAATGTTATTTTTCTCTCGCAATGCCCGACTTAAAATGTTTATCGTTATTTGATTTTATTGACCATGACGGAAACAAAACCTTAACTGTATTATCTTTAAACACAAAAAAAAAATTCGAAAAAATACTGTCCAAAAATTAATCGTAATTGAAAGTCCTTAGTCAAAAAAAAAATTAATCGTAAATATCGCCGCATGTCAGTTTTCTCATCTCAGTGTCACACTGCTAGCTGGACTTGTCCATTGTTATGGGCACGGATCGGATATCCGGGTTTTTAAGGTATTTGTGATTTGCTTCGAATGTTACGGATATCTAATTTTGGTATTTGCTTTGCTACGAAAAAATACGGATATCCGGAAAAACGGATATCCGGAAAATAAATAGATATTTGCGGATATTTACGAATATTTACAGATATCTCATCCATTTTGATTAATACAAATAATCTTAAAAATTTGATACAAATTTACTTTGCAAAATTATTTTTTTGCATGATATATAAAATAAAACTTAAAAGAACTAGTGAATTTATCTATTTTGTAATT